>WNNG01000022.1:0-75769 GCA_018208015.1 Medicago ruthenica | reverse complement strand
TAGACTAAGATGCTAAGATGGCGTTGAAGGCCATTACCTCTTTGTTGGCTAGTAAATCCCGAGCTTTGGCTTCCAAAAACTTTCTTGAAAAGCCCTTAAGGTTCCCTCTAACTTCCAAGTTAGATACCACTTCTTGGGTGTCGAGGTATAGGGATTCGGCGATGGCTTCAAATGTAGGATCCTTTCCCGGACCGAGATAGAGTTCATGACCTTTCATGCTACAACCCAAAATCTTCTCAAACTCTTCCAAAGTTGGCGCTAGTTGGAAGTCTTGAAATGTGAAACACCGTAGAGGTGGGTCGAAGAATTGCGCCAAAGTGGTTAAGGCGGTTGAATCTATTCTCACGGGTAAAAGATCAAGGATTAGCCCATAGCTTGCCTCGAAGATGTTCTTGTGGACCGAAGAGAGCCTCTTGCTTAGAGCTAATAAACTTTCCACCCTAGGAGCTTTAATTTTGAAGGCGAGCGTATTCTTGTTCCCGGAATCCATATTTCTCTTTTGCTAATATTTGTTCGTTCTTTTTAAACTCCTATAAAGCAAAACGATGCGAAAATTACTTTCATGAATGCAAATGTTATGCAAGGGTATGGTTTATGAAGGTTCAGAACTTCCCCCCATCCTCACATGTAGGCTCTAAATTGGGAATTTTCCTAAGAAGAGGTCCTTAGAGTCATAGACCTCACATGGAATTAGGGTTGTCTATGGACATACGTCGACATGACTTCAATTAATTCCACGTGAAAATCTCATCTAAGCGGGGTTGGACATCCCACCTCACGGACATACGTCAACGCGGGCTTCCGCACACAACCTCCTTCTAACTTAGTGTTTTTCTCAAGCTCGGGTAGAGAGCCTCACACGTCCGGCATTAACCCGAACAATGTGGAGTAACATCACTCAAGTAACCCCCACATTTGAGATATAATATGAATATAAAGCAAATAAAGCAAATATAAACATAAAGCACAAATATAACATGCATGGATAAAATAAATAGACATGGCACGCAAAGAAAATAAAGCAATTGTCTTTAACCCAAATAGGTTAGGCTTGACTCACTAGTGGGAACAGGGCCCCCAGTGAAGTCGCCAGCTGTGCGCACCTCGTTTTTTTCCTCGGGAAAAAGACGCGCAGATCCTCCGAGGTCGTCCTCGAACGCTCGGAGGGTGCCTTTGTGAAGCCGCCACCAAAGTTTTTGTGTAAAGGGAGCGTTGATAAACCCTTAAGTTTTTTGTTTGTAAAGGGAAACGATAATAAAACCCTTTAGACGATGAGGATAAGGATTAGGTCATCGCAACCATTGTCGGGTTCGGGAGTCGGTTACGCGAGGGGAAGGTATTAGCACCCCTCACGTCCGTTGTACTCAACGGGAACCTTCTATTTGGTTAAAGATTGAATTGCTTTTTTTTTTAATACTTTGCGTGCGTGTTCATTTATGCTAAAAATATAATAAGGGGGGGAAAGAGATAAAAACAAACGAAAAGAGAAAAAAAAGTTTATTATTATTGTGCTTGACAAGATGTCGATCTTGCTCCTACGTATCTCCCGGTAGTCGGAGAATTCAAAGCATACGTAGTTCTTTGGTAGAAAAACGTATGTGTGTTGGTTGATTTTAATTGGACGATGTTTTAACCGAATTCTTGCGATTAAACGTTGCTTGTATGCTCGCACTTGGAGACTTATTAAGCGTTCGTTCACGAATCACATTAGCATTGTTAAAAGGTACGTCCGTTAGGGTAGAGGGTTGAATTGGTCGCTATGGGACCAAGGGAGGTACAATGGACTCATACAAGTCAAACATTGACCGAGTGGACTCCAAAGAGCCGGGCGATTGTTCGATTGATCCACTGAGATCAAGAACGGGTACAATGGACTCGGACGAGTCGAACATTGACCGAGTGGACTCTAACGAGTCGAGGGATCGAGTCTAATGGCCAACGGGGGACCAAAAGGTTTGGATTGACCACAAGGGGCCAAGATTTGGTTTGGTTTGGGTTGTACATATTAAAAAGGAATGACGATTGTCCGAGCGACGAGACATACGTCACGCATTCGTACAATCGGGGCGATGGAGAGACATACGTCACACCATCCCTTTTTCATTCATGTTTTTGGATTGAATTCTTTAGAAATCCCAAGGTAAGTCAAAACATTTGGTTTGAAAACCCAAAATGGGAAGGTTTAGCAAATTTGCTAGAAAACGCGCAAGTTCGTCTCATTTTGCGAAAATGCGCACATTACCGGTGTATGTTCATTTTTGAGTTTTGAACATCATGAACAATATTTATTGCTCAAGTTTAGATTGAAAAGCTGAACATAGCTTGTTGGTTCATGTGGTTTTGAAAATTTGGGAACATAACTTGCTTTGCAAGTTATCCACGAAATGGTTATACGAACTTGTGATTTGCCAAAATTAAGCAAAAACCTTGTTATGACTTGAAGAACATGGGTTTAAAAACTCTTTGGTTCTGAGCTCTGGGGCTAGAACCTCAAAAATTGGTTGTTTGGACACAAAAACTCAGGTTCTGAGTTCTGTCATGGTCGCACTGCGACCATGACTTCGCACTGCGAAGCATGCGAAATTTTGGGTTCAGAAGCTGTTTCTGAACATTTGTTCAGAAACAACTTCTGAACACACTCAAGACCTTATATATGGGTGAAAAGCTTTGAGTTTTTGGGATGAAAAAGGTTGTACAAACCAATTTTGATGTTTTGAAAACCTTGGGATTTCTTTGAAATTCAAAAGGGGTTTTTTAGGACCAAAAGGTTTTGAGCCAAAATAGCTATGCAAACACAATTAGAAATGCAAGATAAAGAGCTTAGTAACTTACAGAACTCCTTAGCAAAGCTCCAGCTGCACTTGGCTTGATTTGGTTGAAGGCTTTCACAAAGGTTTGAAGATTTGTGATGAACTTGAACTTTTGAAAGCTTTGTGTGGATGGATTGTTTCTGGTTATTTGTGGAGATTTGTAGGTTGAAATGAGTAGAGTTTCTGCCCTTTGAATGTTGTGTTTTCTGTCTAATTGTGAGTGTTTGTAACCTTGGGCATTGCCTTGTATTTATAGGCCAAAATCAAATCTTTGTCATCATTACACAATCCCTTGATTCAGCTGATTTGTGGCCAAGATCAAGCTGAATCCCTTTGCATTAAATGCTAATGGATAGAGGCAACCCTGCCTTGTGCCAAGGGGCAAGATCCAGCTTGATTTCAGCCACAAATTCAACTTATTCTAGAAGGTAATGATGAAGAACAAAGCTGATTTGCAAATGGCTAATGCTTGGGGATCAATCCTTGCAATCTCAATGGTTGGTCAATAAAAACGTGCACTGTATTGTGCAGAGATTGAGGGATAAAAAGGCTAAAATTGGCTGGTGTGAGAGGGTGAAAAGCTGCTGCAAAACAGAGTAGGCACTCATGGCTTTTCAAGTGAGAAAATCCAGCTGGTTTGACTGGTTTTTGGGGCAGCAAGCAGGAGGAAAGTCCTCAAGCAGGTGGCTGGCAACCTTGTGGTGGTTAGCAGGTCACCTGGGAGGGGCTAGAGCTGCCCAAGGGCAAGCCCACTTGCTTGTCACATGCTAGGTTGGAAGAAAAAGCTTCTAACCTTGGCATTAATGGCAAGTCTTTCAACTCTGGCTTTGCTTGGCCCAATTGGCCATGAATGCTACTTAAAATAATTATGGAAGTGATGTGCAACAAAATCTGGAATTAAATCCAAGAAACCAAAAATCTGCAGAAAAATCGCAGACTTCGCAGTGCGAAGTGAGCTTCGCATTGCGAAGTTCTTAATTTTGAAAAGTTGACTTTTCTGTTGACTTTTGTTGACTTTTGACTTTTTTCCCCTCTTTGATTTTTTTTGATTTTTGGTTTTAAAATGCGTAGGACAAAATTAGGGTACTACACAGAGTCTCTCAGAATGGTAACTACTGACGTGTCCACTACAAGAATATGGCGTTTTAGCGTCGGCCCAAAACCCACTCTAACAGGGTTAAAGCAGACGCTAACAGTGATTTAGCGTCGGATTAGCGTCGGTGTCGGGTGCAGGCTAAAAAAGTTGAAGCTATCGGGTAGAGTCGACTTCCTGGCATCCGAGGCTAACGTAGTGTCGGACTGGTCGAGTTTAAGTCCGACTCTAATTTCAGCCGAGGCTAATAAATCCATAATCTCAAAAGTCAACTGAATAATATAGAATTTGCCCCGCCGACGCTAAAGTCAACAACGAGAAAGTCAACCAAATCCTGTAGAGTTGGTTCACCGAAGCTAAAGTTAACTAAATACTATAGAGTCGGCTAGGCTGACGCTAAAGTCAGCATTAAAAAATATATATTTATATTCCGTTCCACACTATTTTACTTTTTTTTTTCCAGATCTCACTTCACTTGATACCTTGTTATGTCCATAATGCTAATAAACCAGTTAATACATCAAATCAACCACAAAAAGTAATATTGCATTAACATAACAAACATGTTCAGTATAACGGTTGTTGTGATACTACAAAATAGTCTAAAACTACATAATAACAATCCAAAATGTTGCTGCTCCTTTCAAATAAAATGTTGCTGCTAATAATAGAAATTATTTATATGCTAATTAAAATTTATTAGTACATCATAACTAATTAATTACATAATGACTAGTTATACGGTTTTAGAAGAGCACTAGAAATAAAAGTTTGATTGAGAGACAACAAGAGCACATCATAACTGATAACTCAATACATATAATACAATTAAAAGCTTGATGTAATTACTAGCCCACAAGGCATGAGTGGATGTCTAAAACCTGTTAAACAAAGCCAAAACACCTCCAATTGATTTGAACAAGACCATGACAGCTACCATAAAACCCCAATCAGACCCATCACCCTTCAGCACCTACAAAACACCAAACAAAACCATTACAAGAGCAAAAGTATGCTAGACGAACTCAAAAAGTAGCACAACAAAACAGGACAGACTTGAACTATTAGTTGCAGACCAGAACTATTATGTTGCCAATATGTTCTATGCATACCAAGATTTAACCTCCCAAATTTTAAGCACAATGAATACAATATATGCAACTCTCTTTACTTAAGCGATATTTCAATCATGCCAAACAACATATAATATCTCCAAGAATCAAATATAACAGTAGTTTCAAAGTTCACTATTCTCACAACATGTCACAAAAGAATCCACTTACAAATTGTCCTGATTTTTTAGATATTGATAAAGTAGGGAAACTTTCCAAACAATAGGTATATAAGTTAAAAGTTGCAGAAAATTGGCTACTTCAATATTAGTTTTAGAACCTCGTTAACTCTCAAACCAAACTAGCATAAAAGATAGCATTCTAACTTATCTTACTAATACCCTTGGTAAATAGATTTTGGGGAATCAATCTATTCTAAAATCCTTATTATACAAATAAAAAGAAAAGTATGAAGTCAGCAAGTTGCTTAATTTAATATATATGATTCATATAATACCCAGTTGACTTGTTCAACGACTCAATTCACACTGGTTCACTAGATTCAAGATCTGCACTAACATTTTATGAAAAAAGATCCACAATGGCCTCCATAGGGCATAAAGGACAAGAAAAAACATTAGCAACTCAAACATAATTTTTAATTGAAGAGTGATATTGTTGCATTGCCTCAACAAAATTTGAATTTTTGGAGAAGAAAATTGCTTGGAAATTAGAAGAATATTCAAAATGATGGTTTATTCACAAATACAATATTGAATAATTAATTACATACCTAGCTAACAATTTTTTTAGGACCTGTTTGTTTTGTAACTAGTATCTGCCAAATCATCTTCCTTGAAAAAACGACAATGACAACAATAAAATAATGATAGAACCAAGCCAAAAAAATCATTGAAAGTTCAGGTTATCAAATCATGAATTTTCTAAACTATGATGACCTAATCTATTTGCCTAATCATGTAAGCTTACACTAACGTGGACGGTTATTAGTGCAGCAGCAGAATAATTTTTCAGAATTGAGAATGGCTACCACATGTCCACATGTTTATCCAATGAATTATTCTTTTCTTCAACATTCAGTTTGACAGAAAAATTATATATTTGATTGTCATTATCATGCCAAACCAGATGATTGGCATGTCAAGTGATTTGATCAAATATTAAATTGATGTAAATCTCAAATTCATGAACAAATAAGAATGTGACATCAATATTTGAGCTACTGAAATAGTACCATTTTGTAGGATTTTGACTTTTTATTTGTTTGTTTCTATATTTTATTAACACTTTTATTTAGAACTATTCCCACCAAATCATTATATTCCATTGCCAATGCAATGTAATCAACTGCAGATCTTATAGGCTGCTCAACTTTTTTTCTTTTTTTGAAATGGAAAAACATATGGATCCTAAGTACAATTAGTTGTACCCAAACTTGAGCCGAAGATACAACGGTCCTACCATCCCACCCACCATACTGTGATAAAGTGTCTAGGGCCAAAGAAACTAATCCCCAAGGCACCATAAACATCACCCTGTAGCAAAATTAATCCCCCACACTCGAAAGCAAAATTGCAGCCATACCCAAAACTAGAAACTAATCTCAAAAAAAGAAAATCTATTTTAAATTGATACTAAAAAACAAGTTGTTATGGAAACTAAAAACTGCACTAATTAACTCATTCAAAAATCTTCACAAAAATAGACAAGGATGCATATTGGCAAAGCACCACATCAGACCAACAGAGGAAGAGTATCAGATGTCAAAAGTCGAAAACCAAACCCAAGACCGACAGTAGGCTCGGCTCTCTTATGATCTTATTGAAGAGAGAGGAGCTAAATTTAATAGTTTATCATAAGTTTTAAAACTGGATGCAAATGTAATAAATCCTAATGAAAAAAAATATATTGGCATGGTAAAATTGTGTTCTGAAATTAGTCACACATCACATGTAAATGAGACAACTAGTAAACTGCAAGGAAACTCCCAGAACAAGATATTTCAGAACCTAGAGAATTAATAACTGCAAGGTCTTAATTTTTTGTCACATCCACCTTTAAATATTTTATATCTATCTGATATTGAATTAAGCTTGATTGAGGCAAATGGCTGCATAACAACTGTTAATTGTGTCCCTAAAAAAACAACTGTTAATTGTGACTCAGGCACCGCAGTAGATGCAGAATCCAACCAATGATATAGAAAAACAAAATTGAGAACATTAGAGTTAACAAGAGAAATAAGTGAAATTTATAATATAGGGTGGAAGATTTAAATGATTGTTAACTATATAAAATGAAGAGATATCATAGTTTAGAAAAGTTATGATTGATATCTTACTGCCGCTGATGTATTATACGTCTGAATTCAAATTGAATAAATTAATAAATATAAATGGAGAGATATCTTATATAGAAAGACATGTAGATACAATGAGGACATGGGAATTTTGAATTTGAGGAATAAATAGGGATTATGCATTACCAGCTAAGAAATAATAATCAAGGAATGACTTTGAGGGATACTAACATTTCAGTGAACAATGCGGAGAATACTTTCACTTATCAAACTCCAAAGCTAGATGAATAACAACAACTATACATTTGATTCTAAATCAAGTACCTTAATTCATTCACAATATGTTGTGGCTCAATGATCTCAAACCGAGATGCCTTAACATCCTTTAGAGCATCAGCTTGCACAATGAACACATAAAGAACTGAAAACAAGGTATCTTTGAACCGCAAACGTAGACGAGAACAACCAGTTTCATTGAAAACCAGAAAGAGAAATAAAAACACTCCTAAGCTAAAAACACGTTGCAGTTTTCAATTTTGAAATTTAGCTGTTCATTTTCAGCAAGTAACAAGTGGTATAAACTATGATTAGGGGTGTTCATGGTTCATGAACTGCACTGAACTGAACCATATAAATGGTTTGGTTCAGTTCATAAAATCCATTTCAATAAAAACTGGTTAATTCTTAAAAACAGTTTCAATCCAGTTTAGAACCGGTTCAGAACCGGTTTATAGTTTTAAACCGGTTTACTTATTTTTAACCGGTTTTGAACCGGTTTTCGTACTGAACCGAATTTCTGCATACTTGAACCACTTTTAAACCGGTTTTCTGCAGACTTGTTTTATTCTATTATTCTGACTTGCTTCATTTTCTGAGTTTCAGATCTCCTATATAAATTTGTCAAAAAAATCAAACAAAATCAACGATGAGTCTCGTCTCTCCCATGTATCTTAATCTCTGGAAGGATCTTCAGGTCTTCGATTTCTACTTTCACCGCTCAAAAACATATTTATTAGGTCTTCTACGTTTTAAGTTTAGTGAGCTTCTGTTATGGAAGGGATTTTTATTGAGCTTTTAGTTGTAATGGAAGTGATTATTATTGATACGTTTTCCTCTTCTTCAAAAGTGCTTCTTCCGGATCTTATGTGTTTCTTCCTCCTGTAATGCTTTTTCACTTTTTTGGGTTTCACGTTTCTCCGGGTACCTGTTTTTACTTTGTGAAGGGATTGATGGTGGAAGAAGAATAGTGATGAGATGAGGTGTTGATGATTGTTGTTGTTTTAAGTTTAGTGAGCTTCTGTTATGGAAGGGATTTTTATTGAGCTTTTAGTTGTAATGGAAGTAATTATTGATACGTTTTTAGCACTTTCGTTAGCTTAAAGCGTTAATCACTTTTGTCAACACACACAGTGTAGCTTTTGATTTTGAACTTGTAATGTAGCGTGAGTAGCTTCTATTAGAACACACCATACAAAGGGAGTAAAACTTTAAGGAATTTGATGATACTTTTTTTAGCATTTTTGTTAGCTTAAAGCGATAATCACTTTTTTCAACACAAGCACAGTGTAGCTTCAGTTATCGAAACAATTTTTATTGAAACGATTTTGAGTTTGATTGAGTTTTTACTTGTGATGGAAGTGTTTATTTAATTAAAGGGATTATGTAAGTAGCTTCAGTTATGGAAACGGTTTTTATTGAGTTTTTGTTACTTGTATTGGAAATGATTATTTGAGGGAAGGAATTTTGTAAGTAGCTTCTGTTATGGAAGGGATTTTTAGTGAGCTTTTACTTGTAATAAAAGTTATTATTTATTGGGTTAAATATGTTTTTGGTCCCTATAAAATTGGGACGTTTTAAGTTTAGTCCTTACTTGTTGTATATATACTTCATTGAACAGTGAATAATTGGGTGAAGATGATTGAAATTTGTGAAAAAATCAATTCATATATATAAACCGGTTTTGAACTGGTTTTAAACTGAATTTAAATTGGTTTGTAAAAAGTGGTTCAGTTCAAAACTGTATGAAGTGGTTCAGTTAAAATATGGTTCAGTGCAGTTCAGTTAGTAGTTTGTTTCAGTTAACTGAATATTTTGCACACCCCTAACTATGATCAATGGAATCATGGATTGCCTATTTTTTTTATAAGGGAATTGAGCTTTCATACCCTTTCTAGTTTCTTCAATGTTGGAAACTGTGACGCCTCCTCACCTTGTATTTGCTCATAAGCTCACCACCTGGAAATTAAAAATTTTATCTCTTTAAATAAACATCATAAGCTCAGCAGCATAATCTCATGGAAGTTCAAAATTCAATCATTTTAAATAAACATCAACGATTACATAAATTACAGATTCAGGGAAAGGAACTACACAAAAGCATCATTGAAAAACACAAGATTGGCTATTGTTAATAAACAAATCTCGAGATAGAGAGGGAGGGAGATACCTGATACCCGTAGATGTTGAGCAATCACAGAACCGAAAGAGAGAATGACATCTTCACGGACCGTCCAAATACATCGATCTCGACTGTTGAAAACCAGAGATCTCAAACCCTAAGTCGTCTTTTGGGTCAATCCTGACTATTGACTCGTCACTAAATCCAACGGCTCCAGCAACACCTCCACCATATTGAACGGGCGTTTCACCTCCCACTTCTACGACTTGAAGATGGAAGAGTGAAAGGATCCGATTCGGGAATAGCGGAGTTGATTCGATTAGGAGCAAAATGAAGGAATTGATTTGTGGAGAGGAATGTGGGAACAAGATGCGTGAAAGAGAGGATGAGATTATGTTTTTCTCTTTGAAAATTAGGTTTTCAGATGCAGAAATAGGAGAGAGATGATGAGCCTGAGAAGAAAGAGGGAAAGTTTTCTTTTAATGATGATAGTTACTTTTTATTTTGGTAGATAAGGTTATTAATTAAAAACTAATTTTTCCCCTAAAAAAAATAAAAAACTAAATATTGTAGCATTAGCTTCGGCTACACTAATGCTAAATATATGAAATGATTTTTATTGAAGATTAGCGCTCACTTTCTCAATATTAGCCTCGGCTCAGCCGACTCTAAAATCAGTCAATATAAAAAATAAATTAAAGAAATATTTCATCGGCTTTGCGTGGGCTAGACCGACTCTAAGTCGAGGCTAGTAGCGTCAGTGTCGGGAGCCGACGCTAAAATTGGAGGCTAAATTCATGTTTTCTTGTAGTGGTCCATTAGATGTTGACCCTTAGAGTGTGCTTCCATCAGAGTTTGTTTCCATTAGAACTTGTCTTCTTAGATTTTGCTTGGCTTCATGTAACTTCTAATTAGAGCTTTGACTTTTTGCTGACCTTTCTTAAGATCATAATCCACGTCTTCAGATCGTCTTTTGAGTACCAAATGCATTCCTTTGTGTTCAGATTTTGGTGTTTCAGAACCAATAAGTTGACTTCAGAGTCAGAGTTTCATTCCATGGTTATACAGACTTGAACACATATTAGAGTTTCTAATTGTTCTTTCATACATTGTTATCATCAAAATCTTAGATACATTGTTCAAAAACCCACTTTGGTTCAACAGAGCGACCGTGAAAATATGAAGTTATTTTGGTTTAGCTTCCAAACGTTTATCAGATTTGTTATATGATGAACGGGAGGAATGGAAAAAACATAAGGGAAACTACCGTACAGAGTGGATCGGGGAAAAAGCGTGGGAAGACTTGGTGAAGTATTGGCTAGAAGATCCCAAATTTAAGAACCGTTCCAGAGCTAACAAGCAGAACAGAGCATCTCTTATAGGAGGACATGACCACGCACAAGGATGTGTCAGTGTCCCTACCCATGCTAGACATCTGGTAAAAAAATATTTCACTATTTCTATTTCTATACATGTATATATTAAATAAATTCAAATGTTCTAATTGCTTATATATTTTTCGTGTACAATTAGGCAAAATCCTTGGAGAGAGATCCTTATCCAAATGAGCTCCATATAGAGACTCATTTCAGCCAGCGTACTGGTCAGTATGTCGATGCTCGAGCACGCAATACCCAGGTAAATTTGCAAATATTCGTAATATATTTTAATTAGAAAAAGAAAGTGAATTATTAAAGAATTATGTTGTTAACTAATATGAAATATGTTAATTTCATTTATTATTATTATATAATTTTTATTTGACTTTATTTGTAAACAATTATTATTATCTAATTTTCTTTACTTTTCTTTATAGGCATCTTATGACGAGTACGTAGCACGGTTTTTGGCGCAGAATCCTGAGATTCAATCGCATGAACAAATTCCCGACTCCATCAAAATGAATTATGGGCAAAGGCTGCAGGAGGACAACAAAGACCGGATAGAGATACGGTCTTGGAGCGTTAGCCGGCAACGTGGTGCATGGAAATTTGTTCCGTGCTCCTGTTCTACCAGAGTCCAGCGCAGCTCGTTCTGCTGAGTTGTCTCCTGAGATGCAAGCAATGATAACTCGAATGAACGAGGAGTTGCAAACTCAAAAGTTGATGTTGCAAAATCAAAATGAGTTGTTGGAATCTCAAAAGCAGGCGTTAGAAGCTCAAAATAAGGCGTTGGCAAGGAAAGATGAGACAGAGCAGAAGCTAATGAAAGAAATGAATGTCTTTCGAAAATTCCAAAAGATGATGACAAAGAAGTTCATGGGTGGGAGAAAGAGTAGAAAGACATCTGATTCATCGTCGCCTGCATCGAGTCAATTTTCACCGACACCTCATCAAATACATGACGACGACGACGATGATGATAATGACGAGGACGAGGACGAGGAGGAGGAGGAGGAGGATGTTGATAGCGAGTAATTTATGTTTTTGTTTTGTAAATTTATGAATATTGTCGTTGATAGCGAGTAATTTATGAATATTGTCGTTGTGTACTCAAATCATTATTTTTATTTTATTTAATTTAACCAAAAATTTTATTTTTTTTAGACAAGACCAAATAAAATATTTATAATGTATTTTTTCAAATTTTTCAAAAATAATCGATTTTTTAAAATAATTGATTTTTTTTTAAAAAAAATAGCATCTTTTCCTAGGAATAATTCCTAGAAAATTAAATGTGGTAAATGAAAATTGGAGAAGAGGGAAACGAAAATTTGAAATTTTTAGTGGGAAGGTTTCCTAGGAAATTCCTCGGAAAACGTGACAGAATTTTTTCTCTATAAATAACACATTCTACTACACATTTCATCATTCATTCATTCATCTCTACTCAAACAAATATTCATCCATCTCTATATTTTCTTCTTCATCTTCTTTTTCATCTTCTTCAACAATTTCTAAACACATATAATTTTTTATCTTCTTCAACAATAATCTCTTATCATTCTTCCTATTCTCATCTTCTTCTTCTTCTTCTTCTTCTTCTTCTTCTTCTTCTTCTTCTTCCTATTCTCATCATCTTCTTCTTCTTCTTCTTCTTCTTCTTTTTTCAACAATTCATCCACAACAATTTTCCATCTTCATTAACACCAATTTCTTCAACAAGAATCTCTTGTAATTTTTTTAACATTAATTTTCTTCTTCCTAATTTCTTCTTCTTCTTCCTTTTTCAACAACTCTTCCACGAAAATTTTTCATCTTCATTAACACAAATTTTCATCTTCTTCAACAATATATATTTTTACTACATATATTTCTTTTTCAAAAATCATTTTTTCAAAACACTTTTACTACATATATTTCTTTTTCAAAAATCATTTTTTAATATATATTTTTTCGATTTTTTTTTCAAAATTTGAATTTCGCGCAATTTTTTCTATTTTTTTTTCAAAATTTGAATTTCACGCAAATTTTTTAAAAAAAATTCAAATTTTTTTGGCTCAATTTTTCAAAATTCAAATTTTTGCCGCAATTTTTGAAATTTGAAAATTTAATTTTTTTTTTAAAATTAATTATTTTCCTCGGAAACAATTTTAAAAAAAAATTTTTGGCGCAATTTTGAAATTCGAAAATTTATTATTTTTTTAAAAAAATTAATTATTTTCTTCTGAAATTCATCAGAAACAATTTTAAAAATATTTCAAATTTTTTTGGCGCAATTTTATAATTCCAAAATTTAATTTTTTTTAAAAAAATAATTAATTAATTTCCCCGGAAATTCCTCGGAAACTAACGATTAAAATATTAATAAATTTTCCTCGGAAATTTGTCGGAAACTAACCATTAAAATATGAATAAATTTTCCTCGAAAATTCGTCGGAAAACACCTGTCAGACACAGCAGTCTGCAGGAAAGCTTTCCTGCAGAATTTTCGTCGGAAATTCCTAGGAAAACTTCTGACAGAAAATTCCTAGAAAATTCCTCGGAAACACGTAGGAATAGATTGAAAATTTCCTATGTGTAGTTTCATCGGAAAATTCGTCGGAAAACACCGTTTCCGACGAATTTAGGGTGTTTTCCTAGGAAATTCCTAGGAAAATTACTTATTTCTTGTAGTGGTGGTAGATAATGTCAAGGTTCTTTCTTGGATTTGAAGCTTGAATAAGCTTAAAATTGGATCGAGTTTATATTATGAATGGTGTTGGAACCCTCGTGGTTGTTTGTTAAGGTAGGAGGTGGGGTTTATTTTGCTCTTTGGCGTGGTGTATTGGCCGCTATATGGCGTATTTGCTGCTGGCAGTGAGTTTCTTATGCTGCAGTATTTTTTTTCCCCCTCTGTTTTAGTTCTGTGCCCTTTTTGGCCCTTAGCTTTCTCAAGCTGTTATTTTTAGGTGATGTAGGGCGGTTATTTGGTACTTTGGGGCAGTCCCTGTAAGCCTTATGTGCTGGGGACTTTGTATTTTTGTATTGGCAGCATCTCCCTCTTCTCAAGGGGTTGCTAGTTTTAATAAATTGGCTGTTCAAAAAAAAAGAAAACATACATAGTAATATCCATACATTTTATTTCTAACAAAAAAAGTTAATCACATTTAACAAAACAAAGTTAACTAAACAAAAACATGAATAATGTTCGTCACATTTAACAAAAACTAACTTCTTTCATACAACAAACATAAATAAAGTTCATCACATTTAACAAAAACAAAGTTCCTTACTTAAAAAAAACATAAATAAAATTCATTATATTTAACAAAAACAAAGCTTCTTGATTCAACAAATTCTCATTGATATGTTTAATTATGTAATTTACTTAATTTAATAGCAGGTATGAATATCCGCGGATGCGGATACCATCGAATTCGCATCTGCATCCATTAAATAGTAGATAATTAAAATATCCATTTATTTTATCTGTAAATATTCATTAAGATATCCGTTCCGTATCCGTTGCAGATTTTATCCACAGATACCCTAGGATACTATTGGTTGGAGCTATTGTTAACGTATGATACTTTATTGCAGTCCTGCAATTTGAAGTACAAATTGAATATTTACCCTGAGAAAACACAAAATGAACACGTTGTTTAATTGGTCAAAGAAGCGGTGACAACTGGGATATGCAAGTAGGCATGGAGAGAGTGATAGTTGAGGAAGCTACCAGTTGCAGACGAAGCATAGATTGATTAATTGAGAGGATACCAATTTCCAAAAATCCACTATTTGCTTCTTTCTTTTTCATTACGTCCACAACATTTTTTTATTCATAAAATACAAAATCAACATATTTTAAAATGTCGGCCACCAGTCAAACCCCAACGTGGAGAGAAAAAACCAACGAATGCACTCTAAAGAGAAAGTCAAAATAGTATCCTAAAAAAAGAGAAGGTCAAAAGGAGGTAAATAATCTCAAATACCATGTCCATATGCTTACAGTATAACCATGTGCTTTTATCTCCATTTTTATATTTTATAGTACTATTTATTGGTTGGATTTATATGATTTTTTTAGGTAGTGTTTATTTATTTGAGAAAAGAAGCTAGTACATTGCACAATATTTATTCAATATACACTAGGAAAAACTTTTTACATCAGTTAAAAATGATTTTTCACCTCGGTTGAAATATACAACCAAGAACTAGACAACATGTTTTACTATGTCAATCCCCCTCTTTATACCGTAAATCGGCATCACAATACTGCACTCGAGTACCGTCATCCCTCTCATCAGATAAAATTCTACAAAAAGTATTTATAAGTTGGTATCGATAGAGTAAAAGTTATTATTGACGTCAACTCTTAAAAACCGCAATAAAGTTTTTGGTCTAGAATTTGGTCCGTTCAATATTAGACTCCAAACATACATGAATATAAGCAGAAGTTTTAACAGAAAGTTGAGGAATTTGGTATAAAATTTAGATCAAATACTCTCCCCGGTCCTTATTATAAATTTTTTTCAAAAACAGTTTTGGTCCTATTTATAAAAAAATGTCACAACTTTTAAGGTGTAATTATTGTTTAAAAGACTTTTATATCCCTCATTTAATGCTTCTCCTTTTAATATTAGTGGATGTATTGAATGTTTCACAATTTTTTATGAGGGTATATTTGTAAAAATATTCAAAAATATCATTAACTAATGATTATATTAGTTTTGATGTTTTTTGGTTTTGTTTATTATAATAAGGATCGGAGGAAGTACATCAATAATTTTTAACCAACTTTTATTTATATTTGAGACGCGGATATCCAACAATTTTTGTACCAATACTAAGTGGTGTACCTAAAAATCACTTAAAATTGAAGTTACATTAATTATTAACTTAACTTTGCTTTGTTCAAGTTCATGCATGAATAGGTAAATTTGGTCATTTTTTAAGTCTTTCCCATGATCCCTTGGAAAAGTCATAACTCTCTCTCTCTCTCTCTGAAATAAAAGAAAAAGCCTCAAATTTGCGTGTATTGACTTTCACACAATATGAACACGGATACACTATAAATAACAATACCACCACCCTTCTCTCATTCATTCAATTCATTCATTTGTAACTCTCCCCAAAAAGCAATAACATTTCAAAGTCCAAACAATTTTTCTGCTTTTACAATCATCCACAATGAATCAAGATATCGATGTTTCACCATTTTTTCTCTGCCCTATTTCACTACAACTCATGAAGGATCCAGTTACTGTCTCAACAGGCATAACCTACGACAGAGAAAGCATCGAAAAATGGCTATTTTCAGTGGAAAACAAAACATGTCCTGTCACAAAACAACAACTCACACATGATGAAAGTAACAATGATCCCATTATTCTCACACCAAACCACACCCTTCGTAGGCTCATCCAAGCTTGGTGCACTATGAATTCTTCTTATGGAATTGAAAGGATTCCAACTCCAAAACCTCCAACTACAAAAACCCTCATTGAAAAACTCCTCAATGAAGCTTCTGATTCTTCAGATTCACCTCATTTGCTTATTCAAACCCTAAAAAAGCTCAAAACAATTGCCTCCGAGAGTGAGTCAAATCGACGGTGTATCGAATCCGCCGGTGCTGTCGAGTTTTTAGCATCAATAGTAACAAAATACGACACAAGTTGTTCATCTTCATGTTCAGCAACTGAATTGATTGAAGCTAGCATTGATGATGATGATGTTGAAGGTTTTGCTTTTGACTTCAAAATAGGCGCAGAAGATGAAGCTATAAACATCCTTTACAATCTTCAATTATCAGAACACGGTTTGAAAACTCTCATAAACTTCAAAAATGGAGAATTTTTAGACTCTTTAATGAAATTATTGCAAAAGGGTAACTATGATTCAAGAACATACGCAATCTTTCTGTTGAAATCTATGTCAAAAGTAGCTGATCCATCAAAGCTAGCCAATCTAAAGACCGAGTTTTTCATCGAATTAGTTCAACTTCTCAAAGACCAGATATCAAAGAAAGCATCCAAAGCAACACTACAAACATTAATTCAGCTCGTCGAACTCGGAAGAAATAGAGTAAAAGCAATTGAATCAGGCTGTGTTTCTGCTTTGATAGAACTTCTTCTTGATTGCAAAGAAAGAAAGCCATGTGAGATGATTTTGGTACTTTTGGAGATGTTATGTCAATGTGCTGATGGAAGATTTGAACTTTTAAGCCATGGATGTGGTCTAGCTATTGTTTCAAAGAAGATTTTGAGGGTTTCCACCATGGCTAATGATAGAGCTGTGAGGATTCTTCTATCTGTTTCAAGATTCTCTGCTACACATTTTGTTATTCAAGAAATGTTGCGAATTGGTGTTGTTGCTAAGCTTTGTTTGGTTCTTCAAGTTGATAGTGGAAATAAGGCTAAGGAGAAAGCAAGGGAGATTCTTAAATTGCATTCAAAGTCTTGGAGGAATTCTCATTGCATACCTTTTAATTTACTTGCTTCATACCCAACAACAAGTGGGTAAAAAATTAGTAGGGTTTTTTCACTTTTTATTTTTTTACCCCTTTTTTGGGATTCTTTTTAGTATAAATAGAATTGTTTATAGAAAATTAATTGGTACATGGGATAGTTGTGGGCATAAAATAATGTCCATGAAGAATAGGTCTGAAACATACTAGGATTAATTGTTTATTGTGAATGAATACATCATATATTGATACAACAAAGTTTATCATGCCAATTTTGTTATTTGTAGAGGAGTGTTATTGTGTTAACTCTCTTTCATTTTTTCCTTAAAAAAAACTCTTTCATTTTTATTAAAAAAAAAATGAATGAGCGCATAAGGTGTTGTGGTAAACCTTAAAGTCTACGTAAAAAAACCTAAAAGTTGAAGTATAAATGATTCTTTTTTTTTGTGTAAGAATAAATGGTTCTAGTCAAATAATGGATCTTTCGCGCGGGTAATCAATTGATTGATAGAAATAAGATTATGTGGTGAGAAGTGGTTTGTGGAAAGATCTAAATTCACCCCTTGCATGTTTTACGAATTGTATGTGGAATGCATTTAAGATAGCAATCCCTAAGTAATCACTATTTGTGCTTGTCTTATGCTGTTTTTTTGGCGGTTGATTAGGCACATTAGCCAGAGTTGTTTTGACAGGCCAGCATTTATGCAATTGTCACTTTCTCTTGAATCAGTTTTCTTCTAGTTTGGTGTCTGAGTTCTGATATATGTGGTTCATGTTATAGGTTTTGGGGCTGGTTAGGATGATGCAACATTTGTTGAATATCATGTCCTTCGGTACTTCATTGAATTTTTCTTATTTAGTATTTTGTTTCTGCTCAAGCTTAAATAGTAGTGGCAAAATAGGTCAACTCGCTCCATTTCATCATCAATCCGTCTAAAACGGGGAGCGGGTGACAATGGTAAAGTTGATTCAATGACTTAATGACCTGTTTGGCTCTACCATTAACAAATTCTTAAACAAAACAAATTAAAAGGTAGCAAATGACTTGCAAATATAGCCTAAAAGTTGTATAATTTAAAAAAAAAATTAAAAAAAATGACGGAACAACCTGCAATATGTCCTTTTTACTCTATTAACTAAATGCATCATGTTTGCCACTTTCTCATTGATAAAAACATTAACTATCTCCAACAAATTCTCCAACACATCATAGTTCGAGTTATATATATAATATTTTGTGGCATGTCTTTGTATTATTGTGGTATATCATTGTGCTGTAGATATATAAGTAAAGTAGTTGATTATATTGTTTCTTGTATTATTAGGTTGATATTGTCCATTTGTCAAAATAAAAAGTGAGGATCATCTCTGTTTCTAAAAAATAAAAGGAAGTCATTTCAAGAGATATAAACACAACATAAATAGTGGATCCTATCATTAAGTGGATCTCACCACCATTAATTATTTTATATTTATTTTTAACTTCTTTGTGTCTATACCCCTCCAAATAAATATAGAGCATGTCCAGCACATCATAATGTGAGCCCTTTATAATTATTTTTAGAAGTTAGACAGAACATGTCTATCTTGATTGATTATAACTTCAATTGTTACATTTCAGCATTAAAACCCAAATTTTTACACGAGGATTGAATTAGAGACTATATCATCTCGATTTTAATTTATTAACTTAAAAAATTTAGCCTTAAATGCAAATTTGATCCCCTATTTTCAAAATTGTTAACTTTTGATACCCCTATTTTTAAAACCAACATTTTGATCCCCTAGGTATAAAGTCAACACAAATTTGAGGTCCCCCTCCTCTTTAGATGATTTCGCATGCTCATAAAAATAGGAGTATCAAAAGTTAACAATTTTGAAAATAGGGAGATAAAAATTGCAATTAAGCCAAAATTTTATTATTTTGTAAAAAATCAACTCAAGTCCCTTTTTGTTAATTTTTTTTGTCAAACTCTCTATAACATTAATTAATTTAGTCAACACTCGACATGAAAAAGAAAAGACTAAGGGTGTGTTTAGATGGTGGATTTACGAGGGAAATAGATGAGAGGGTTTACGTTTCTTTTTTAAATTATGGACAACCCTCCCCTCCATTTCTCTCCTAAGCCCTCAATCCAAACACATCCTTAAGAAAAAAACAATTGAGGCACTTGTCAATGTACCACAAAATGTTTTGGAGTAGTGTTATGGATTGTCAAAATGTTCTTCAGAATAGATTGACTCTCCCAAAGGATTCACTCCAGTTCGCATTTTGGATTTGAAGGCAAGAATCTTCAAATTCTAGTTAACAAATGCCCCTTGGTCTATGGTGTCATTAGATAAAGGTTATTTTAAATTCATTTTTTTTCCATATATGGACGATTTAAGTGTTGTAAGATCCATATGATCTTGGAATCTTTAATTGGGTTTGCTTATGACGTTTCCTTGAACTGTTGTCTTTAACCCGTAAATACTGCAACAAACGACTGCTCAAACATAGGTTTGCATTCATGGATTTGTCCGTAAATATTGGCTGCCCAAAATTTGGCATATGTATTACAAGGGCATTAGGAATTCATTTTTCCCTTGATGAGGCGACTATGAAAAGGAACTTCACTCACTCTATGAGAGTGTTAATTAATGTTGATTTAAATTCTGACTTGCCTAACAAAATACTAGTACTTGTAGAAAGGAATGGTTTTGATTTTTATGTTGATCTTGAAAAACTTTTCTAATTTTTCAACTCATGTAAGATAATTGGACATTCTTTAAAGAATTACAAATATCATACTCCAAAAGCTCATGCAAGTTTGGTATATCTGCCTCAAATATTGAAGGTGAGAAGGTTGTTGAAGTGTCCCACAAGTTGAGCTCCAAACAATATTGCAGGTTACATTGAAATTGGTGTAGATGACACCATTTTATTATTGACTAGTGTTAAGATGTATTTACCTTTTTATTAGCGATGAGTGATAAAATGGTAAATATTAATTGTGTGAAGAGTAAAAATGGAAGAAAAAAATATTATACCAAAACACATTATTATTTTATATAAGGTCAAAAAAAGATATTTTTTATATTGTCGAATATTGTTTCTATTGTTGTGGATAGTTCTTATTTTTGTGGATTGTTCCTGTTTTAATGGGATTTAACCAATTTTTTAATTGATAGTTTAAATATCTATAAATATATAAAGTAAATACATGATTTTTTTTAATATTAGGCCGATAAAACCCTTGATTTAGACCCCATATTTTAAATTTTTTAACTAGTATATATTTTGTGCATTCACACTCCTTTACTATGGTTAATATTGCATTAACATGTATGTGTCCATTGTGAAACGTTGCAATTTCCCACAATTAATGTTTGTAGTTTTCTTCACTAACGTTGCAATTCACACTCATGCTTTAACGGTTGGGCACTATCTTTCTCCTTGTCTTACTCTCAGTCTCATAATTATATCTAGGTTTAGCTTTATCATCTATTAAAAAAGAAATGTTATATGAAATTGATTATGATAGTTTAATAAACGATTTTCTATCATAAAAAAACCCAAAAAATAAAATTTACATCAAATATTTATAAAAAAAAACATTAATTTTAAAAGGCCACAATTTTAGACTTGGTTTTAGGCTATAATATTGGTTAAGATGACCCTCATTGTAGAGTCTAATGCATTTTTATGGTGGTATATAACGTAACCCTTTAAAATTTGTTTCACAATGGGGAGGATTAAATTCCGATAGCTAGTTATTGAAGCTGGAGTTTTTTTTTTTTTCTTCTTACGGTTGAAGCTGGATGTAAGGAAGCAACATTATTGTTGCAGTTATCCTCCAATGAATAAGGACGTAACTAATAATTGTCGGTCATGGAATGTATCACGTGGTTTGCCCAGATTGAGTCAATGTGTAATGAATAAGACATCACAGCTTTTAAACAAGAATGTGTAATGAATAAGACATCACAGCTTTTAAACAATTTTTTAACGGAAGACCATTTACAATGGTTGTTATAATTCAACACTCTTCAACACACACTTTTTCAGTTCCCAACACTCCACATCATTTTCTCTCTCTTCCACATAATAATTCAACACACCATTCAACAAATACTCTCTCCAATGGTTTTTCATTCAACATTCTACCCCACCACTCACTCTACCCCACCACTTTTTATTTCATATTCTTATTTAATTTTATATTTTTTTTTTATAATTACATAAAATTACAATTATTAATTATAATTAAATTAAAATAATAAAAACTTAACAATTTATTTTTTAGTGTTTTTGTAAAAACAAAATTTATTTAAATAATTAATTTTTATTTTCTTAAATTAAAATGCAATACAATACATTAAACACGCGGCACACAAATAACTTAAAATGCAAGACAACAAATTAAGCACACGACACAAGTAACTTAATTAGTACGATACAAATCATCTTTAATCATGAAACATTCCAAACTTTTCCCATATGTGCTTCACTAGATCTGCTTGCAATTCGCGATGAACATTTGTATCACGCAATTCGGATCTAGCACGCACATGATTTGCAAAAGCGGGTAACACCTCGGTCGAGTATGGTTGCGGTGTACTAGATCCACTTGCCTCAGAGTGCTCAAAATCGGTCCAACGTTGAGCATATGTATCTCGTTCATCCTCAACAATCATATTATGTAATATGATGCATGACCTCATGATGATACCCAAATCGGCTATGTGCCACAAGCGAGCTGGTTCACGGATGATTTTAAATCGAGCTTGAAGCACTCCAAATGCACGTTCGATGTCCTTCCGACATCCCTCCTGAACTTTTGCAAATAACTTATCGGGTTCACTTTGAGGAAGTCTAATCGATTTGACGGATGATTTGGCATATGTATTACAAGGGCATTAGGAATTCATTTTGCCCTTGATGAGGCGACTATGAAAAGGAACTTCACTCACTCTATGAGAGTGTTAATTAATGTTGATTTAAATTCCGACTTGCCTAACAAAATCGTTGTTGAAAGGAATGGTTTTGATTTTTATGTTGATCTTGAAAAACTTTTCTAATTTTTCAACTCATGTAAGATAATTGGACATTCTTTTAAGAATTACAAATATCATACTCCAAAAGCTCATGCAAGTTTGGTATATATGCCTCAAATATTGAAGGTGAGAAGGTTGTTGAAGTGTCCCACAAGTTGAGCTCCAAACAATATTGCAGGTTACATTGAAATTGGTGTAGATGACACCATTTTATTATTGACTAGTGTTAAGATGTATTTACCTTTTTATTAGCAATGAGTGATAAAATGGTAAAAATTAATTGTGTGATGAGTAAAAATGGAAGAAAAAAATATTATACCAAAACACATTATTATTTTATATAAGGCCAAAAAAAGATATTTTTTATATTGTCGAATTTTGTTTCTATTGTTGTGGATAGTTCTTATTTTTGTGGATTATTCCTGTTTTAATGGGATTTAAGCAATTTTTTAATTGATAGTTTAAATATCTATAAATATATAAAGTAAATACATGATTTTTTTAATATTAGGCCGATAAAACCCTTGATTTAGACCCCATATTTTAAATTTTTTAACTAGTATATATTTTGTGCATTCACACTCCTTTACTATGGTTAATATTGCGTTAACATGTATGTGTCCATTGTGAAACGTTGTAATTTCCCACAATTAACGTTTGTAGTTTTCTTCACTAACGTTGCAATTCACACTCATGCTTTAACGGTTGGGCACTATCTTTCTCCTTGTCTTACTCTCAGTCTCATAATTATATCTAGGTTTAGCTTTATCATCTATTAAAAAAGAAATGTTATATGAAATTGATTATGATAGTTTAATAAACGATTTTCTATCATTAAAAAACCCAAAAAATAAAATTTACATCAAATATTTAAAAAAAAAATTAACTTTAAAAGGCCACAATTTTAGACTTGGTTTTAGGCTATAATATTGGTTAAGATGACCCTCATTGTAGAGTCTAATGCATTTTTATGGTGGTATATAACGTAACCCTTTAAAATTTGTTTCACAATGGGGAGGATTAAATTCCGATAGCTAGTTATTGAAGCTGGAGTTTTCTTTTTTTCTTCTTACGCACTAGTACAAAAAATACTTTTTAGAATATTGCTTAAGTCGGTTCGCGTTGCCACCCGTCTTAACAAGTGATGCGGTGACAGTTTCACAATTCTTTCAAACTTTCTTAAGTCGGTTATAAGATTATCCGACTTAAGGTTGATAGAATAATGAAAATAATTTTTTTAATAAATTCCTTAAGTCGGTCTCATGACCAACCGATTTAAGAAGTCATTTACTTAAGTCGGTCTCTTGGCCAACCAACCTAAGGATTTGTCCTTTTGTTTTTTTAACTCTCCCACTTGTTTTCCCTCTTATTATTTTAAGTGAAATAAACGCTTGTCTCTCTCAAACCCTTGTCTCTCATCCTGTTTATGTGAACCTCTCTCATTGCAGAAATTCTGCCTCTCTCCAAATCCCCGTCGCCTCTCTCTCATTGCAGAACCTTCTTCACGCTCTCAATCTCTGTCGCCGCCTCATTCAATTCTCTGAATCTTGCTCGCTAGAAATTTGTTGAGAAAGGTTAGTGAATCACAATACTCATCTTTGATTTATTTTTATTTTTATTACTTCTTCCTCCTCTCTGGTTCTTCTCCATCATCATTGATTTATTTTTATTTTTTTGGTGCTGCTGCTGTCATGGTATTTGTGAACAGTAGGAAAGGTGATTTTCATAGGTTTTTTTTTATAGATTTAAAGTCAAAATCCATTAATTTTGAAGTCTATCTATGTCGTGATGCTCACCATCTTCGTTCGATTAGGAACTTCAGGCTTCTATGGTCTGTTATTGACCATATAGTGCCTCCCCATTAGACAATGCTTCCACTTCGGCACAACAAAATGCTATAGTTATTAGTTCCCTCTCCCATATGGACTTTAGCTTGCAACTTTCAGCATACTCCGTGAATGAATTTTAAGATACACCTATATAATGAGATTATTAAAGAAACATATTAGATTGCCGTTGCCCACATGATTTGTTTGGCCTAAATGGTACGATGTAATACGGTCTCACTCACGTATCTTAGAATTTATCTTTAATTTGTGCCATCATAACAAACTTTTGTCTCAGGTTAGGTAATTATTGTCCCTATTTGGCATCTGTTGTCCCTCCACATATGAAGTGTTGCTCTTATTTACTGAGCTTTATCGTTTCTTTAACCAAATATGTAAGACCGCACCTACCCTTATAACTATGAGAACTTCTGTTATGAATCAACATGGTCAAATTGATCATGTTCTTCAGACAAAATGAATACACAGTGTCGATCTTGTTGCATCGATAATCTTCATTTTTTAGAACATGCATGACTGATTTATACAGAATAGGTTGTTTCAACTGTTCCCTCATATCAAACTAGCTACATTAAATTTCCCTATTCTAGCTCCATAATCAGAACATTTTTCCCTTTAAATTATTTATCATATGCTTCAGTGTATATAGCACAATAAAAGTATGCACAGTAACAACATACACTATCAATCCTTTCTCATTGATAAAGATGTCACTTCCGAAAAAACCTTGAAAGCACTCATTCAATCACATGACACATTCCAAAAATTGCAAGTTAATACTAACATAGTCTAACAATTACATGTGTCAACACTAACAAGCATGGTAGTCAGAATTACGTTGAGTCGTAAAGTCGTACGATTTTACAATTAAGCAACCCCTCAACAATTATGATAACACTTTAAATCTTGGTTGCCTACTTGACCACTAACACAGTCTAAAAGTTTCAAGTTTTGAACCTAAACCCATAGTTGCCTATTAGAATCTCAATAAAAGTGTAGGTGAATAGTAGGAAAGGTGATTTTCATAGGTTTTTTTTTGTTAGCCGTGTGGCAGTTGGCTTTTTGTGCTTTTGGACACTGTCATGCTAGCTGTTTGGGGCTTTTGTAAGACATACATGTTGGATTTGGTTTGGTGTAGTAAATGTGTCACACAATTTGTGATCTCATTCATATCAAATTAACCGTTTTAAACTGATTTTGCTATTGTTTAATATGAACCCTCCGTTCTCAAATTAATAGGCAAGATCGAAAACTGCATGTAACAGCCGCGGGCATTACCCATTGTAGGGAATCCTTATCCATATTAACGTAGAGATAGGGAATGGGAGAAATATGAAATTATAGGACAGATAAAGTTTCATGTGACAAGGTCATGCAAAATTTTGACAGCAGGGGATTCATACCCTACTAAATGTTATCATATCAAGTTTATTATCACACCAAGTTTCTTATATCACTTGAATTTTCAATGATATAACAGCAACATATCATTGCTTTTAAAGAAAAGTTTATTATCACTTGAATTTTCACTTGAATTTGCACCACATGATCTCAAAGATACTACTACTCTTGCTTTTAAACTTTTTCCTTTTCCAACACTGTCATGCAAGCATGGTAGCCGTGTGATTTCATATATTCCTTGAGGGCTCCTATGTTCCTATCCCTGACATGAGGTATTAATGTCATCCTATGTTCCTATCCCTGAATTATGTTAAATTTGTGAATCTCACTATGAGTTTCCACTCTCTTGGGGCTAAGACATCTATTTTTATCCTACAGATGTTGTGATTACCCCGTTTGAACACACAAGGATTTTGTTATGCATACATATGGAATGAAAATGGTTTTATTTACTTCATTTCACCTGGTTGCCATTATATGAAATCTCTCTTTGTTTAGTGAATTTTATAGATAACATTAATGGAAAAAGTGAGAGCTAGTAAGAAATTGAATAAGTGCCACAAGTTTACTGAAGGTTTAGCTAGTCAAAATTTCTGGTGAATACGTTGCAAACTTTTCATATATAGTGGTACAACAAGAACTTTCATGTAAGCATATGTTAACATATTAACTTTGATTCTTATAATCAAAATTATTAAATTAACCAAAATTAAAATTAGTCTTCTAAAACAATTATCATTTGCAAATAGGGGTGTTCATGGTTCATGAACTGCACTGAACTGAACCATATAAATGGTTTGGTTCAGTTCATAAAATCCATTTCAATAAAAACTAGTTAATTCTTAAAAACAGTTTCAATCCAGTTTAGAACCGGTTCAGAACCGGTTTATAGTTTTAAACCGGTTTACTTATTTTTAACTGGTTTTGAACCGGTTTTCGTACTGAACCGGATTATTCTTGAACTGGTTTTGAACCACTTTTAAACCGGTTTTCTGCAGACTTGTACCATTTAAGATCGAGCCCAAATAATGCTAAGCCCATTTGAGATCTCTCTTCTAAACTCTTCTTGTGTTCCAAAACGCAACAACAACACAAAACCAAATCTCAACTTCGATCTTCGTTCTCGTTCTCGTTTTCATTCTCTTAGGTAAAATCAATTTCAATTTTCAATTTGAATTCTTAAAAAGCTTTTTTCTTTGCAATGAAAATTGTAATTCGTTTATATTTTAGCAGAGGAGAAGAAGATGAAATGGGAGGAAGCAGAGTGCAAAGGCTTTCTGGAATGCAAAAGCAAGTGCTTAGCTTATACAGAGGATTTCTTCGCGCAGCACGTTCCAAACCCGACGAAGAACGCCACAACATAGAATCCATAGTATCTCAAGAATTTCGCCGCAATTCAAAAGAAATTGATCGGAAGAATTTTCAATACATTGAATATTTACTTCGCCGTGGTCATAAACAGCTTCATCAGCTTAACAACCCTGGTACCACTGGCTTATCTTCATTGCAACTTCATTTATCTAAAGATTAATTAAGTGACTTGTCCTTGATTACACTTTTTATCATTTATTTATTTTTAAAAAATAGTGTTTGCTTGTTGATGCTACTAAATGTACGCCCATGATTGATTGATTGATTGATGTGACAAGAATAATCCGGTTTAAAAGTGATTTTGAGGCAGTTGTGCATTCGCTTGAAGATACATGGGAGAGACACTTTTAATGGTGGCAGTAACAACAGTGAATAATTGGGTGAAGATGATTGAGATTTGTGAAAAAATCAATTCATATATATAAACTGGTTTTGAACCAGTTTTAAACTGAATATAAATTGGTTTGTAAAAAGTGGTTCAGTTCAAAACTGTATGAAGTGGTTCAGTTAAAATATGGTTCAGTGCAGTTTAGTTAGTAGTTTGGTTCAGTTAACTGAATATTTTGCACACCCCTATTTGCAAAGGCTGTTTTAGTCTGATCAAATTTTCTACAACTTAATTGTAGGTAGCTTTTTCCTGTTTATGTTTCTATTGCAACAAGTGGCCCTTTGATTTTGTCTCTTCTAAGACCTTACTTGCTTAATTAAGTACCTACTTACTCTTATTAAAGAAAATTAGATTAATTTGAATTATTAGGTGTACCTAAAAGTACGGTCTTTCCTTCAAGTACTTAATTTTATTAATAATGTAATTTTCATTTTTTTCACTATCTTAGGTATCTACACCGTCGTTGTGTTGAATTGGGCAAAAGTGGCATGTACGGATTTCTTGATCCATGTTACACTCTTAGTCAAAATGACCAAGTTAGTGTTCAAACCTACATTCAAAACACGATGGACCATAATAAAAAGGATTTGTACCTAGCTCATTACTTTAACAAGTAATTTTTTTTCTCTTTATATCCAATCACTTGTAATAGAGAGATTTGAATTTTACAAATAATTTAATTGTTTATTGCCCTTGTAGTCATCACTGGCAGTTGCTCATAATTAATCCCAAGAAGTGTGAGGTAACATTTCTATGTTCGTTGGGAAAGAAGCCGGCAGATAAAAAAATATCAGTCATTGTTGATTCGAAAGTATTCAATTTATTTAATGTACATGAACTGTGATATGTTTAATGATATAAATTTAACGATTAATTGTTAATTATTGTAGAGCTTTAGAAGGTTATATAAGCTACAACGGGTGAGAAAGCGTAATAAAGTAGTATGGTTCTATCCCACTGTAAGTTGTTTACTGCTACTGCTTCATCTATCATCTTTGTGGTGTTTTTGTATTAAACAACAATTTTTTAATCGTATTTACCGATTAAACGAACACATTTGTTCATATTCAATTTCAGAGTCGAAAGCAATCAGTATGTTACGAGAGCGAATACTTTGTCATGCTACATATGTTGAACATTGTATCCGGTGGTGTTGTGGATTCATGGATGCAAGTACGTATAAGATTTTTTTAACAACTAGTATAAATTAATTAATTTTATTTTTACATGTTTATATGATAAACTAATATTATGTCAACATTTATTTATTCAGATATTTGCGGATTCAACTCCCTTTCATAAGGATGAAGTTAAAAATGTTCAAGAACGTTGTGCAAATTTGATTCTGGAACTTATTGAAGTAAATGCGGAGCAAATGCGGATTCATCTTAGTGCGAGACTGATTTTGGAGCAGATGGCGAGTCAGCTTTAGTGTGAGATTGGTTTTTTTTTTTTTAGCAGTTGGAGTTTTAGCCCTGTTTTGAGTTTTTTGTAGTATTTGCATTTTTGCCCTGACATCTGCTAGTGCAGTGGCTATATTTACTTTCGTATGACATTATAGTTTTATGGTTTTGTTTAATTAGTACTTGTAGATTTCGGTTATGCTTCCTTTTGACTAGTACATGTATTTTTTGTCCAACTCTTCAATGTATCTTTCTATTAGTACAAGTTAGTGGCATTGGATAATCTGCATTTATACGATGGAAAAAAGGTTGCATGATAAAATGGAAGCATATTCTGCATGTAGGAAAAAAAATAACTAAACTTGTTAAGTCAGTTAAAACAGCCCGACTTAAGAAGTTAATATCTTTAAGTCGGTTAAAACGGCCCGACTTAAGAAGTTAATATCTTAGGTCGGTTTAGTTTGCTGCTCATGGTCTTTGAGGCCTATACTTCCTAAGTTGGCTCCCAGATAACCGACTTAAACAATGAGGCCTTAAGTCGGTTGTAAAAGCTGACTTAAAAAGCAAAAACTTCTTACTACGGTTGCTATTAGGTCGGACACGCGCCCGACTTAAAAAATCATTTTAAACCGACTTAAAAAGGCTTTTTTGTACTGGTGACGGTTGAAGCTGGATGTAAGGAAGCAACATTATTGTTGCAGTTATCCTCCAATGAATAAGGACGTAACTAATAATTGTCGGTCATGGAATGTATCACGTGGTTTGCCCAGATTGAGTCAATGTGTAATGAATAAGACATCACAACTTTTAACCAATTTTTAACGTAAGAAGAAGGCCAGCAACTTTTTTTTTAGGGAAATTTTTGTTTACCCATCAATAAAAGGTGGGTAATACTATCTATTTTGAGTTGGTCCAATCAAAACAATATATTTATATAACATTAAAAATAATAGAAAACAAACAAATAACTTTAATTGGTGCCAACTCAGCATGAGTTGTGTTACCCACCTTTTATTGTTGGGTACCCAAGTTGTCACCTTTTTTTAACACTCTTTGACAAATCTCTCCATTTATTAAAACTAAATGGATAATTCAATTTAATGAAAGATAGATACAAAAAAAAAAGTATATAGTGGGTTCCATTAGTATTAATTATTTTTAAATTTCTTTGTGTTTTTATTTCTCTAAATGGAAGAAATTAAGAGACTAAAAATAGAAAGGATTTTGACTCCTTTAACAATTGTTTAAGTTAATGTATGGCCTACCATTTTACGTGAGTTTCATTTACTAAGTACAAGACTCATATTGGTTTAACCTAATAAAAGAAGGGAAATGTTAAAGTGTGCATTTAAGGCACAAGTTAAGAAGCTAAAGATAAAAACATTTTATTGGAAATTGTGCATTTCATGTTTTAGAAATTTAAAATCTTATCTTTTCAAGACAAAATTTATGTTTTAATTTTATTTTTACCTTCTTAACTTGTGAGGACACAAGTTAGCATGATCCATAAAAAAAATAAGTGTTAGAAAGAGTATTTAAACGAAAGTGTTGTAGGAACTACTCTTATTTTAAAGTTATTATAATTTATTTTTTTAAGAATGGTAACTTGTGCTTTATGTTAAAGAACATAAAAGTATAAGTTTTACATTTAAAAGAGTAGATTTTATATTTTCACGAATTTGAATATACAATTTTTGAGAAGTAACTACTATACATTGTATATTAGCCCTTAAAAAAAATATATATATACTATATTGTATCTTAGCATATGTTTTTAGAGCGACATCTTAACATTTTCTACTTTTTAAAGTCAAAACTTATATTTATTTACGAGTCTTGTTAACGAGTGTCTCTGAGGTACTACCATTTCAAAATAAGCAATTACTCCATCTGATCTTTATTATAAAAAACAAAATAAAAAAAACATCGAAATCAATACAGTCATTAATTAATGTAACTTTTTAAATATTTTTACAAATATACCCTCATAAAAATTGTGAAACATTAAATTAAATATACTCACTAACATTAAAAAGAGAACTATTAAATGAGAGTAAAAAAGTCTTTGAAGCAATATTTACATCTTAAAAGTTTTGACATTTTGTTATAAATAGGAACAACAAAAATTTTGAAAATTTTCTTATAATAAAGACCGAAGGGTGTATTCTTTAAAAAAGTTAAATATTTCGATTTACAATGCATTAAATACACATATTTTAATAAATACTTTCCATTTATGGTTCTTAAATAATGTCCGAACACTCATTAACATTTCTCTTTATTTATTCGTGGTCAAAGTAAACTATAATCTTCAATTTGGATCAAAATGTTGGTCGATTGACTGACGGGCAGGACTAAATTTTAGATCAATGAGTAACCCATGAAATTTTATTTTACTTTTTTATTAAAGAATCTTATTTTACAATTTTGATGTCAATTAACAATTACCATTTTCTATTATTTTTCACTAGTACAAAAAAGCCTTTTTAAGTCGGTTTAAAATGTTTTTTTAAGTCGGGCGCGTGTCCGACCTAATAGCAGCCGTAGTAAGAAGTTTTTGCTTTTTAAGTCAGCTTTTGCAACCGACTTAAGGCCTCATTGTTTAAGTCGGTTATCTGGGAGCCAACTTAGGAAGTATAGGCCTCAAAGACCATGAGCAGCAGACTAAACCGACCTAAGATATTAACTTCTTAAGTCGGGCCGTTTTAACCGACTTAAAGATATTAACTTCTTAAGTCGGGCTGTTTTGACCGACTTAACAAGTTTAGTTTTTTTTTTTTCCTACATGCAGAATATGCTTCCATTTTATCATGCAACCTTTTTTCCATCGTATAAATGCAGATTATCCAATGCCACTAACTTGTACTAATAGAAAGATACATTGAAGAGTTGGACAAAAAATACATGTACTAGTCAAAAGGAAGCATAACCGAAATCTACAAGTACTAATTAAACAAAACCATAAAACTATAATGTCATACGAAAGTAAATATAGCCATTGCACTAGCAGATGTCAGGGCCAAAATGCAAATACTACAAAAAAACTCAAAACAGGGCTAAAACTCTAACTGCTAAAAAAAAAACCAATCTCACACTAAAGTTGACTCGCCATCTGCTCCAAAATCAGTCTCGCACTAAGATGAATCCGCATTTGCTTCGCATTTACTTCAATAAGTTCCAGAATCAAATTTGCACAACGTTCTTGAACATTTTTAACTTCATCCTTATGAAAGGGAGTTGAATCCGCAAATATCTGAATAAATAAATGTTGACATAATATTAGTTTATCATATAAACATTTAAAAATAAAATTAATTAATTTATACTAGTTGTTAAAAAAAATCTTATACGTACTTGCATCCATGAATCCACAACACCACCGGATACAATGTTCAACATATGTAGCATGACAAAGTATCCGCTCTCGTAACAAACCGATTGCTTTCGACTCTGAAATTGAATATGAACAAATGTGTTCGTTTAATCGGTAAATACGATTAAAAAATTGTTGTTTAATACAAAAACACCACAAAGATGATAGATGAAGCAGTAGCAGTAAACAACTTACAGTGGGATAGAACCATACTACTTTATTATGCTTTCTCACCCGTTGTAGCTTATATAACCTTCTAAAGCTCTACAATAATTAACACTTAATCGTTAAATTTATATCATTAAACATATCACAGTTCATGTACATTAAATAAATTGAATACTTACGAATCAACAATGGCTGATATTTTTTTATCTGCCGGCTTCTTTCCCAACGAACATAGAAATGTTACCTCACACTTCTTGGGATTAATTATGAGCAACTGCCAGTGATGACTACAAGGGCAATAAACAATTAAATTATTTGTAAAATTCAAATCTCTCTGTTACAAGTGATTGGATATAAAGAGAAAAAAAATTACTTGTTAAGTAATGAGCTAGGTACAAATCCTTTTTATTATGGTCCATCGTGTTTTGAATGTAGGTTTGAACACTAACTTGGTCATTTTGACTAAGAGTGTAATATGGATCAAGAAATCCGTACATGCCACTTTTGCCCAATTCAACACAACGACGGTGTAGATACCTAAGATAGTGAAAAAAATGAAAATTACATTATTAATAAAATTAAGTACTTGAAGGAAAGACCGTACTTTTAGGTACACCTAATAATGCAAATTAATCTAATTTTCTTTAATACGAGTAAGTAGGTACTTAATTAAGCAAGTAAGGTCTTAGAAGAGACAAAATCAAAGGGCCACTTGTTGCAATAGAAACATAAACAGGAAAAAGCTACCTACATTTAAGTTGTAGAAAATTTGATCAGACTAAAACAGCCTTTGTAAATAGGGGTGTGCAAAATATTCAGTTAACTGAACCGAACTACTAACTGAACTGCACTGAACCATATTTTAACTGAACCACTTCATACAATTTTGAACTGAACCACTTTTTACAAATCAATTTATATTCAGTTTAAAACCGGTTCAAAACCGGTTTATATATATGAATTGATTTTTTCACAAATCTCAATCATCTTCACTCATTTATTCACTGTTGTTACTGCCACCATTAAAAGTGCCTCTCCCATGTATCTTCAAGCGAATGCACAACTGCCTCAAAACCACTTTTAAACCGGATTATTCTTGTCACATCAATCAATCAATCAATCATGGGCGTACATTTAGTAGCATCAACAAGCAAACACTATTTTTTAAAAATAAATAAATGATAAAAAGTGTAATCAAGGACAAGTCACTTAATTAATCTTTAGATAAATGAAGTTGCAATGAAGATAACCCAGTGGTACCAGGGTTGTTAAGCTGATGAAGCTGTTTATGACCACGGCGAAGTAAATATTCAATGTATTGAAAATTCTTCCGATCAATTTCTTTTGAATTGCGGCGAAATTCTTGAGATACTATGGATTCTATGTTGCGGCGTTCTTCGTCGGGTTTGGAACGTGCTGCTCGAAGAAATCCTCTGTATAAGCTAAGCACTTGCTTTTGCATTCCAGAAAGCCTTTGCACTCTGCTTCCTCCCATTTCATCTTCTTCTCCTCTGCTAAAATATAAACGAATTACAATTTTCATTGCAAAGAAAAAAGCTTTTTAAGAATTCAAATTGAAAATTGAAATTGATTTTACCTAAGAGAACGAGAACGAGAACGAGGATCGAAGTTGAGATTTGGTTTTGTGTTGTTGTTGCGTTTTGGAACACAAGAAGAGTTTAGAAGAGAGATCTCAAATGGGCTTAACATTATTTGGGCTCTTAAATGGTACAAGTCTGCAGAAAACCTATTTAAAAGTGGTTCAAAACCAGTTCAAGAATAATCCGGTTCAGTACGATAACCGGTTCAAAACCGGTTAAAAATAAGTAAACCGGTTTAAAACTATAAACCGGTTCTGAACCGGTTCTAAACTGGATTGAAACTGTTTTTAAGAATTAACTAGTTTTTATTGAAATAGATTTTATGAACTGAACCAAACCATTTATATGGTTCAGTTCAGTGCAGTTCATGAACCATGAATACCCCTATTTGCAAATGATAATTTTTTTAGAAGACTAATTTTAATTTTGGTTAATTTAATAATTTTGATTATAAGAATCAAAGTTAATATGTTAACATATGCTTACATGAAAGTTCTTGTTGTACCACTATATCTGAAAAGTTTGCAACATATTCACCAGAAATTTTGACTAGCTAAACCTTCAGTAAACTTGTGGCACTTATTCAATTTCTTACTAGCTCTCACTTTTCCATTAATGTTATCTATAAAATTCACTAAACAAAGAGAGATTTCATATAATGGCAACCAGGTGAAATGAAGTAAATAAAACCATTTTCATTCCATATGTATGCATAACAAAATCCTTGTGTGTTCAAACGGGGTAATCACAACATCTGTAGGATAAAAATAGATGTCTTAGCCCCAAGAGAGTGGAAACTCATAGTGAGATTCACAAATTTAACATAATTCAGGGATAGGAACATAGGATGACATTAATACCTCATGTCAGGGATAGGAACATAGGAGCCCTCAAGGAATATATGAAATCACACGGCTACCATGCTTGCATGACAGTGTTGGAAAAGGAAAAAGTTTAAAAGCAAGAGTAGTAGTATCTTTGAGATCATGTGGTGCAAATTCAAGTGAAAATTCAAGAGATAATAAACTTTTCTTTAAAAGCAATGATATGTTGTTGTTATATCATTGAAAATTCAAGTGATATAAGAAACTTGGTGTGATAATAAACTTGATATGATAACATTTAGTAGGGTATGAATCCCCTGCTGTCAAAATTTTGCATGACCTTGTCACATGAAACTTTATCTGTCCTATAATTTCATATTTCTCCCATTCCCCTATCTCTACGTTAATATGGATACGGATTCCCTACAATGGGTAATGCCCGCGGCTGTTACATCCAGTTTTCGATCTTTCCTATTAATTTGAGAACGGAGGGTTCATATTAAACAATAGCAAAATCAGTTTAAAACGGTTAATTTGATATGAATGAGATCACAAATTGTGTGACACATTTACTACACCAAACCAAATCCAACATGTATGTCTTACAAAAGCCCCAAACAGCTAGCATGACAGTGTCCAAAATCACAAAAAGCCAACTGCCACACGGCTAACAAAAAAAAACCTATGAAAATCACCTTTCCTACTATTCACCTACACTTTATTGAGATTCTAATAGGCAACTATGGGTTTAGGTTCAAAACTTGAAACTTTTAGACTGTGTTAGTGTTCAAGTAGGCAACCAAGATTTAAAGTGTTATCATAATTGTTGAGGGGTTGCTTAATTGTAAAACCGTACGACTTTACGACTCAACGTAATTCTGACTACCATGCTTGTTAGTGTTGACACATGTAATTGTTGGACTATGTTAGTATTAACTTGCAATTTTTGGAATGTGTCATGTGATTGAATGAATGCTTTCAAGGTTTTTTTCGGAAGTGACATCTTTATCAATGAGAAAGGATTGATAGTGTATGTTGTTACTGTGCATACTTTTATTGTGCTATATACACTGAAGCATACGATAAATAATTTATAGGGAAAAATGTTCTGATTATGGAGCTAGAATAGGGAAATTTAATGTAGCTAGTTTCATATGAGGGAACAGTTGAAACAACCTATTCTGTATAAATCAGTCATGCATGTTCTGAAAAATGAAGATTATCGATGCAACAAGATCGACACTGTGTATTCATTTTGTCTGTAGAACATGATCAATTTGACCATGTTGATTCATAACAGAAGTTCTCATAGTTATAAGGGTAGGTGCGGTCTTACATATTTGGTTAAAGAAACGATAAAGCTCAGTAAATAAGAGCAGCACTTCATATGTGGAGGGACAACAGATGCCAAATAGGGACAATAATTACCTAACCTGAGACAAAAGTTTGTTATGATGGCACAAATTAAAGATAAATTCTAAGATACGTGAGTGAGACCGTATTACATCGTACCATTTAAGCCATACAAATCATGTGGGCAACGACAATCCAATATCTTTCTTTAATAATCTCATTATATAGGTGTATCTTAAAATTCATTCACGGAGTATGCTGAAAGTTGCAAGCTAAAGTCCATATGGGAGAGGGAACTAATAACTATAGCATTTTGTTGTGCCGAAGTGGAAGCATTGTCTAATGGGGAGGCACTATATGGTCAATAACAGACCATAGAAGCCGGAAGTTCCTAATCGAACGAAGATTGTGAGCATCACGTTAGTGTTTGTCTTTTTGCTAGTTGTAATAAAAAATAGTATAATACTTAAAAGTCTAACATAATATTAAAATTTAATTGTACTTTCATCCCCATAGTTGCTCAATTGTGCAATTTTGACTCCTAATTTATTTTGAACAATTCTAACCCCTCAATTTTAGCCTATTTAAGAAGTTAGATTGAAGATCTTAACATAGTTGCTAAACCCATGGATGGAAGAGAGGCTCTAGAATTATCTGGTGGCTGGTGCATATTGTTGTGGGAAGAGGGTTCCAAACCCAAGTACCCCCTGGATTTAGAGCTTTGTCAAACACTGGCATTACAGTGATATTCATAAAAATGAAAATAAAATAAATTGATGGTTTTTCAAATATATCTGACTCCATTTGAGTTTATACAACACTATTCTGACTCCATTTCCTCTCTTTTTTCTCTCTTCTACACACATTTGCTTCAAGAACCAATATGTAAGAGTTTAACATGTTCTTATAAGTTTTAAAATTTAGGACAACTAAGTACAAAGTATTCAATATACTCTAAAATCTTATTTGTCAGAAAGACCTGAAATATCACACTAGCATCTTATGTGTCAATAACAAAGACTTTCTAATGAAAATGTAGCAAGAAACATAAAGTTGTTTCAGTCTCTTTGCCTCTTGCAATAGAGCTGCAACATACATTATTGTATGAAATAAAATAAATGTTTATTTAAAATTCTTTGCTGTTTTATAAAAAAATAATAAAGGGGGTTTTATGAATTTTGTTGTGAATTCTAACAAAATCACACCAATAAAACTATGATGTGTGGAGCAAAGGAAGTAATAATCAATGAGTAAAGTAGTCTCAAACAACAACAACAACAAATAGACATAAATCTAAGTGTAGAGCAGCACCACAAGCATATTCAAAGCAACAAAGATAAAAAAGAAGAGAAGAAAACAAACACACCAATATTGTTAACCCAGTTCGGTCCAATATGACCTACTCTGCGGGAGAGAGCATCTCTCTAATCCACTATGATGAAAGTGATACAAAGGGGTTACAAGAAAATAGTTTAAAAGCTCACAAAGAACAAAACCTAATTTCTACCCATTTTTCAAGTCACCCACACTCACAATGAATCCTAAGAGAAAACACTAAAGGATGCTTTTTGATCCTTCCAATGATGAATTTTCACTACCCAAAGTGTTTACAAATGTTTCTCAACCCAAGAAATAAACTCTCACCAAAGACTCTCAACCCTAAAGTTCCCTCCTTTGGTTTTCCCAAGTTTCTCTCTCTAAGCCACACACAAAGCATGAAGAATGAAGCTTTATATAGAGGCTAGATTCTGAGAAAATCGTGCCCCGATTTTCCCAATAGTACAGTACTATCTGAACGTTATCCAAAAATCGTGCCCCGATTTTAACCATCGTGCGCCAATTTTTTACGAGACAAAAGTCTCAAAACTGGCCCAAAATCATGCCACGATTTTGCCAAATTGGACCACGATTTTGGCACTCCTTCATCCATCAAATTTTGAGTCAATTTCAACGTTTCTCCATCTTTACTCTAAATTGGCGGTGATGTCAATATAACCATCAACCACCGTGCTGCTCTCTTCAATAGGGAATTACTCTTCAACAAAATTGATCAAGTCCAAGCAGTGCTTGAACCTTGATCTAGGTAATGACTTAGTGAACATATCTGCCGGATTCTCTTCCGATGCAACTTTCTCCACCATAATCTATTTTGATTCAATCATGTCTCTAACAAAGTGCAAGCGAATGTCAATGTGTTTTGTCCTTTCATGATACACTTGATGATTCGCCAAGTGGATGACACTTTGGTTATCACAATGTATCTTCACACATTCTTGAGTAATTCCTAACTCACCAATCATACCTTTCAACCATATGGCCTCTTTCACCCCTTCAACAAGAGCAGTGTACTCCGCTTGAGTTGTAGATAGAGCCACCACAGATTGTTGATTTTCCTTCCAACTAATAGTTGTGCCAAAAAGATTAAACACAAAACCTGATAAAAAATTCCTTGTGTCCACATTGCCCGCATAGTCCGCATCTACATACCCTTCCAAAGCGTCTTCCTCTTGAGCTGCTCTTGTGTACTTTAAACCGCCCTTCAAAGACCCATTCAAATACCTCAACACCCACTTCAAAGCTTGCCAATGCACAATACCCAGATTTGCCATAAACCGACTCACAATGCTAACCGCATAAGCTAAGTCCGGTCTACTACAAACCATTCCATACATGATGCTTCCAACCCCACTTGCATAGGGAGTACTCACCATCATCTACTTCTCATCCTCAATTTGAGGATATTGTTTTATGGACAACTTTGTGTGGTGGTCTAAAGGAGTGCTAACAGTTTTAGAGTTTGACATTTTAAAATGCTCCACCACCTTCTTCAAATAACTCAATTGAGATAAGAAAAGTTCGTCTTTGTCACAATTCCTCAAGATATCAATACCAAGAACTCTTTTTGCCAGACCAAGATCTTTCATCACAAATTCACCATTTAACTTTTCTTTGAGCTTCATAATCTCATCCTTGCTAGAGCTTGCCACCAAGATATCATCAACATATAGAAGAAGGTAGAGAATGACTTTCTCATCCTTCTGTAACATGTACACACAAGAATCATACCCACTTCTAACCAAACTGGTCTTCAAAAGAAACTCATCAAACCGACGATACCATTGCCTTGGGCTTTGCTTCAACCCATACAAAGATTTCTTCAAAAGACACACCTTAGACTTATCCTACATAAAACCTTTCGGTTGTTCCATGTATATAGTCTTCAAGGTCACCATGTAAGAAAACGGTCTTCACATCCATTTGTTATAACTCAAGATTATGTTGATTCACGATAGCCATAAGTATCCTTATGGAACAATGTTTCACCACCGGTGAGAAGATCTCATTGTAGTCAATCCCCTCAACTTGAGTGAAACCCTTAGCCACAAGTCTTGCTTTGTACCTAGGACCTTCAACTCCTGAAATACCTTCCTTTTTCTTGAAGATCCACTTGCATCCAACTACCCTTTGGTTTTTAGGTAGCTTCACAAGTTTCCAAGTTTGGTTTTTCTCCAATGAATCCATTTCCTCATTCACTGCCTTCAACCAATGCTTGCTTTCTTTACTCTCAGATGCCTCCTTGAAGTTCTTTGGTTCCAAGTCTTTCAATTCTTCAGCCGCATTTAGAGGATAACACACCAAGTCTGCATAATTGTATCTTCTAGGTGTCGTAATGGTCCTCCTTTGTCTATCTCTTACCAACTGATAATCAGGATCCACTGCCGGTTAACTTCTACTTGGATCTGATGCCGGAGTTTGATCCTCCACATCTTCTTTCTCTTCATTTGGAAGCTCCACCTCAAACTGAGTTTCCTCTACACTTGTTTCTGGTACGAAAGTCTCTAGGTCTTTACACTTCATCCTCATACGGGTCTCATTAAAAGTAACATCCTTGCTTATCATGACTCTTAATCCTCCACTAGATTCCAATTTCCACAACTTGTAACCCTTCACACCCTCTGGATAACCAACGAAGACACATTTCACAACCCTAGCCTCAAGCTTGTCTTGCTTGGTATGCGCATATGACAAAGCCCCGAAAACCTCAAAGTTGAGTAGTCTGTCGATTTCTCACTCCAAAGTTGAGTAGTCTTGAAGTCGATTCCTGTTGATGGACATATGTTGATCAAATATGTTGCAATTGTCATAGCTTCACCCCATAAACTCTTTGGTAACCCAGCTCCTAGAAGCATACACCTCACCCGCTCCAAAAGGGTCTTATTCATACATTCACAAAACCAATTTGTTGCGGTGTTCTTGGTACGGCCACGTGCCTTTTAATTACTTTTAATCTGCAAAACTCATTAAAGTTCTCTGAAACAAACTCTAGGCCATTGCCAGTCCTTAAACCTTTGAGTTTAGTTCCCATTTGATTTTCTATGAGAGTATGCCCTTAAACTTTTCAAAGGTGTCACTTTTGTTTTTCAAAACAAAGACACATACTCCCCTAGAATAATCATCAATGATGAATAAGAAATAGGAACATCCCCCATGAGTAATTGTCTTAGAAGGACCCAAAAGGTCTGACTGCACATACTCAAAAAGTCTACTAGAATGATGCATGCCACTTCCAAACTTCACTCTATGTTGTTTGCCTAGTATGCAATGCTTACAAAATTCTAGTTTGTCCAATTTATCTTTTCCTAGCAAACCTTGTTTAGCTAGTTCAACTAAACCTCTTTCACTGACATGCCATAATCTTAAATGTCACAATTCAGAATTATTATGAGGTGATACACTAGCTACCGATGCATGACCAATTACAACAGAACCATCTAAAATGTATAAACCATTCATCTTAGACCCTTTAACAGTAATTAATGCACTATGCGAAATTTTACAAACCCCGTGCTCAATTCTAGTGCAATAACCTAGACTATCAAACATCCTTAAGGAAATTAAATTTCGCTTAAGTTCAGGAACAAACCTCACATCCCTTAGAAGGAATTAACGGCCATCAAACATCTTTAGACGAACGGTGCCCATGCCTTGGACTTTGCAAGCTTTGTTATTTCCGAGTCCAACAACTCCTCCTTCTTTTAGAGCCAAAGTCTCAAAATATTCCTTCCTAGGACACATGTGATAAGAGCACTCTGAGTCCAAAACCCAGCTCTTCTCTGATTCTCAACTTGTGACCACTAATGCACCCGCACTCTCATAACCATCTTCATCAGACGCCACCACAACTTGAACGGAAGAACTACCATTGCCGCCCTTGTCCGGACAATCCTTCTTGAAGTGACTGGGATTATGACAAATAAAGCATCGAAATTTTTATTTGTCAAACCCCTTGGACTTAGACTTAGACTTCGACTTCCCCTTGCCTTTTCCTCTATGCCCACTTCTTCCCCTTGCAACATTTAGGACTTCACCACCCTCATCAACCTTGAAGTCCTTGAACTTGGTCAATTCATTGGTTCTCAAAGCCGTTTGGATCTCCTTCAAAGTAGTGGTGCCCTCATTTCCATAAAGGATGATATCCTTAAAATGCTCAAAAGACTTCGGTAACGAACATAGTAACAACAAAGCCTTATCTCCATCTTCCATATTGACTTCAATGTTGGCCAAATCATCAAGAATTTTGTTAAATTCCGTCAATTGCTCCCGTGATTGATTTAGACTCCACCATCTTGAATGAGTAGAGTTGTTGATTCAAGAGTTGCCTATGAGCCAACGATTTCGTCATGTACAATGACACCAACTTAGCCCACATTGATGCCGCAGTAGCTTCCCTCGCGACATCCCTTAAAACCTTATCTCCAAGACATAAAACAATAACACTCTTTGCCTTGTCTATCATCTCACGCTTCTCCGCTTGTGTCAAATTAGCCGGCATAGCTGCTTTCCTCTTTAATGCCTCTACACACTTTTGTTGTGTCAAAACCGCTTGCATCTTAACTTTCCATAATCTGAAATCATTACTTCCGGTGAACTTCTCGATGTCCCACTTTGAACCCATGATACACACTTCACAAATTTACGCCTTAGCCCCTCGGTGGGCGCTAATTGTTGTGAATTCTAACAAAATCACACCAATAAAACTATGATGTGTGGAGCAAAGGAAGTAGTAATCAATGAGTAAAGTAGCTTCAAGCAACAACAACAACAAATAAACCTAAATCTAAGTGTAGAGCAACACCACAATCATATTCAAAGCAACAAACATAAGAAAGAAGAGAAGAAAACAAACACATCAATATTGTTAATCCAGTTCAGTCCAATATGACCCACTCTAGGGGAGAAAGCAGCTCTCCAATCCACTATGATGAAAGTGACACAAAGAGGTTACAGGAAAATAGCTTAAAAGCTCACAGAACAAAACCTAATTTCTACCCATTTTTCAACTCACAATGAATCCGAAGAGAAAACGCTAAAGAAGCTTTTTGATCCTTCCAATGGTGAAATCTCACTACCCAAGGTGTTTACAAATGTTTCCCAACCCAATAAATAAACTCTCGAGACTCTCAACCCTAAAGTTCCCTGCTTTGGTTTTCCCAAGTTTCTCTCTCTAAGCCACACAAAACATGAATAATGAAGTCTTATATAAAGTCTAGATTCCGAGAAAATCGTGCCCCAATTTCTGCACATCGTGCCACGATTTTCCCAATAGTACAGTACTATATGAACGTTATTCAAAAATTGTGCCCCAATTTTTTACGAGACAAAAGTCTCAAAAGTGGGCCAAAATCGTGCCACAATTTTGCCAAATCGGGCCACGATTTTGGCACTCCTTCATCCATCAAATTTTGAGTCAATTACAACAAATTTTTTGAAGGATAACAAGGGAACATGTTTACAGAAAGCAGACAATCACTTCCACAGTGCCCCAATTGCAAGCAATGCTTTTGGTTCAAGTGCCAGATCCCTTGACATGCAAGGCAAAAGAGAGGAGAGAATGGGAAAAAGTTCAAGGATGAGTTATTTATGATGTAAACATGCATGAAAAGAATGATAGCATATCAGATATTTATTTTAACTAAAATTTATTTACTAGAAACAAATCCACAAACTAGATAGTCATGCTACAATCGAGATGGTCTGATATCAGCCAAATTACAATTTTTGTAGATAATTTCTGCCGGAAGTTACTTCAAGGATACCAAATATTTGTTTTATATCATCATCAGGTAGTGAAGACCCGCATTAGAATTACAAACGGTAAATAAGTCTGCCATACATTGATGTTAGAAACAAGCTTTCTTCACCCTCGGTTTTAACTTGATCTTCAGACTTTCCTCATCAGAAGATACAACCTTTGATCAAGCTCAAACTTGTTGCAATGAGAGTGATCTCCCTTCAGCATCATCAGAAGCCCACCAAAAGAAATATTCAACTCCCTGCCAAAAGTAATATATTAAGAACAAAAACCACAAATCAATCATAGTACAACCTTGTATCCCAATCAAAAGATCGCTTTCAACTCTAACTGGGAAGTCTTCTTCAAAAAAAAAACTCGAACTGGGAAGTTGTTTCCGAAAAACATCCATTGATTAACACTACAGTACTAAATCTTCACAAAAACAACATTTTTAACTAGTGAGCTGAGCCACTTGAAAACAACATGCATCGGCCAGTTCATAACTCCCAGTCCCAGAAACTAGCTTCTAAATGACCAATCAACAAGACTATATGCAAAGTAAAACAGTAATTCCTTTCTCTGTAAACTGATACTCAGAGCAGGTAAAAGACTTACGCTTTTTCACGCCCTCCATTGATGAACACTACAGTACTAAATCTTCACAAAAACAACATTTTTAACTAGTGAGCTGAGCCACTTGAAAACAACATGCATCGGCCAGTTCATAACTCCCAGTCCCAGAAACTAGCTTCTAAATGACCAATCAACAAGACTATATGCAAAGTAAAACAGTAATTCCTTTCTCTGTAAACTGATACTCAGAGCAGGTAAAAGACTTACGCTTTTTCACGCCCTCCTGAACCCTCTGTTACTCGGTAAAGCTTTCCATACATGACATATTCATAGTTATCAGCAATTGATTGCCGATTACCCTGGAGAATAAAATAGTAGCAGTTTGCTGTTAAGCAGATCTAAGATTACTGATTTGGAAGACAACAATCAAAAGAAAGAAACAGCAACCATAAAAAGAAAATAGTAGCAGCTTTCCGTTAAGCAGATCCAAGATTACTGATTTGGAAGACAACAATCAAAAGAAAGAAATAGTAACCATAAAAAGAAAAGATGCCATCTGTGCAGTAGTAACAATTTTATTTTGCACTACTTGGTTTTTTAAGAGCAATGGGAATTTTTAAAAAAAATATCAGTTGGAGTCTAACCAAATTTAGTACAGATAGGCTCAAACACCTGGATAATCATCACTGTATTCGTTCCCTTTGACATTGTTACAAAAACACGTTCACATGGAAATAGGCACTGAGGGATTTTTTTCAACAGCACATTACTATTATCTGTCATACAATTAATTTAAATCTGTTCTTATTAAACGATTATTATATAAGTACTTATGTATAAGCTAATTATGTAACAAAGTCAAGCTATTTTCATATATGCTATAAGCTGTTCTCATAAACTATCCTAGAGAGCTCATGAAAATAAGTTCAAAACAGCTTATGGACATGTCATGAAAATAAGTTCAAATATCTTGTGGACATACGGAAGATGTTTATTCATAATCTCAATAAATAGTTTAACAAGTGTTTATATTGGTAGATAAGCTCAAATAAATGAATCCAAAGAGATCCCAAGTCATGCAACAATTAAATGGATGTAATACCGGATTATAGTAGCCAGTATCTGGGGTGCCATCAGGATTGAGTGTTGGAACCAGCGCAAGAGAAAATTTCTGTCCCACCTTTAAGGGATATAGCTCAGAATTTATGTCTAGTTGCATAAACATGTCAAACTTTTCACTTCTTGCTTCAATGCGTGTCACTTAACCAGCACAAAAATAAATGTGTTAGAATAAAGTTGCATGTCACTGACAAGAGCAAATAATCCCACTAAAAGAATCGAATAATAATACCTTTTTCAAATAATTTTTTGTCATCTGGGTTGACTTTCTCAACCCTAAAGATATCTTCAAGGAGTGACTCCACCATTGTAGCAGTTCACCTCACTGAAACTTAAAAATTAGGTAAAGGGGGTCAAGTATAAACCAAAGACAAATCAAAAGGTTGCCGTAATCCGCTATAAACTAAGATGCAACAAGATCATGCGAAGAAACAAATGTTATTTTCAGAACCGAAGTTACTGAGGAGCGTGCTTGTGATCGGTATGTGGAGGTTGGATTCCGCTAAACCCTTCTCTTCTCTACATGAGGAGAGTAGAGAATGAAATAAAGTAGGGATTCAGGAATTTACCAAGGGTGTTCACAGATTGGGTTGGGTTGAATTTGACCAAACCCAATACTCAAACCAATCAACTTTCTTTGGTTCAGGTTGGGTGACCAACCTGTACTTTTGACACTAAAACCGAACCAACTCACTCATGAACAGGTTGGACCGGGTTTGCAGAATAAATGGCATTTTAATTCTAGAAAAAAGTGTAATTCAATGAACACACTTGTAGTACTTGAACATTCCAAACACATAAAATTCCAACACTTAAATTGAATAAAAGTGAGCACAATAACCCTCAACCCAGACAGCATTTCTTAATATTTTTAGGGTATGAAGTTGGGTTTTGGAAGGATAGTCTATTTCTTAATATAATTTGAAATTTTGAGAAAATTGGAAAGAATGATGTGATAGATTGCTATATAACATCTCAATCACCCTTTTCCTCCAAAACATGTCCTTCCAAACATACCCTGAAGAGTTCTCATTGTGATAATGTGATCCAACAGAAGCATGAGGTATTGAGCTTTACCAAACAAAAGCCGTTGGATTGGGTTATTTGATCTTATCTAGAAGTATAAGCCTATGTTTGGCTTTACGGCACCTTTTTCACATCTGGCCAAAACCACGGCAAAATTCACGTTTCTAGTGAAGCTACAAATAGTAGCTTCTCCAAATCACATCAAAAAGGCATCCAAATGTGAGACAGCGGCAGCAAAATGCTAAACCAAACACATACTAAGTTTTGTGAGGCTGTTTGGGAGAATTTATGAAATAGCTTATGACATTTTTCATAAGCTTTTTTCAACTTATTTTCACATGTTCTCCAAGACAGCTTATGAAAACAGCTTATGGCATATACAAAAACAATTAAACTTTATTTTATCATCTGCTATAGAAATAGTTTATGTAAGCCTATACACAAGCACTTATCATAATAAGTGCAAGCTTTTGTGCTTTGTGCTATAAGATGCAAATAAGTTGTTTATCCAAACAGGTTCCTAAAACCAAGAAACAATGTATGATTATGAACATTTAAATTACACTATGAGCAACATCCAACCTCATCAACAAACACACAATATAAATAATAACCCAACCAAAATCTCAATTAAAAAATGTATCACTAATTAACTATCGCACTAATCACCAATTAAAAAAATACAAATAAAATAATAATAATCATCTTCAGTCAAATTAAAAAACCCTAGAAGCAGTGCAAAACTACGATTTCTCCTACGACAAGTGGAAACTCAATTGAAAGAAAACAAAACGATTTGCAGAAGTAAGAAGCAAGCATAATCAGAGTAAAGGAAGAAAACATGCATCGATTGAGTCGTAACTGAAGCGAATCGATGAAGTAAAAGTATAAGTGGGAGAAATGAAGTGCGTAGAGGGAAAAGGGTTGAAATTTCGGGTTGAAGTTTAGTTTGACTCACCGTGAGAGGAGAAGGAACGGTGGCGGACGGTGGTGGGTAGTAGCGGCGCCGGGAATGAGTGAAGAAACGGAGGAAGTGTCAGCGTTTCAATGAAAAATGAGATGTGACAATAGAACAATGTATTTATTGTAAGAAATAATTAATTGGTAAATTAAAAAAAAAAAGTGTTTCATTGGGCGATAAGAAATATTGATTTAAAAAAATATTGATTTTGAATGAATTCAATAAAATTGAATTTTATTAAAACTAAATTAATGTAATTTGTCGATCGATTTCCATGGTTATAGAAGCTACAATTATCAACTTCGAACATAACTCTGTTTAAAGTCAAGATCGATTTGAGAAGATGACGGCTAGACATTTGTTTTATCAATGAACTCGTGTTTCATATGTTCAACTCGTGTTTGAAGTTCTCTAACGCATAACCAAACAAGCGCTAAAAATATATTGTAGTTGATTTTAGGGTTGAATATATTTTTCATCCCTCAAAATATATTGATTTTCACTTTTAGTTCATCCAAGAATTTTCATCCAATAATGATCCCCTAAACCTTTTGGTTCCTAAATTTATTCCTTGTTGTTAACTCTCATTACCAGAATGATGTAGCATGGAGTCTTGGACGATTGAATTGACTAAGATATGAGTTAGTTGATATACGTGACAAAACATACTATTGTTTTAAATTAAAAAATCAGAATCGGATGTAGCATGGAGTATTGGGCGATTGAATTGACTAGGATCTGAGTTAGTTGATACACGTGGCAAAACATACTGTTGTTTTAAATTAAAAAAAAAGATAGGGACGACAAAACGGGGTAGGCCAATTTGGTCCGTCCTATTAGCTTGTTTTATTTTATGGGGCAACTTGAGATTTTGAATATGTCATTTCTAGTTGGTCTATCGCGCCTAAACTACTAAAACAACGGGATGATGACGTGTTGGATTGGTTCCGGTCTAATAATAATCAATTCACTACTCTTTATTTATATGACAATCAATTTTCTAACTTTCTCCTATATCTAGCTCATAGAGTAGAGGGGAAAAAAACTAATCTAACTAGATCAATTTGATTTTATGATTTTAGCCCCTTATTTCGAATAAATTTTTTAATCCATGAACTCATTAATTAATTATTATTATTATTATTATTATTATTGTCTTAAAGGTTTGTTCTATATTTATTAATGACAAATCATGAACTTTTAAATGATAATTTTTATATTTTTAATAGATTCATTGGTTATATATTTTGATTGCATAAAATTATCTTTAATTTAATAAGTTTTACATTTTTTGTATATTTTTTAATTGATAAATTTTTATTTATTCAATCGATTACGTAGCTCGTCAACTCACTAGTCTGCCAGAAAACGGGGTGAGGTGAGATTTTCAACCCGACGATATCTCTAGTTGGCCCGTCACACATCGTTTTAGGTGAAATTTTGAACCATTGTGTTATTTATCAAATCTTATTATATTCTTATTTATTTAGATTTAGGGTTTAGGAAGTCACACCTCATATGAAAAAAAAAATTAAATTCTTTGAAAGCTCAAAACTAAGTTAAGATAATATTCAACAATGGAACTGGTTTAAGAGTGAATTTTCTTATTAATTGCAATGGCGTTGATTTCATTCGTTGAGTCAGATTATACATTAAGTTTAAGAAGAGAATATATCATTTGCAAATTCTAGCTCGGTCCTCAAAGCCATTGCTTCATCTTGGTCTCGGTTGTTATGCATTTGATTTTTTTGCAGCAAACTGCCATCACCACACCATTGTCGTCTTTGACCATCGATGAGCATATCATCAATGTTATTTGCATAAAGTGAGCATACAAATGTACTAGTTGAGGCATGGACCTACTGCGCCAAAACTCCCACACTAGGAAACTTCTGCCAATCAAAGTTCCTTTAATTGCACACACACCATATTTCACAAAAAGCAATCAACATATGAATCACCTCATATGAATTACTCTACACGGTCTATTTAACTTGGGGTTTGATTTACACTATTAAAAACGCCTCCTAAAGTATCACAAACCAAAATGATCTTGCCCATTCACACTCCATGAATAAATTATCAATTGTTTCAACAAAACTATCACAAAAAGTACACACAAAAGAACAAGAGTCATAATTTAAACTATATCTTATTATGTTTGTATCAAACACATAATATAATACATCTTTATATTATCATACATTTAATTATTATGTTTCTATCAAACGCATAATATAATACATCTTTATCATGTCATATTTGTATCATATGTTAATTTAAAATTATATCTTATCATGTCTCTAACATATCTTGATCATCAAAGAGATCCATAGGTTTGTTTACGATTAATTGAGTATGTTTTAATCTACTCATAAATTTAAAAATAAATACAAAAATACACACCACAGGTTGGGTTCAAAATGCCAAACTTGTTGAATTTATATATTACCTTAATTAATTAATTAATTAATTAATTAAATGATTAGTACATTTAAAAACAATTTTATGTTATTTATAATTGAAATAAAGGATGACTCATTTTGAGTTTTTGATGATTATTTTTATTAAGGACTGAGTTTTTAAGATTAGAATAGGGCCTCCAAATTGTTTAAGACGGACATGAAAAGATAGTGTACATATGTAAGAGAGAGAGAAATAGAGTGAAAGATAAAAGGAGAAGAAATAAAAATAAAAACAGTGACAACTCATTTTAGTCTACGAAAAAAATCGCAAGACCTGATTTAATCCTTGAGAAAAATAAAAGTCACTTTTAGCTGTTGAGAAAAATGAATAGGGACAATTTAGTCCCTACTTATTTTACACTTTGTTTGGTTGATGTAGAAAAGATAGAGGAAAGAAAAGAAAGTAGACATACGATAAAACAAGATGATTATTTAGAAGTTTAGTATGAGAGAAAATGGTAGAAAATAACGATAGAGAAGACATGAGTATTTATAGATTACAGGAAAGAGTAGCTATAATAAAAATAATTCTTTCATTGCTTCACCAAAGGACGAATTGTTTGAAAGAATTCGAGTTTGATTTTTGGATGCAACAATTCTTTATCAGGCTATACATACCCTATAATCGAACTCCGGATTACCAGAAGCTTCATCCCCTTGAAACAGGAGGGTCAACAAAAAAAACTATTTCATTGCAATAAAAATATAAATATTTTCCGTAATTTTTTTAAATTAATAAATTATAAATACAGTCTTATTAATAAAAATAAAAACCGAAGTATTTTATGCCTTTACATTACATACTATGAATAATAAATTGTAAATAAAAATAATGTTTATAGTTAAACAAAAGATACAAAAATACCAATCATATATTATATATATTAATTAACTATTATGGAATAAATGTTTTTAAGGGATTATTAAATGAATGTTATTATTATCTTTTTGATTATTTATCATTTATTTCTTTGTTTTCTTTCCAATTTGAGAGAATTAGTTTTTAGAATGAAGACTCATTTTAATCTCCAAAAAATTGTGATATTTAATTTGGTACATGAAAAAATAAAAATAAAACTTTTTGTCTTCAAATATATCATGTAAATCTATAAATGTATTCAATAATAGTTAAATAATTATATAATACGTGATTGATATTTTTTTATATTACTTTTATTTTTTTAACATAAGTTTTTTACAATTGTTTTACTCATATATAAATAGATACAAATTTTTCTAAGTTTTCTTTATTTTTCATTAATAAAATAATTATTATTATCCAATAATGGATTTTTTTAATTTGTACAAAATATATCTTATATTTTTATTGTTTGTATTTATATATATATATATATATATATATATATATATATATATATATATATATATATATATATATATATATTTTAATTTTCGTTGAATTTAATAAAATATTTTATTTTGATTTTTTTTATTGGAAATGATTTATATTAATCCTCTTTATCTTATTTATTTTTATTTAAGGATATTTATCTCATTTTATAGACACGTGCTTTCTAATACCAAACTACTCCATAAGAATCTTATTATTTTTTTTATTCTTCTTTTCACTTTTTTCTTTCCTTTATCATTCCTTCATCAATTGAACAAAGTGTAAAGATGATAAAAAAAAATTGGTCAAATAATATAGTGGCTATAAATTCATCTTTTAAAGTGAATAAGTAGGATATATGGAGTTCAAACCCATATTCTTACATATATTATGTAATATTCATATCTTGTGAGCTAAACTCGGAATAAGAAGATAAAAATTTAATTGTCATCGATAAAAATGATAAAATATCTTTTCATATATAATCAAGTTACCATCAAGATCGCATACATCATATTGAATTAAATCTAAATATTGATTTATGTGACTGCTTTGTTATTTTAAACTTGACTACAAAAAGTCATATTTTTTTCTTTTAAAAAATACAACATATCTCATTCTACGATATAATCTTGAATATGACAAATATGAATTGCAATGTGAAAAAAAAAAATATCATGTGATTATTTTATATTTATTAGACGGCTCAACGCATGATATTTGTTTCATATCTTAAATGTCAACCAAAAATATATCAATTAATGAAATCAAATCATGTTTATTCAAGGCATTGAATTTCAAAAAAATTCAAATATATCAATGCTTTGAAATCAATTCATGTCACTTATATATGACATTAAATTCTATAAATCAAATGCTTTAATGTCATGTTGTATTGTCAAAAATTTGAAAACAATTTACATACAACATTGAACATAAATAATTAACATTAAAACATGTAGTAAAGACACCTTTTTTTTCAACCATTTCTTAGCAGAAATTTTAATTCCTACAAAAAAACTTTTTGCACAAATTAATTTCCTTCATAGAAATTTCTTAGTCAAAAAAAAGTCACTAACTCGATCCACCAAATAGAAATTTCTTAGACAAAAAAAAAGTCACTAACTCGATCCACCAAAGGGTTGATCTTAGTATTCATAACAATGAATTACTATCCAGTCAGGTAAAGCCTGCAAAGCAGCGCTTGACCTATTCTTATACTTTATCGTGTTCTTTTAACAGGAGTATTTCTATAGTCTTTTTATCCTTGTTGTAGGTAGAGACAATAAACAAGAGCTAGTAATTTCTTCGGTAGACATGGCAGAAGAAAACATCTTAAAATTATTGGAACAATAGTCAAAATTAGCTAAAATTATTTTTTGTCACCGAAGAGATTACTAGACTGAGTCACGGACTAGGTCGCTCTCTTTAAGACGTTTCGTGGCACTGCCCAAAAATGTGAAAGCAAACTATCAACCACGACACCCCCAGGATAAAACAGCCCAGCTATAACTGTATCGGAGTCCTACTGTACTGTAGGATCCGTTCTAGAAATACAGTTTCAAATATGGTGCTAAGACCACTCGAATATGGTTTTGATACCACTCTATTACGGTACTGAGACCACTCTAATACGGTACTAGGACCATTCTAATATGGTGCTCTGACCACTCTAATATGGTGTTTTCACCATTCTAACTTCTACCTTTTCCAATGGCATAACACATTGAAAGAGGTTATATTATTAAGATCATTTTTTATTTTCGAAGGGACAATATTTATCGATATGGACTATGATCTTAATAATACTCTTATTTTTGGAAGGGGAAATTTAACGAAGGGACTATGTTCTTAAGACCATTCTTGATTCTGAAGGGACATTATAAACCGAAGAGACTATGGCCTTAAGAACACTCTTTCAATTCGAAGGGACGGAAAAAGAGGGAGAAGAAAAGAATAGCTCGTCAACACAAGCTAAAGGAGGGAGAAGAGAGAAAAGTTCTTTGACAACTCAAAAGAACTTTTGGGGTGAGTAGAAGTGAGGAATGAGAGCTCTATATATAGGTGAGGAGCCAAAGACGAGTTTCAGATCCAACGGCTAAGATCATTTGATCGTTACAAAATTAATGGTTTGACCTCACCAAATAAATAAGCAATAATTGAGAAAGTTGACATGAGAATTTTTTTAATTCACACTATAACACTCCATGTGTTCCAACAGTTAATGTTTCCAAACGATGGAAACAACAACAACAACAACAACAACAACAACCAAACATTATCTCGTTAAGTGAGATCGACTACATGGACCGAAATACGTCATATTGCTTTATCATAAACATATTTAGATCCAATCATTAATCTATAATTATTTCCTAATAGTTTCTCTTATTGTTTTTTTAGGTCTTCCTATATCTTTTGTAATACGACTATTCTTTATTTGATATACTCTTCTTACATGTCCAAACCACTTAAACTTATTTTCTACAATATTTATACTATAAGTGCTACCTCAACTATCTCTACAATGTTGTATTTTCTAATCTTATCTCATCTAGTCTAACCAAATATCCAACGCAACATCCACATCTCTACACACTTACTTTATTCTCGTGTTGGTTCTTAATCGTCCAACACTCTGTTCCATAAAGGATCGTTGGTCTGACAACTGTGTGATATTTCTGAAGGTGAGAAAAACACAAGAAGGGTGGTGGGGTTGAAATGTGTTGGCTTTTTCTGGTTCTTTTTCTGTGTGTTAAAAAGTTGATCAGAATATGAGGTATACAGAGTCTGAGTGCAGTAAATTAAGTACAGAAACACAAAGATAAAGACAGAGAGAGAGAAAGAAAAAAAAAGCAAACACAAAGCAATTTTATATTGGTTCCTCCCACAACACAGGAGTAGTCAAGTCCCCTTGCACTTCCAAGGGATTTCACTATAATCACTCATGATTACAAATTGCTCAAGGATTCTTCCAAGAGACTTCCTTGCTCAAGCACACTTGCTTAAGACTTTCTTGCTCTAGGACACTACCTAAAGACTTCCTTGCTCAAGCACACCTGCTCAAGACTTCCTTGCTCTAGGACACCACCTAAAGACTTCCCTTTCACCAGGAGACTTATACGCTCAAACTTCACAAGCGAGAGACTTCTAATTTGTTCTTACACTTGATATAACAATGTTAGTGTAAACTGAACAAATGAATAGACTCTTTATAACTCTAGGATTTTTAAGATATGAACTTTGATACAAAAATCCTAAGTGTTTTGCGCTATTAGATTTGACAGAGTAATGACACAATAAAATAGCAGAGTCTTGTTGATCTTCTTCAAGTCTTCAACTCCTTTATATAGGCAGTCATTTGAGAGATGTTGGAGAAGAGTGTCAGCGCAAATAGAGTCGTTGAGAAGCTTCAATCAAGAACGTTGGCCCTTTGCCTGATATGGATAATTATGTTGAATAGTCTTTTGAATTTCCTTTGCTGAAAGTAGAATTATCTGTTGCATTCCTTTTGTTCTTGAGGTCATTTGTCTGTTTGTGCACGTAGACAAAAGAAGACAAAAGAACTATACTTATCATATCCTTGATAGGGACAGTTCACAGAAGAAGACAAAATCTACATGGATTCTAGGTCCCTCAGGATTTTCTCAAATCTGAGGGGTCATCCATGTCTGTAGTCTGCTTCTGAGTCTAATGACCTTCACAGAGTTTGTTGAGGTAGCTCTCCAGCTTCTGTGTGGCATCCTTCTGCTTAGGATGTTGACTTGTGGTTGACCTTTCTTCAGATCTTCTACCATAGTCTTTTGAGCCTCTCTTGGTCTTTCTGATGCTCTTCATATGTTCATCCTTTAATGATAGATTCTATTTTTGATTCTGCACACTTGAACATATATTAATATTCAAATTGTTCTTCAATACTTTGTTATTATCAAAACTTTAGAGGAATTGTACAAGACCCTTCTTGTTCCAACAACTTGTTCACTTAAACTTAAATGGTATGTTTGTATCACATAAAATAGACAAGGCTCTTCTCCATTTCAACCATCCAACTTGAATACGATGATTTACATCTACTCTTATTTCTCTGTCATATTGTACTATGAACCCAATATATTTAAACTTTGTAACTTGAATGATATGATATCCAACTTTCACCTCTAAGGTAGAACTACTTCGCGTTTTGCTGAAATTACATTACATATACTATGACTTGCCTCTACTTAGACGAAAGTTATACCCTTCTAAGACTTATCTCCAAGTCTCCAACAACCTATTTGATTCCTCCCTCGACTCTCCAATTAAGACTACATCATCTGTAAAACATATACATCTCGGTGCTTGCTATTGGATGTGTTTCGTAAGTACATCTAGAACTAAAGTAAAAATATAAGGGATTAGGGTTGACCCTTGAGCCAATCCTTGTAATGAACAAATAATTGATAATGATTCCAGAAGACAAATAATAAAACTCCCGAAATAATTTATACTTCATATCATCACATCAAAGAGATTGTTGATAAGAATTATTTAAAATGTCTTGCATACTCCATTACAATATAATATATCCAAAATAAGAGATAAACAAATAAACAAATACATCAACAAATGTAATTACCTCTTAAAGAACAATTTTCAAATTAACGTTATTTTTGACTCCAAAAGTTGTTTATGGAACTTAACTTTTATATATAAGATATGAGATCATTTAAAAAAACAAAAAATTAGGAAGGAACATTGCAACAACTTTTTTGGCTCTCAAAAATTGTCTAAAAGACTTAAAAACCTTTTCATATAAGATAATAGTTCATTTAAAAGAATGCAAAAAATTAAGAAAGAAATTTGCAACAACTTTTTTAGCTAGTTTTCTAAAAGACTTAGAAACTTTTATATATAAAATAAGAGATCATTTACAAAAGAAAAAACTAGAAAAAAAATTTGCAAAAACTTTTTTGGCTCCAAAATTTGCCTAAGACAACTTAAGAACTTTTATATTTAAGATAAGATAAGAGATCATTTACAAAAAAGCAAAAAATTAGGAAAGAAATTTGCAACAACTTTTTTGGCTCCAAAATTCGCCTAAGACAACTTAAGAACTTTTATATATAAGACTAGTACTTGGACCCGTGCGATGCACGGTGTAACACCCCGATTTCCCCGCGCGAATAAGCACATAATATATCAGAGTATTTAACAAATAACGGGATGTCACAAAATCATGAAAACATAAAACATACTTATTAACAAACAGGCTCCTCAAGATAACAACATCATGTCTGAAAATCTCTTTATTAGCAGCGGAAAATAATTATAATATCAACTCATAATCAGCACTATGGCATAAAAGCCGAAACATTCGTCATAATTCAAAACTCAACATAAAGTGAATACTTTAATAAAAATCAGCATTGGAGTTTTTAAAGTTAACTCCCAAAAACATAAGACAAACGTATTCCCAGTGTTACATAATATCAGAGCATCACGACCCCAATTCTATATACCACTAGGTACTCCTCGTCTAAGCGTCACAGCAAGCTACTTCGAGTTATCTGCACATTGTCAATATAAAGACAATGGACCAACAAAAACAAAAGGGTGAGATATCAAACAATCTAAACGAAAGCATAATAATGAGCAAGTAAAAACATAAGCACAGGATCATACTTCATTATCTCACCAATCATCTTATTCATGTTCACACATCATTTTCATAAACAATCATCATCACCAATATTCAAACATCATCACATCAAGCACATCATGAACATCGCCACACGTCACGGTTATAACAATTTATCATCGACACATAATGCAATGAGACCCGACTTCACCTATATGCATGTGGTACCAAACGTCGCAAAATAATGCCAAATGGGGCATGTCAGGCCGGAGCCCCACGTCACTTTGCCAAACAAGGCTACGTCGCTTTACCATAATTTCAGGCCATCGTTACAAGATGCAATGAATGAGACTTCTAAAATGAAACAACAAAACACATGCAAGCATCATACATAAACCACATCACTGTCACTGTCATTCAAATTCACAATTACAGCAGTAGCACTGCTTTCACGTCATCATCGCAAACCGATCGTATCATCATGCAATACGTCACATAAAGCATTCACAAACAATCATTCATGCATTCCAAATAAAGCAAGGTTACAGCTCTTCAAATAGTCATAGAATCATAGCAAATGTTTTTAGAGAAACAACGGTTCAAACGGCGCGTCAAACGGACACCCGAGTCAAAAGTTATGAGTTTTACAAGTTTTCAAAAATCTGTCAGGACAGCGGTAACCGATTACAGCATTAACAGAGGCAAAAATCTGCAATTCTGCTACGAAAAATCCCAATTTCAACCCATCCCAAATCATCCCAAAAGCCATTTATCACAGAATACGAATTCATGGAATCACACACATCAACATACATCACAAACCACAATTATACTGCACAACAACAGCATGTATCATGCCAATTTCATCGTCAAAATCACAGACCTCATGAATTGAACAAAAGGATCAAAATCCATACAATCACATATACCTAGAGTCTACCATACCCCATCATTATGCAATCCCTTAGAATGTAAGAACCCCACCCTTACCTTAGGTTTTCCGGTTCTAAACTCTATTGATCGCTTCCCGTAGAATCCCTTCCGGTCTCTCTTGCCTCAGCTTCGTTCTTCGCTCTTTGGTTTTCTCCCAATTTTGTTTTCACGATATGTTATGTTTTTTTTTCCTCTTCTCATCATAACATACCCCTAAATCCTAAATGCCACAAATGCCCTTTCTTATTTTATAATTCTAATTAATTAGTTTAATTTACTAATAATCCAATTAAATTGTTAACACTATTATTTAATTAAATACTATAATTTTTCTTTATTCAATTAAATAAACCCAACCACCAATATACTAATAAATATCAATATTTCTCACATTTGGGTTATGCCTTCTAAGGATCTAATTCGCTCAAACTCATATTCCTTATAATCTAAGGTCACTACCCTCTAACAAGGCACCAAAACACCAAGAACATCACAAACACAACAAGACATCACACATACGTCGCATCATCAATTAAAATAACTGAAAATAATTCCAAGTAAATCCGGGGCGTTACAACTCTCCCCCACTTGAATATTTTCGTCCTCGAAAATTACCTGACTCAAACAGCATCGGATAAGAATCTCGCATCTTGCTCTCTAACTCTCATGTTGCACTTTCTCCGGCAGCTCCGTCCCAAACCACTTTCACTAAAGGAATCTCCTTGCCCCTTAACTTCTTCATTTCCCGATCCTCAATTCGTACAGGCACAGTCTCAATGGTTAGATTGTCCCGCACTTGCACGTCATCCATATGAATTACATGAGATGGATCTGAAACATACTTCCGGAGTTGCGACACGTGAAACACATCATGCAAATTTGATAGGTTCGGTGGTAAGGCCACCCTATACGCAGCATTCCCAACCCTCTCAGAAATCTGGTATGGTCCAATAAACTTAGAAGTAAGCTTCTTCGACTTCAAGGCACGACCTACACCTGTCACTGGTGATACTCTCAAGAATACATGGTCTCCTGCTTGAAACTCAAGATCTCTCCTCCGCTTATCATGGTAACTCTTTTGCCTACTCTGCGAAGCCTTCATCTCATCACAAATTAATTTCACCTTCTCAGTAGTTTCTCGTACAATCTCTGGTCCCAACACAACTCTTTCACCAGATTCATGCCAACACAACGGCGTTCTGCACCTCCGACCATACAATGCCTCGAAAGGTGCCATACCAATACTAGCATGGAAACTATTGTTATAAGTGAACTCGATCAGTGGTAGAAAACTGTCCCACGTTCCGCTTTGTTCGAGAACACACGCCCTCAGCAAGTCTTCCAACGACTGAATGGTCCTCTCCGTCTGTCCATCAGTTTGTGGGTGATATGCCGAACTCAACTTCAACTTAGAACCTAATGCCTCTTGTAGACTTTTCCAAAAATATGAAGTAAACCTCGGATCTCTATCCGAAACAATGCTCGACGGGACTCCGTGCAACTTCACAATCTCGCGAATATAAATCTCTGCTAACTTTGATACAGGAAAACTAATATTGATCGGAATAAAATGAGCCGACTTCGTTAGTCTATCAATAATTACCCAAATAGCATCATGCCCCCTCGGAGTGTTCGGTAATCCTGTCACAAAATCCATAGATATACTTCCCATTTCCACTCCGGAACATCTAACGGTTGCATCAAGCCTGTTGGCCTCTGATGTTCTACTTTCGACTTTTGGCACGTCAAGCATGCATACACAAACCGCGCAACATCTTGCTTCATTTTTGGCCACCAAAATATCTTCTTTAAGTCTTGATACATTTTAGTAGCTCCCGGATGAATACTTAAATTGCTTCTGTGACCTTCTTCTAAAATCATCTTCTTCATCTCTGCATTATCAGGAATACAAATTCGATCACGGAACCTCAACACACCGTGCATATCTAACTTAAAATCACTACCTTCGGGTTGATTTTCACCAACCATCAAATCTACTAGTTTCACATCCATCTTCTGAGCTTCCTTGATATCATCCAAGAAATCACTGTTAATTGTCAACATCCCTAGCATCACACTCTGGGGTTTTACTTCGCAAACCAAATTCATGTCTCTGAACTGCTCGATCAACTCTAACTCTTTAACCATCATCGCTGACATATGCAAAGTTTTTCGACTTAAAGCATCGGCTACAACATTAGCTTTACCAGGATGGTAATTCAAGCTAAAATCGTAGTCTTTCAACAACTCTAACCATCTTCTCTGTCTCATGTTTAATTCCTTTTGATCAAACAAATATTTCAAACTCTTATGGTCACTAAATACTTCGAATCTAGAGCCATACAGGTAATGCCTCCAAATCTTCAGTACAAACACCACTGCAGCTAATTCCAGATCGTGAGTAGGATAGTTTCTCTCATGAATTCTCAACTGCCTCGACGCATAGGCTACCACTTTACCATTCTGCATCAGTACACCACCTAAACCCAATTTAGAAGCATCGCAATACACTACAAATGAATCTTCAAGATTAGGCAATATCAAAATTGGAGCAGTCGTCAATCTCTTCTTTAATTCGATGAAACTTTCTTCACACTGAATATCCCACACAAACGCTTTGCCTTTACAAGTCAGCTGGGTTAACGGAAGTGCTAACTTAGAGAAGCCCTCAATAAACCTCCGGTAATAACCAGCCAAACCCAAGAAGCTTCTAATCTCCGTAACCGACTTCGGGGTTTCCCACTGCAACACTGCATCTACTTTTGACGGGTCTACAGTAATACCATCACCAGAAATAACATGTCCGAGAAAACTCACCTTATGCAACCAGAATTCACACTTGGACAGCTTCGCATACAACTTCTTCTCTTTCAACACTTGCAATACAATCCGCAAATGCTCGGCATGTTCCTCCTCTGACTTAGAGTAAATCAGAATGTCATCGATAAATACCACCACGAACTGATCTAAGTAAGTATGGAAAATACGGTTCATATACTCCATAAATACCCCCGGCGCATTAGTAACACCGAAAGGCATTACAGAATATTCATAATGTCCATAACGAGTTCTGAAAGCCGTCTTCTGAATATCATCATCTTTAACCCGAATTTGGTGATACCCTGACCTCAAATCAATCTTGCTAAACACTCGGGAACCCACCAATTGATCCATCAAGTCATCTATCCTTGGAAGTGGGTACTTGTTTTTAATTGTCACTTTATTCAGCTGTCGATAATCGACACAGAGTCTCATACTCCCATCTTTCTTCTTTACTAGCAACACCGGCGCACCCCAAGGTGAAACACTCGGTCTCACAAACTTCTTTTCAAGTAACTCTTCCAACTGCTTCTTCAATTCAGTCAATTCAGATGTCGACATCCTGTACGGTGCCATAGAAACAGGCTTGGTACCAGGTACAAGATCAATAGTAAATTCAACTTCTCTTTCTGGCGGCACATCTGGAATATCGTCGGGAAAAACTTCGGGAAAGTCACGCACTACCTGCAACTCATCAATTGCAGCTTGATTCTCCACAGACAAATACGCCATCAAAGAAAACACCGAAGCCTCGCCCTGCATCAACTCACACACTTGCCTGGCAGATAAGAATTCATTTGCTCCTTCCGCCTCAGGAGTAGAAAATCGCACTGATTTGTTATAACAATTAATGTGAACATAGTTGTATTCCAACCAGTTCATGCCCAAGATCACATCATGACCATCCAACGGTAGACAAACTAGGTCCACAACAAATTCTCTGTCGAAGATCGACAAAGGACACTTCAAACATACCAGAGAAGTAGTCACCGATCCCTTAGCTGGAATATCGACGACCATCTATCCATTCATAGAGGACAATTCTAGATTCAACCTTTTTACACAGTCAGCAGCAATAAAACAATGCGTAGCACCAGTATCAATAATAGTGATTAAAGGGTTACTATTAATGAAACAGGTACCTCTGATTAAGCGGTCTTCGCTTGATGTCTGAGTCCCAGCTAAAGCGAACACTTTACCACCTGATCGCTCCTTCTTCGGTTTCTGGCACTGAGTACTGATGTGCCCTTCCTCGCCACAGTTGAAGCATATAACCTCTTTGTGTTTACAATCCGCTGACTCATGCCCAACCTTACCACAACGGAAACACCTCCTTCCGTCCACTTTGCACGCATTACTTTTGTGACCTGGTTTCCCACATCTAAAGCATGTGACACCAGCAGGGGCATCTCCCCCACTGATCTTCTTACCATCGGTAGCCCTCTGTTTACCTTTGTCGGCTGGAGTATGGTAAGGCTTTCCACGGTTCTGTTGATGCTTGCTCTTCTTATCATTTATAGCCTTATAATGAGCCTTACTGTCTTCCTCATAAATCCTGCAGCTGTTCACCAAATCTGAAAAATGGCGAATCCTCTGGTATCCAATAGCCCTCTTAATTTCCGGACGCAGCCCATTCTCAAATTTGATACACTTCGAAAATTCAGCGCCATCCCCATTATAGTGAGGGTAAAACTTTGCCAGCTCTGAGAATTTAGCAGCATACGCTGTCACCGACAACTCTCCTTGCTTCAATTCCAGAAACTCGACCTCCTTCTTCCCACGAACATCTTCCGGGAAGTACTTCCTCAGGAATTCTCTACGGAAAACATCCCAAGTAATTTCTTCAGCTCCACCTTCCAATCTTTGACGGGTCTCGACCCACCAGTCATCAGCTTCACTTGTTAACATGTGGGTACCGAAGCGTATCTTTTGCGCATCAGTACAGTCCATTAACCGAAAGATCCTTTCAACCTCTTTGAGCCAAGCATGCGCCTCATCAGGTTCGTGCCCTCCCTTGAATGTAGGCGGATGGTTTTTCTGAAATGTTTCCAGAATGCGGGATTCATTACTTCCACCAGCATTAGGCTGTTGCTGCATCGCCTGAGCCATAGCTTCCAAAGCAGCAGCAATAGCAGTGTCGTTCCTTCCAGCCATCTTCTGTGTTCACAAAACATCAAATAATTGATTAGAAATGTCTAAGGACAGTACTCAACTGTCACTAAACTAAAGACTCGACAACCTGGCCGGATGGACCGACCTGCTCTGATACCAATTGTAACACCCCGATTTCCCCGCGCGAATAAGCACATAATATATCAGAGTATTTAACAAATAACGGGATGTCACAAAATCATGAAAACATAAAACATACTTATTAACAAACAGGCTCCTCAAGATAACAACATCATGTCTGAAAATCTCTTTATTAGCAGCGGAAAATAATTATAATATCAACTCATAATCAGCACTATGGCATAAAAGCCGAAACATTCGTCATAATTCAAAACTCAACATAAAGTGAATACTTTAATAAAAATCAGCATTGGAGTTTTTAAAGTTAACTCCCAAAAACATAAGACAAACGTATTCCCAGTGTTACATAATATCAGAGCATCACGACCCCAATTCTATATACCACTAGGTACTCCTCGTCTAAGCGTCACAGCAAGCTACTTCGAGTTATCTGCACATTGTCAATATAAAGACAATGGACCAACAAAAACAAAAGGGTGAGATATCAAACAATCTAAACGAAAGCATAATAATGAGCAAGTAAAAACATAAGCACAGGATCATACTTCATTATCTCACCAATCATCTTATTCATGTTCACACATCATTTTCATAAACAATCATCATCACCAATATTCAAACATCATCACATCAAGTACATCATGAACATCGCCACACGTCACGGTTATAACAATTTATCATCGACACATAATGCAATGAGACCCGACTTCACCTATATGCATGTGGTACCAAACGTCGCAAAATAATGCCAAATGGGGCATGTCAGGCCGGAGCCCCACGTCACTTTGCCAAACAAGGCTACGTCGCTTTACCATAATTTCAGGCCATCGTTACAAGATGCAATGAATGAGACTTCTAAAATGAAACAACAAAACACATGCAAGCATCATACATAAACCACATCACTGTCACTGTCATTCAAATTCACAATTACAGCAGTAGCACTGCTTTCACGTCATCATCGCAAACCGATCGTATCATCATGCAATACGTCACATAAAGCATTCACAAACAATCATTCATGCATTCCAAATAAAGCAAGGTTACAGCTCTTCAAATAGTCATAGAATCATAGCAAATGTTTTTAGAGAAACAACGGTTCAAACGGCGCGTCAAACGGACACCCGAGTCAAAAGTTATGAGTTTTACAAGTTTTCAAAAATCTGTCAGGACAGCGGTAACCGATTACAGCATTAATAAAGGCAAAAATCTGCAATTCTGCTACGAAAAATCCCAATTTCAACCCATCCCAAATCATCCCAAAAGCCATTTATCACAGAATACGAATTCATGGAATCACACACATCAACATAAATCACAAACCACAATTATACTGCACAACAACAGCATGTATCATGCCAATTTCATCGTCAAAATCACAGACCTCATGAATTGAACAAAAGGATCAAAATCCATACAATCACATATACCTAGAGTCTACCATACCCCATCATTATGCAATCCTTTAGAATGTAAGAACCCCACCCTTACCTTAGGTTTTCCGGTTCTAAACTCTATTGATCGCTTCCCGTAGAATCCCTTCCGGTCTCTCTTGCCTCAGCTTCGTTCTTCGCTCTTTGGTTTTCTCCCAATTTTGTTTTCACGATATGTTATGTTTTTTTTTCCTCTTCTCATCATAACATACCCCTAAATCCTAAATGCCACAAATGCCCTTTCTTATTTTATAATTCTAATTAATTAGTTTAATTTACTAATAATCCAATTAAATTGTTAACACTATTATTTAATTAAATACCATAATTTTTCTTTATTCAATTAAATAAACCCAACCACCAATATACTAATAAATATCAATATTTCTCACATTTGGGTTATGCCTTCTAAGGATCTAATTCGCTCAAACTCATATTCCTTATAATCTAAGGTCACTACCCTCTAACAAGGCACCAAAACACCAAGAACATCACAAACACAACAAGACATCACACATACGTCGCATCATCAATTAAAATAACTGAAAATAATTCCAAGTAAATCCGGGGCGTTACACACGGGAAGTCGATGATCTCATTGACTAATAAATGTGGTAGTTGATCATGAAATGAAATGATAGTTTTTGTTGATCATGGGTTAATGCTTCAAAAGACGACAATAACAACAACCCAAGATTATCCCACTAAGTGGGGTCGACTACATGGACCGAAATACGTCATATTGTTATATCATAAACCATATTTAGATCCAACTCATTAATTTGTAAATCTTTTCTAATAGTTTCTCTTATAATTTTTCTAGGTTTTCCTATACCTCTTGTAATATGACTATCCTCTATTTGATCTAGTCTTCTTACTACATAATCTAAAGGTTTTCTCTCTACACGTCCAAACTACCTAAATCTATTTTCCACAATATTTATACTATAGGTGTTATCCCAACCATCTCTACGATGTTGTCATTTCTAATCTTATCTCATCTAGTCTTGTCACACATCCAACACAACATCCCCATCTCCGCACCCTTTTCATTCTCATGCTGGTTCTTAACCGCCCAATACTCTGTTCCATAAAACATCGCTGGTCTGACAACTGTCTGATATTTTTTCACTTCAACTTAAACGGTACGTTTGTATCACATAAATCACATGATGTTCTTCTCCATTTCAACTATCAAACTTGAATACGATGATTTAGATCTGCTTCTATTTCTCCGTCATTTTGTACTATGAACCTAAGATATTTAAACTGTGTAACTTGTATGACATGATCTCCAACTTTCACCTCTGAGGTAGACCTACTTCACCTTTTGCTGAAACTACATTATATATACTATGTCATGCTTTTACACAGACGAAATTCATATGCTTCTAAGACTTGTCTCCGAGTCTCTAACATCCCATTCAATTCTTCCCTCGACTCTCCAATTAAGACTACATCATCTCCAAAACGCATACATCTCGACGTTAGCTGTTGGGTGTATTTCATAAGTACATCGGAAACTAATGTAAAAAGATAAAGGAGTACGGTTGACCCTTGGTCCTATCCTTGTTATGAAAAAATCACTGACAATGCATCCAAAATACAAATAATAAAATCATCGAAGTTGTCTAAAAGACTTAAGAACCTTTATATATAAGATATGAGATCATTTAAAAAAAAAGAAAAAAAATTAGGAAGGAAAATTGCAACAACATTTTTGAATCCAAAAAGTTGTTTAAAAGACTTAAGAACTTAATAAATAAGATAAGAGATAATTTAAAAAAACGCAAAAAATTAGGAAAGAAATTTGCAACAACTTTTTTTTTGCCTCCAAAAAGTTGTCTAAGAGAGTTAAGAACTTTTATATTTAAGATAAGAGATGATTTACAAAAAAGCAAAAAATTAGAAAAGAAATTTGCAACAACTTTTTTAACTAGTTTTCTAAAAGACTTAAGAACTTTTATGTATAAAATAAGAGATCATTTACAAAAAATCAAAAAATTAGGAAAGAAATTTGAATAAACTTTTTTGGCTCCAAAATTCGCCTAAGACAACTTAAGAACTTTTATATATAAGATAAGATATCATTTACAAAAAAGCAAAAAATTAGGAAAGAAAATTGGCAACAACTTTCTTAACTAGTTTTCTAAAAGACTTAAGAACTTTTATGTATAAAATAAAATAAGAGTTCATTTACAAAAAAAAAAACAAAAAATTAGGAAAGAAATTTGCAAAAACTTTTTTTGGCTCCAAAATTCGCCTAAAACAACTTAAGAACTTTTATAAATATAAGATAAGAGATCATTTACATAAAAGCAAAAAATTAGCAAAGAAATTGACAACAACCTTCTAAGCTAGTTTTCTAAGAGATCATTTACAAAAACACAAAAAATTAGGAAAGAAATTTGCAACAACTTTTTTGGCTTCAAAATTCGCCCAAGACAACTTAAGAACTTTTATATATAAGATAAGAGATCATTTACAAAAAACAAAAAATTAGGAAAGAAATTTGCAACAACTTTTTTGACTCCAAAATTTGCCTAAAACAACTTAAGAACTTTTACATAGAAGATTTGCAACAACTTTTTTGACTTCAAAATTTGCTTAAGACAACTTAAAAACTTTTATATACTCTCTCCGTTTCTTTTTAAGTGTCGTTTTGGAATATTAAAACCAAAATAGCGAAGTGTATTTTTGCACCTTTACTTCCTATTTTACCCTTATTTTAATCCACCAATTTATTCCTATTTTTTTGCACACTTTCTCTTTCCAATAAGTTTAATATGTTAAATTTCTCTCGTAACAAACAATTGTTAGTTACTATCTTTTTCTCCAACAAATTTCTATTTTTTTGCACACTTTTTCTCTCTCCTAACAAACAATTGTCAATTATAAGATAAAAAGAAATAAACTTTGTTTTAAAAAAAAAACAAACAAACTTTTAAAAAAAAACAAACTTTAGTTTTCCAAATATATAACATTAGTTAGTTTTATTGAAACAGATAAGAGTAATTGACAGAGAGTATAATTGACAACTCGTATCCTTCAAATACTAAAACGACAGTTAAATAGGAACGCTAAATCTACACTCAAACGACACTTAAAAAGGAATAGAGGTAGTATAAGATAATAATAGAGGTAGTATAAGATAAGATAAGAGATCATTTCTTCAAAAAAAAAAAGGCAACAAATTATGAAAATTGAAATCAGTTTTTTGGCTCCAAAATTAGCTTAACACAACTTAAGAACTTTTATATATATATGATAAGATATGAGATAATTTCTTAAAAAAAAAAGGCATTAAATTAGGAAATTTGCAACAACTTTTTGACTCTAAAATTTTGTGAAGACAACATAAGAACTTTTATATATAAATAATAAGATTATTTTTTTGAAATAACTTTTATATATAAGATTATTATTATTATTATTATTATTATTATTATTATTATTATTATTATTATTATTATTATTATTATTATAAGATAAATATTTTTACAAAATTTATAAAGATAAAGATTGATATATTCATCATATAGTCCAAATAGTTTTTCGATTGAATGAGTCAAGATCTATTTCAAAGTCCAACTTCGAAGATAGTACAAGGCTTATTTTTCCACAATCATCACCTATCTTTGGTTACATTTAATATTAGGGACCATCTAGAAGAAGATGTCTCTCCTTCACAAATTGTTTGTAATGCCAAAAAAAAATAATTGTTTGTACACAGTTCTTTGTTTTCGAAACAAAGCAAATGAAAGATGGATGATAACCTCCATCAAACTTTAGATTTATTTGAAATTGATTCACTTTGTTGCAAACATCATCTTTTTCAAGCAAAAATAGATGAATCGACTAGCCACATGATATGATGATTTACAACCAAAGATGTACTACTACTTTATATAACTATAATGTAGTGCCTAATGGTTTATCTATAAACCGATCCAATCAAATATAAAATATTCAATGGATTATAGCGGAAATAATCCTTAGTTAGACTTTTCTTATTTTTCAATCAAATTTTGAATTATTAAAGTTTCTTCTCCTAAGAATAGAATAGGAGGATTTAAGACTAAAAAAAGCAACGGATCCAGAAAAACAAAAAACTGAATAAATGTAAAATCAAACAAATGAAAGAAAAAAAAAATGAGATCATAATTTATAGTATAAGATAAGAGTGATTGTTATCTTAAAATATACTACTACTATAGTATCTCACAGTTGAGTGACATGTACCACAAATACAATACAAAAACTATTTTGGATAGTGCTTCTTCAAAGATCTTAACAGTTAATTAAAGTAATGAAGATTATGTTATTGCATAATTCCTATTAATTTCACCTATGAAAGCTAGCATAGAAAGATGTTTGAGGAAAGCAAGGAGAATTCTTCCAAACCTCAGAATGAGCCTTAAATATTTCCATCACTTTATCTTTCAAATACTTGGCATGATCAGCTTGAAGCAAAACAAAAAGCTTTGCAACAGTTCCAACCTTTAACATCTCATCCAAAACCATCTTTGTAGCAGAAAATTTAGATATCAATGAGAGTATAAAAACAGCTCTCTCATCCACTGTCATTGAAACCTTCACGATTCTCTCAGTCAACACTGCAATTGAACCTTGATGACTCAAAAACTGAAATCTTCCATTTGCACAAGAACACAAATGAAACAAAATACCAAAAGTGAGTTCTGTGATTCTCTTCTCATGTACTGCCATTAATTCAATCTCTATCAGTTCATAAACTGCACCAGCTTCAACCATCATTAACCTGTTTCTTCCCAAAGGACAACAACATAATAAAACATGTAAAGCAGAACACAAACCTTGTTGTGTTATTACACCATTTCTTAGAACTTTCACAATTCTTTCAAAGAATTCAGGTTTCAATCTCTCTAAAACGATTGAATCACATTTGTTTATGAATTTTTTAAGCACTAAAACCGCGTGAGATTTCACAGTAACTGAGTTTTTCATCTCGGAAACTAAAATCCATGTTAAAGAATCCAATATTTGATTATTTTCAAATAAAAGATTCTTCACTTCTTCTGTAGGAACCTTAACAAATTGTAAAAAACCAAGAGCTTCTTCAATACCTTCATAAATTTCTCCTTTTTTGTAACAATCAACTATGAACATAATCATCGCTTTCGGCACACCATTTTCCAACAAAATCTTTCTATTGCTCTCTTTCTCTGCAGCTAGCAATTCCAATTGCATTAAACTCTTGAGCTGAACCTTAGGATCTTTGACTCCTTTGAGAAGTTTTTGAACTTGAATTTTTGTGAGTGGTGGTTTTGGTGTTGGAATTCTATCAATACCAAGTGAAGCATTTTGTGTGCACCAAGATTGAATCAAACGACGAAGTGTGTGATTTGGTGTTAAATCAGAATCTAATGGAAGAGGTTGTTTTGTGACAGGACATGTTGTGTTCTTGTTTGTGAATAACCAATGTTCAATGCTGTCTCGATCATATGTTATTCCTGTTATGGCAGTAACAGGATCTTTCATTATTTGGAGTGATATTGGGCAAATGAAATATTGTGGAACTTCGATTTCATCCATGTGAAATGGAATAATTTGAACAAGAAAAAATGTGCAAGTTTTTATATCAAGTTTATATGTGTCTACCTATGGTCTAATGTGTGTCTATGGTCTATGAATTGGAAAATTGTCAATAGTGTATATATTTGAAAATTTGGTATAGGAACGCGGCTATTAATTACTAATATGACACAGTTTTTTTTTTTTTTTGGAGATAATATGACACGTAGTCTAAAGTGTTAAAATGACAATGCAATTATATCAACATTAATTTTTTTAAGAAACTAAATTGGTCCAGCTGAATTGACACTGGAAAAAAAATCAAACATGAGACATTGGAGAGGAGCACATTTCAAGATGTCAAGTCAATACCACCAAACCAATTCAAGTGAGTTTCATATCAGCATTAATATACTAGATTCAATCAAAATTTTATAATCAAGCGTGTTTGGGTGAGAGTAGATGACATCATTGGATGTCCTTATGTTGCACCTCATCCCCCTTTTCTTATAAAAAAGTGCCCAAATTACATATGCATTCATAAGTATACTCCCTCCTTCCCAAAATATAAGCAAAATTAATAAACAAAAGTTTATGTATTTGGTCCAAAATGTAGACCAAATACATCAGTTTTATTGACTCATTTTTGTTGATATTTTTGAATAGAGGGAGTATCTTTTATTAGTCCTTTTGGATCTTGACTCCGTTTACAATTAATTAATTGGGTAAATTACATTTTTGGTCATTTAAATATTTTTCAGGTTTCATATTGGTCCCCTAATTAATAAAAGTAATGTTTTGGTCCCTTAAATCCTTCTCTGTTAGTCACTTTGGTCTCTTCCGTTAGTTTGTGTTAAAAAACGTTCACTTTTGGTCCCTTAAATATTTTTCAGGTTTCATATTGGTCCTCTATTAGGAGACCAATATGAAACCTGAAAAATATTTAAGGGACCAAAAGTGAAACTTGAAAAAATTTTAAGGGACCAAAAGTGAACGTTTTTTAATACAAACTAACGGAAGGGACCAAAGTGACTAACAAAGAAGGATTTAAGGGACCAAAATGTTACTTTTATTAATTAGGGGACTAACATGAAACCTGAAAAATATTTAAGGGACCAAAAATGTAATTTACCCTAATTAATTTAGTTCTCCAATGTGATTTTTCATTGATCAATCTAGTCCATAAAATTATTCACGAAAAAGACACCATGAATCTATTTGTAATTTCCATGTATCTAATTATTTTTATAGAAAACACTTTGAACGGGTGGTACTCTAAGACTTATCAAGAACGGGCCTCAAAACTCAAAGAACACTTCAGAGATAACACATTATCCACAAAAGAGATCTTCACGTTGATTGGAGATATTTCAACGTATTGAATGATTATAATGACAACATCTCATATACATTCTAACCAAATTACAGTAGTTTACTCTGTATTTTTTTTTTTAATTATTATTATAGGGAGAGAGTGAGATTTTTGGTGTACATTTTAGTCTAAGGTCAAAGTATGTAAATGCGACATATATAAACTATAGTAGCAGAGTGTTTGATCCGCATTCTACGTAACCCATTCGGTGGTCAAACGAAGAAAAACTGAAAGCGATGAAGAAATTATGAGAGCCAGAATTAAATGTACTGTAGCTTGCGGTCATCTACTTTTTATATATCTTTAATTTCCTCCTGTTATAAATAAAATATAATCAATTTAAAATATATAGAATTGTGTTAAAAGAGATCAAGAATGAAGATGATGAGGTCCTATAAAGCTCATATCCCTATATACTACAATTTTAAAGTTGTGGTAAACATTTTTGTGGTTGTTTGAAATAATACGTAGTAGACTATTAATGGGAAAGATTGGGTCAAATGGGAAGATTATTATATTATGTATGTATTTTTTATTATTTATATTTAGATTATCGACATGCGGATGAGTAATGAAATAATGTATATAATATAATCATGTGGTTGGTGGGAATGGAATCAAGTAGTTGTTTTTTTTAAATAGAAATAATGTTAATTTATAAAATATATCGATACAATATATGTCATTGGTTGCATCTGCATTTAAATGAAAATGATCTGACAATCTGAACCGAACAAACACCATAACGAGACAGATAAGCAAAACAAAGCCACATAAATATAAAAAACAAAACAACGTCGAAAGCATGAAACAAAAAGCTAAATATATATGAAAAACACTTTTCTAAATAAAAGGTGAGGAGAAAAACGATTTAAATGGATGATTTTGAGTAAATTTTTTTTTTTTTATCATAAATCACTTTTTTTAAGTGATTGAAGGAGAAGAAACTAGAATTGTAAGTGTAGGCTTACAACGGGAAATATTACTTTTAGGATCAATTGGTTGCTAAAACAAATTAAAGGGACGCTGTTTCGTACTGCCTATAAATTATTTGATCATACGGTTTAGTGGCAACCATAATAATTTTATGATGAGAAATGTTAACGAGTGTCTCCGGGGCACTCTTTAAGCACTTTAAATGATAAGTTTTTTGGCTTAATTGCACTTTTGCCCCCTATCTTTTTCCAAATGTGCGATTTTGCACCCTATAGTTTTTTTTAGCGATTTTGCACCCTATCATTTACCCCCTTTCTGATTTTGTAGCCTCTCATGTGTTTTTTTGCTGATGTGTTGAATTTTGCTGACATGTCTTCATTAAATGCTTGTCGTGTGTGTAATTTGTATTTTTTTAAAAATACAAAATTGAATTAGGAGATATTACATAAAAAATCAAAATTGAATTATTCAATTATTCATCCCCTTCCTCCCGCGCCGTCGTGCCTCACCCCACCGTCCTCCACTGTTCATAAAACCATGGAGGCTCTGAAAGGAACTCCTTCCGGAACCAAAATCATCCACAACAACATACTATGATCGTAGCAACGATCCTTGGTTTACGCAACTGTTCACTACAACCGAAGAGCAGAAATCCGCTGCAAGGGCACCAAAAATTGTACCACCGTATCTGAAACGATCTGGTTTCGTTCCTCGTAAGGTTGAGGATTTCGGTGAAGGTGGAGTAGGTGTTGCAACACCCAAAAAAACTTATGGCAATCCACAACAATATTCTTCGCAAGCTGTAGTGTTGGCTGGTGGTGGTGGACACTCCAATGGTGCTGTGGCCCAAGGTTCCCAATCTGAAGGGGATTCTAACAACACAACTATATTTGTTGGAGGACTTGACTCTGACATTAGTGATGAGGATCTCAGACAACCATTTTTGCAATTTGGCGATGTTATCTCTGTGAAAATTCCAGTCGGTAAAGGATGTGGTTTTGTTCAACTTGCTGACAGAAAGATTGCTGAGGAACAGTGATTGGAAAGCAGACAGTGGTGACGACGGTGGTGGTAGTGAGATTTGAGGTTGAGGATGGCGGGTGACGGTGGTGGGTGGGCTAGTGGTGGTGGTGGTGCTGACTATGTTGGACCAAATTACCCCTTAGTTTTTTTAATTTTGATTTTTTTAATTTTGATTTTTTTAAAAATACAAATTATTTCAATTTTTATTTTTAAAAAAATACAAATTACACACATGGCAAATATTTAATGAAGACATGTCAGCAAAATTCAACACATCAGCAAAATAACACATGAGGGGCTACAAAATCAGAAAGGGGGTAAATGATAGGGTGCAAAATTGCTCAAAAAAAAGTATGGGGTGCAAAATCGCACAATTGGAAAAAGATAGGGGGCAAAAGTGCAATTAAGCCAAGTTGTTTTTAGGTTTAATTGCAGTTTTGGTCCCCCTATTTTCATCTTTTTGTGAAATTGGTCCCTCTATTTTAAAGTTCGCCAGTTTTGGTCCCTCCATCATATTTTTTAACTAAAAAAGGTGATGTGATAGGTTTTAAATGTCGTGGTATATGATCGAAAGATGATAAAATATCAACATCGATGAAATCGTAAAAAAATTCCCTTAAAAACTTTATTTAAAACATGTTATATTACCATATTTTAGACAAAATATTAGATATAGGGACCAAAATTATCAAATTTTAAAATAGGGGGACCAATTTCACAAAATGGTGAAAATAGGGGGATTAAAACTGCAATTAAGCCTTTTTTTATGAAAAGATGTGTACTTGATGCATTGGAAATTGTAACAGTTGACATTTTGAAAGAATAATTACGAAATTTGAGATCCTTAAAGAGTGCTCTGGAGGCACTCGTTAACAAAGACCCTTTTATGATTTATCTCTTGAAATCTTGGTAAAGTTTCCCTTTGAACAACATAATGATAATATACACATTTTTTTTAAGCAAAAGGAATTAATATATCTTCTAAAAAAATGAATTAATATATAAAAAAACAAAATTTAAACTCCTACCTTCCCGATAAATAAAAAAAGACTAAGACAATACTGCTGGCATTTCACATGGGATAGGGTATTCCTTTCCCACCATGGGACAATTGATTTTTATGGTGAAATTAAATAGGAATACTGATCTTACTATAGTCTACCCAGACTATATTTTTTTACTTGTCTTCAACCTCTCATCCATGATAACAACCCAAAAGAGTTCTTTCAACCTCACCAATCAAAATTCTTCAAAGTCACTGAATTTTTGGTGCAACCCAGTATGAGGAATTTGGGTGCAAACTAATTCGTAACATCATGAGAAGGTGAAGGGGTTTTGGTTTCTCTATGTAATGGTGCTGAGATTTTATTTTTTATGGGTTATTTTCATGGTATTTTGTTGCCAGAAATCACTGAACTTGAAGAAGAATTGCATGGCGAAGGTTCTATCTCTGTCTTTGCAACTTTAGAAAGCTGCAAAATTAAAACCCAATAGATTCCATCATTATAATCTCGCATAAAATTCAAATGGGTTTATTGTTTTGGGCGATGAAATTCAAAAAGAAGGAATCTTTAAAAAAATTGAAAGGTGAAAGAATGAAAATACCTAGGAGGATAGTTGCGAGAAGAATTTTGATTGGTGAGGTTGGAAGAATTCTTTGGGTTGCTATCATGGATGAGAGGTTGAAGAAAAGTAAAAAAATATAGTGTGGGTAGACTATAGTAAGATCAATGTTTCTCTTTAATCTCACCGTAAAAATCAACTGCCCCATGGTAGAAAAGGATTATCATTTACCATGTGAAATGCCACCGACAATACTTTGTATGCATTCTATCACCTCCAACAAGTTGGCCACATTTCCATTAAACACTATGTTATTTCTATGTAAAAATGTCGAAACTTAGGATAAATATAAGATAGCTAGGAAAGAGGCTAAGAAGGCTGTGAGCGAAGCGAGAACTCAAGCTTTTGAAGGATTATACAAATCTTTAGGTACCAAGGAGGGAGAGAAATATATATATATATAAGATTGCTAAGGGACGAGAAAGAAAGACAAGAGACTTGGACCAAGTGAAGTGTATTAAAGATGAAGAGGGTAGAGTTTTGGTTCAGGAAAGAGATATAAAGGATAGAAGAAAGAAGTATTTCCACAACTTATTTAATGAAGGATATGAGATCTTACCACACTCTCACAGGCTAGACATCAAAGAGGAGGACCACAACTATAAATATTATCGTCAGATTCAAGAGCACAAGGTAAAAGAAGCGTTGAAAAGGATAAGTAATGACAAGGCAGTTGGGTCGGACAACATACCTATCGAAGAGTGGAAAAGTCTTAGAGATAGATGAATTGTGTGGCTCACCAAACTTTTTAATGAGATTATGAGGACAAAGAAAATATCGGATGAGTGGAGAAGAAGCACTTTAATCCCAATCTATAAGAACAAGAGGGATATATAGAATTGCGTGAATTATAGGGGAATTAAACTAATGAGTCATACAATGAAGTTATGGGAAAAGGTGATTGAACAAAGACTAAGAAAAGAGACTCGAGTTATGGATAATGAATTTGGTTTTATGCCTAGGAGGTCAACTATGGTAACTTCGACGTGTGATGAAGCGATATCAGACGAATAAAAAATACTTGCACTTAATTTTCATTGATTTAGAGAAGGCGTATGATAGAGTGCCTAGAGAGGTTCTGTGGAAAGCCCTGGAGAAGAAAGGGGCTAGGATTGCCTATATTAGAGCTGAAGGAAAATCGACATGATTAAAGGCAGCAAAATTAAAATTTTTCGATTTTCTTTCCTTAGATCATTACGAATTTGACATGAATCAGTGATGGAATTGTTACCTCTTGAAGTGCAGAAACAATTTCTTCGATCACAGCCAAGCAAGAAAGCAAAGCCTCTACTTGTCCACACGAACAATTCTCCTCTGATTCCCGGTGCTTGCCAAGAGATCAGAGGTTTGAGAGAAAACTAGGGTTTCGA
>WNNG01000021.1:0-106846 GCA_018208015.1 Medicago ruthenica | reverse complement strand
TCTCATCTTCCTTCGATCACGAATCGAAGCAGACATTTTTTGGGGGCAATTTGTTAGCCCATATTTTTTATAAGCTAAAAATATGCCCTAAACACGCATTAAATACTAAAGAAAATCCTCAGATTCTATCGAATTGGAGAGTAAGAAGACTCTTGGAAATGTTCACAGGTTCAAGGGAATATTTACAAACACAAGGCTAAGGCAAGAAAGAGGACTTCGAACCATTGGGCAAATCGACCTAGCGTATGATCGAATCGAAACAACAGATTTCTGGACTTAGCACAATTCTGACAAACTTCACAAATTCAGTTCGACTTCGAGCGATACAACCGTTCTAAGGGGCAGTTAGGTGCATGCAAGGTGTACGTGGCAGGACATTTGGCAGTAGGGTAGCGTTCGACCGTTAGGACAGTTTATTTTCGAAAGTCTATATATAGTAGTTTTTTAGTCAGAAACAAGGTCGCAATTCATTTATACGAAAATCCTTGTAAAACTCAAAGTATCCATGCTATCGAGAGAAACGAGTGAAATGGGATCCAAGTATGAATCTGTGAACCATTCTTTTCTGTAAAGCACATTTTACGATTCTATGCAATTTACTTTTCATGTAAATTTATCTTCCAAGCACTTTAAATTCCATGCAAAGTTTACTACCTTTCATTTAAATTCTATTCATTTATCTGTTTCGATCGAAACAAAGCATTTGTTTATTAAGAATTTATTCTCCTTGTTGCTTGTAATCCAAGTGACTCGTATATTTAATTTTCCCAAAACAACAATAAATGTTTATGCGTAATGAACATTCAAACAACTTAAAGAATTCAAACAAAGCACTATGCTCCTGAGATTCACTAGTTGGTCTCGCAAACAATTAACCCAGACTAGCGGTTGTTTACCAAATTTCAGCGTAAACCGTTGGTAGTGATGGATTTGTGATTTGTAGGAGACTCATACTTCAAATCGCATTCTTACAAATGTGCACTGAAAATACATTTTGATTGTGATCTTACCCATGACATGTTGAAATTAGAGAATATATTTAGTTTTCTGAATATATTCGTTTGTATAACACTGATCTCAAACAATAAAAAATAATCATTAACATCTAATACTCCCTAATTATAATTTTATATACAGAAATATCTTATTCCACATATCTCAAACATCAGTAAGTGCTGATTTAGCATATGATTGGATCTACGTCCGGCTTGGTTTACGTGTGTCTCAATGCTATTCTACCATTAAAACTTAGAAGAAACGAAACTGAGTTTCAAAATTACCATCATACACAATTTTTTGGGACAGGATTCCAAATGACAATCTCCTTGATTAGTAAATCATTTATATCATTAAAACTTTACAAGGTAGTGTTTATCAAATGAATGATGGGAAAGAACAAAATTTAGCAACATGCAGATATTGCAAAATATACACACTGCAGCTAACCATGAAAAATATTGTATTGAGTAAAAAAATGAACGGTGATATATCAATTGATATTAACTACGCTACAAATACAAACATATCAATGATGCGATTGTTAATCACTAATACCTTGTTCTTCCCTTAGTTGCATTTACTTGGCTGAGAGGAGAACGAGGTATTAGTGATGGTTTCAACTCCTTTATATCAAATGATTCATATGAATTGTTTTCCCGGAATTCTTCAATTAGAGTTTCCATTGGCAAGGATCGAAGAGACTCTATTATCGCTCTACTTGGAACTTCAAGTTCACATCTTATTGGGGTAGTCCCACTTGGCTCATAATCCTGTATAACACAAAATAGTGTAAACCATATGCATAATTTCATCAACATGTCCTATTTAATAGCATGCAAAGATTATCTTCTGAACATTAAATTGAACAGAATATTGAGCAAAACATACCCTATATTGTTGCTGACAAATTTCACTTGCTTTTTCTTCAATTGAAGTAGCTATGCGAGAGTGATCCTCTCTGAAGGTCTCGAGTGTATTCACATGAGTTTTGACAACATTCAACATACCAGATACAAAATCTCGCTCTTGTACAGACATGTCTGCAATATCACAAGAAAATGACCACATTAATGCAACAGACAAAAGAACTTTGAAATCCATGTATTAGTGTCACACACCCCACTAGGCACTTACATGCTTAGTGAATCACAATGTGCAAAATAATTTGAAGAAACAAGGATTTAACTCATCAAAACAATACTGCTAAATCAAAGGACAAACATCTTGAACATGACGCTCACCATCAAACTGTTGAAGGACATCATCACTGTTCTTCATCACATCCTCCTCAGTTGTAACCCGAGCAGAACTAATTTCAATGTCATGTTGCATATTGCTATCAGTAGCGTCCCTGTACCAAATTAATCAATATCAAATGAAATCCTAGTAATGAGATAATTAGTAGTTGAGAAAACACATTACACTCGGATAAATAAAAGAGAAGAGTCATGAGTCTCATGACCATTGGAGACAGTTATTTCAATCTAGTTACCACACACCTGATAAGTGACACTGCTGCTGAAACATGTTTGGCTCCAGTCTCATTTACAACCTCATGTGTCTTCTTTGTATTTTGGAAAGCTGATTGAGCAGTATTGATACTAAACAGAAGGATTTCAAAGACATTGTTAGAATATAAAGCAACGGAAAAGGCATGAATCTAAAAGAAATAACAATCACCTCTGCTGCAGGAGCTCCTCCAAACAAGAATGTTTAGCAGCAGAAAATTCGGCAGTGTCTCTGGCATCTTTTTCTGCCTGCGTGCATATGCCGTGCCACTTTCTCTTTGAACATGAGACAATATCTCCCATTGATGATACATGTTCATCCACAAATGACTTGCTGGCAATGCCATTTTTTCTAAGATCTGCAAGCTTTGTATCTACCTACAGGGTCAATCACCGATCCATTTATATTCAGTATTAACTTACGGGCATAAACACATACATTATCCCATTAACAATCCTCCCCTGGAGAGGAAAAAGAAAAGAAAATGGAAAATATATCAAAAGGAACACACGAAACAGACCAAATCAATTTGACGACAAGCGTGATTTGATAATAAACTAGTCATATCAGCTATAAGTTTCTCTACATCAGATCTTGATTGTTCCTGCACAGTATAAGTGTAATAATTTGCAAATTAGTATCAACAATAAACTATTTTAAAAATAAATAAATTAACAATACCATATTATATCACCTCATAAGCTTTTTTAAACTCAGCGATGCTCTTCATTTGCATTTCATCAGCTGCAGACGCGAAGTTTTCAAGACTTTTTGCTTCTTTCAAAATTGTATCCTCGAACTCATGAGTACACTCAGATATATCCTTTATTTGCTCAGCATTGACACTTAATCTCTTTTGACCAAGCCAAAAAACAACAAAAAACATAAGTAAATCAATTGTACAGTCAAAATAATGATGCAATATACAGAGCAAAAATTTGTAAGCAAATATATAATTGCAAGAGAAAAAAGCACTGATATGAATGAGTGGCTAACAGTTATAAATATAAACAGAAGCAAATCCAGAAGCACTTACATGGCGTAGCTCACTTGCAAAAAGTGTCAATTCACCTTGCTGAGTTGAAAGAGAAGTCTGAAGATCATCAAATATTGAACCTGCTTTGGTGGCCTCGGATGCAAGAAACTGATTCACATGGTAAAAGTAACTTTTAATTATAGTTGAACGAGAATGAAGTATGCTAGTGAGACATACCAAATAAACATAAGCAATTTCAATAGTTATAGCATAACGTACTTCTTCAATGGAGTGACCATTAGAGGATATAAGAGATGATAGTTCCTGAAAGCTAGCATCAGAACCCGACTTATGCAAACGCACAAGATTTTGCATTGCTTCGACATGAGATATATACAAAGCCCTCAGAGTTGTAACTTTCTGTTTCAAATCGGCAACTTCCTACAACCAATAAAAAGATGGATGCATGAATGAATGAGTACAAGAATAAAATAAGTAGAAAGTGAAATCATGAACGAGAGTTTCTAAACTTAGGAAAAGGAATCAACAAATTTAGTAAAAGCCTGAAAGGATGTCACAATCCAACTGTGACAATAGATTATTTTACACACCTTATCATGAATGCCCATAATTGAATGGCAAAGGTTCTCCATACATTCAAGCTGTTCATTCTGTCGAGACAATGATGTTGCCACAGTGTTACAAAGAGAACCAACTTGTTGGGTTAGCTCCACTTGGAAATTATTCACCACAGCTCTGTTATCTAAGTTCAATTTATCTTCTCTACCTAAAAAATGTAATAACATATACATAATTAGGTTCTTGAATATTTTTTCATCAATCCGAGCGCTGAAAAGATAAAAAACCCTCACCAATTTTTAAGACCAATGAAGCATTATCTTGAACAGCTTTCTCCAAATCAGCTCGTAAAATGCATGCTTGATGAGTAAGAGCATTTTCTATTGCACGTAGTAATTAACATTAGCACAACAAAGTAAGGAAATATCTTATAAAAAATTACGAAGCAACAAAAGAAACCATGATAAAATTAAAACATGCAACCATTCATACCTGCTTTCCTCTGCTCAGAAATGATAAAATCTTTCTCTTTCAGAGTATACCGACATTTCTTTAATTCTTCCTCCGTGTTGGCAAGCAATATGCTGGTCTGCTTCAAGTTTTTCTGCACCGAAAAAATATTTCCTTTTACAAGAATGCATATAGAACTGTGCAACAAAAAGAACAAACGCTCAGACAACTTGCCTCGGTGGCATCGAGTTTTGTGCTCAAATGTGAGCACTGCGAAAATTGGTCATTGTATTTGCTTTGCAATTCCTCAAGTTTCTAATTGAAATATACAAATAAAACAAGCTAAGCATAACAGGGAAAAGGACCAAGCCAAAGTATCATCGAAATATAATAGCCAACAAAATATACCTTCTGATGACTGTCTAATGCAATATTCATCTGCTCAATCTGATCTCTCATGGCCTGATTATTCCAACAAATGAACATAAACAAAGAAAGTAAGCATCTTAGAAAAAAAGGAATTTTTAAACTACGGACAAAAGTAGTATAACATCCTCAGGGGTTGAAAGTTACATGGAATAAAATACATTTCCTGATAAACATGTTGAAATAATTGTATTGCAACAGTAAAGGTAACAAACATAAAATAAAATAGTAAACAACAACCTTCTTTACATTCTCCTCCTGAATGTATCTGTCCTTTGGTATGTAGATGCCATTTTTCTCACGAGCAGCGTAAACCTCTTATCAAAATCATAAATTCATCAACCTCAGAAACACTCAAAAAAGAGAAAGCTAAAACCTTACGTAACTTACTTTATCAACCATGAGACAAACACAACTAACCTCCCTTAAGACGCTCAATTTCACCATAGAGATCCTTGATTAGAGTTGTTTTCATCAGTTTTTGGTTAACCTAGAAAAATTAGAAAAGAAAAATGTCTTGGCAGAATGAGACAACATTTGTCATGGTAAATAAAAGGAAAAATTTCCACACATCCAGCATGTATTATCGTCAGTCTACTATCAGCTCACTTGACAACAAACTTGAAACACTAATGTATCAGTAGTAGGCAAGTTGTCTCTGCAATTGGAATAAGAGAATATGACAGCTTTCATTAATCCCCTAAAGCAAGCGCTAAATTTACCGCAACTCAAAATTTGAATGGAAACAGCTAAATTCATAAGATAATGACACAAACAGATTAATCAAAATTTTCAAAACAGCATCGTTGTTTTCAGAAGAGAAATAACGTTGTGCACATAATATGTCTGCTTATATATTACAAATGTTACATACAATGGCCCCTAAAAATATCACACAATTCTTCGAAAACTACTACTCTTGTATCATGTCACTAAAGACTAGTAGTACTAAGACATCACTAGATATGCACAGTTTAACAAAACTCTTAAGAATAGTAACAAACCTCGGGCTTATTTCTTATGTTCTTCGCCCTATGTGCATAATCCAATGTGCTCAAGGTCTCCTCTAAGCAATGAACTGCAGGAGAGACTGTTGCTATGATACATGTTTTTGTTCTTCCGCCAAGTGAATCACGCAATAAACGTGTCAACTTGCTATCCCTAAATTCCAACTTTTTTATGTAAGTGAACAAGAAAAAGATACACAAAAATATGTACATAATGCTTCATAAACAATTAAGATAGCATTGACTTCAATTGAAGGGTGTTAACAGATAAAATGGAGCATACTCTAGACATAAACAAAAAGGGCAAAACCTGTAAGGGATATGACCAAGGTGCTCCACAAGTGCAGAGATCACCCGCCCTAGAGTAAGTAAACTCTTATTGATTTCTCCCGCTTCTCTTGCACGACCCTTATATATCATGCAAATCCAATCAATCAACTCATTGGAAAATTCTAAGAGTGTATACAGAGTAAGATGTATGCTTAAAGTGTAATACCTCTCTAGCACCAGAACGAGAAATATTTTCTGAACCTGCTAGATCCACTAAATTTAGTTTGCCGCATTTTATAAGTTCTTCACCTTCTGGGGTTGCTTCTTTGATGTGGATTGTAATGGAAAACAAAGAATGTGACCGACTAAAAGGGAAAGCAATTGTTATTGATAATCAGAAATAAAAATTTGACAATTTGTTCGAACAAGCATAAGAGACACGTAAAGCAATCATTACCTTGACTGTTTGTTCAATAAAGTTTCTGCAGTACGCCGTTTGGCAGACCCTCTTTCCAGCAGAGTAAAAATTTCACTTGCACTTGTTACAATTTCTTCTTCCAAACCTCTTACAAGAACGCCACCTTTACCATCCTCCATAAGAGGAAGCTGCTTTTTTTGCTTCTCCTCCAAAGAAGCTTTCGAAAGTTCCTCTGGCGCAAGCAAATCAGTAATTTCCTCATTATACAATTCTAAAAAAGTGACTTTCACGCTATATTCAGCATTCTGGCCTTCAAGAGTATCAAAAATCTGTTTAACAGCCCTAGGTATGACTCCTGCTTCTGAAGGCAACTCTCCATTTGGCCCACTCTGTAGAATAATCAAATAACTTTATTAAGAACAATCAGTGAGTATGGAGCATGCATACAGAGCATCATTTCATTAATGATTCAGATGAAAATGGTTGACACTAGATTGTACCTTGGTTTTTTTGGATTCACCTTCCATTGTGTATGTCTTCCCTGTACCAGTTTGACCATATGCAAATATAGTACAATTAAAGCCCTCTAAAACTTCGTTTACTATTGGAACTACAGCTTGATCATAGAGATCTTTTTGCTTCGCAGAAGGACCAAAGACCTGCACCATATATACCATGAATAAATTTCATAGTTTAAAAATAAAAAGCAACCACCCTGCAAACCATTGCATTTCCCATATAATGTTGGCTTATCATGAACTGTAATGTGTAAGCCATTGTGAATTACTGTTCATTAAAGAATCCAACATAGAATGAAGAAGAATGTTCAAGGGTTATTGCGGTGTTGTCAATTGCAGATAGAAGCATATACCGGGTTGTTTATATTCCGCTATGCAAAAGTGCTATAGCGCCACTGTAACCACTATTTAATAATATTTTGTATTAAAAAATGTATGGCATAATGATAGCAATTTGCTTGAATTCCGCTATGCTATAGCGCTATTTCGCCTCTATAGTTGCTATTTAACAACACTGGTATTACAAGAGATAATTATTAGAGTTTTAAACTTTCCTGTTATTTAAACAATCTTTTATCGTTTTTTATATTTCAAGAATCTATATCAATTATCAAACCCCCTAATAAGTAGAGTTTTTGTTAGATAGAATAGAGGATCAGCAAAGGATTAGGACCCACATCTGTTAATAAAGAATAACTACTTGTATTCATATTCAATAATAATAAAAAAAAATTGTAAAAAATGATACAAAGAGTTACTTAGAGGTAATTGAGAATTAAGATAAGTAAATTGGGAAAGAAGTAGGTTTTTAGAATACCTGAGAGTTATGAGTTCCAAATCACATTGTGCCATTCAAAAACTCTAGTTTTGCATCAATTCCAGTTCAGTAGTATTGTGGTTTGCTTAATTAATTTGATTAGAGTTTTATATTTAATTAATATTTTGACTAAAACTTTTGTCATTTTCAAGCTATCCCAACTTTTCTGCTTAACGAGACCTTTCTTCATTGTGTCAGGGACTGCAGCTTTTCCCTCAGGATATGGCACCAATTAGGCTTCACTAATTCGGATTTCTTCTCTCCTAATAACGCGCAGGACTGGCTTAAAGTGGGTGTTAGGGGTTCTCAGGCTATCCCTTTTTCAGCGGGAGTTTGGTGGACTTGGCGCCATTGAAACCTTATGTGTTTGGGAGGCGAAACTTGGTCTTTACATCGGCTTATTTGTAGCATAAAGCATTCAATTGAGGTAATAACAAACAGCTTTTCTCCTACTGCCCCTGTTACTACAGTTAACCAATTTGTCAAATGGAAAACAATAATCTATCTAGTGCTATTCTGAATGTTGACGGTAGCTATCATGGCACTCCTCTTAGAACAGGGTTAGGAGGGGTTTTGAGAAATAATTCAGGCTTGTTTCTTGCGGGTTTTTCTGGTTTTCTTCCAAGCTCAGATCATATTATGCTAGCTGAACTTTCTGCCATTTATCATGGCCTGGTCATGGCAAGGGATTTGGGTTACACGGAGCTAGCTTGTTATTCTGATTCTCTTGTTTTCATCAATCTTTTAAATGGCCCCGTTGAGAGATACCATGTATACGCGGTCCTTATCTAGAACATAAAACAGTTGCTTCTTCAAAGTAATATTACGGTTTCTCACACTCTCCGAGAGGGAACCAGTGTACAGATTTTATGGCTAAGCTTGGAGCTTCATCTGATGATGGTCTTGCTCTTCATGTCTCTCCCCCTGCTGGCCTCATTAACCTTCTTCGAAGCGATGCCGCTGGCACTTTTTACCTTCGGGAGTAGTTAGCTTCTTAGAAGCTTTTTCTTTTTCTGTTTTGTGGTTTCTCTTTGTTTTCTCTTTAGCCTTGTAACAAAAAAAAAAACTTTTCTGCTTAACAACGAAGCGTTGAAATCTATGTAACACTGACACTTCCTATCGATAGCGTGTCGGCCACCACATATCACTACATGTCTGACACCGACACATGTGGTTATAATCATTATTCTATTTTCTCAAATTATTCAACATGTCGACGTTTTCAACATGTCGACGTGTCAGTGTCGTGTCTGTTGTTGTGTATGGGTTGAAATTTCATTTCCATTTCTTCCTAAAGTATCATAAATTCAACAGCGATTTTACCACAGTACTCTTTAACCTATTATTCTTCATTCAAATTACTGAATCAAAGTCTAAGAGCTAAATTTAATCTCTGAACTAATCAAACAACCACGTTAGAAATGAACAATTAGGTTTGAACAATCACATAAATGAATTAAACATTTGAAAGAGAAGAATAACCTTATCAAAAGTGAAAACTCTGTCAAAATGCTTGCCGGCAACATTCTGAGAAACGGATACTTCTCTATTATAATCATTGCAAGTAACAACTTGCGGCGCATTGCTCCGTAATTCGTCTTCACTGAAAGGCCTAAAGAAGAAGAACAAAAAATAAAACATAAATAATTAATTGATTTCATGATGAAAAGGGAACTGTTATGAAATTGAATGGAAAGAAGAATGAATACCTGCAACGAAGGAGGACTTGAACGTTGACGCCTTTCTCCTTCTCGTGGCGAACAGAAGACATGTTTGGATTGAAGAGAGAATGAGGAAATGATGAAGAAGAAAGAAATGGGTTTGGAGTTTTGACTTAGGACAAACGTGATTTTATTACCCTTTCACGCGGGAGCCTTTTTCATTTGAATTTATTTTAACCTCGTTTGTATGTATTTCAGACACAAAACTAAACATACGCTCTCTCTATTTATCAATCAATTATTTTATATTTTCCAACATATTTATTAATCAATAATTATTAATTAATATTAATATTATTATTTTGGAACAGTTTTTTTTGTTTTTTTATATATTTTTTCCATTGAAGATAATCATATTCGAGACACTGTCGAATAGGGATGGCAAAGCGGTCCAACCCAACCCGCCCCGCCCCGCCCCGTCATTACCCCGTCAAAAAAGGGGCGGAGTGGGGCGGGCCAACTAGTGATGGCGGATTGAAAATCTCACCCCGCCCCGTTTCATGGCGGATTGGCGGGTTGGCGGGGTGCCCCGTCATTTTTTTTTTAAATAATTGATAAATTCGCAAAAACTTGTAAAAATAACATAAAATTAAAGACCATTCAAAGAAATTAAAATATAAAACAAAACTTCAAAAACATCCATGATCCATTAAAACAACAAGGAAACCATAAAACCTTAATGAAATAGTCTCAACGTGTGAAGTATATTTCCAATTGCAAGTACACCATACAAACAAATACTAATAGATTATAAATCTAACCTTTTTGAAGCTTGTCTTGTAGCTAGATGAGATATCAGGCACACCAAAACCAGACTCCAGAGAGATGAAAAGTTGTAACTGTCAATAAGAGTGAGAAGAAAATGACAAAGTTTAGTGTATATATAAAACCGTAATGATAGATTAGGTTAATTGAGTTTCTAATATGGGCTGAATTTAGAAGAGCAATTTATAATGTGCTTTTTTTTTTTTTGCTTAAGCCCAACGGGCCAACCCGCCCCGCCCCGTCACCACCCCGTTTTTTAGCGGGTTATGCGGGGCGGGTACCCTACTAATGGCGAATTGAAAATCTCAACCCACCCCGTCAAAATTGGCGGGCTAAACGGGCCGCCCCGACGGGCCCAACCCGTTTTGCCATCCCTACTGTCGAACACTAAAATGTGAACATATGTTGTTGTCGAGATTCGAGCATTGATTATTCATTTTGTGAGAGTTTAGTTTCATTTGTTAGACTCAAATTTCGTTCCTCATTAATATTATTACACATAAGGTATATTGTAGAGAATAATATAGATATTTTATTTTTGTCAAAAAAAAAGTAGATATTTTATTATAATATATATTTGGAATATAAAATTAAGAAAAAGATTAATAATGAAAAAATTTCTATAACTGAATATAAACATATCAAATTAATTCAATGAATTTGGCTAAAAAAAACTATTCAATGATTTAAATAACTAAAAATATATTTACAATATGATAGTAAGTACTATGCACCATAAACACTATAAAGGTAAAAGAAAATTAAAAAAAATAAAAATTTATTCCGTTTGACTATAATATTTGTCATATTTAACAATTTCACACCGATTAAGAAAACATGATAAATGAAAGAAAGAAAGAGATGATTTTTTTTTCAATCATATGTATTTTTTTTTACAAATCATATGTATTAACTATTGGTGTATTTTCATTTTCATAAATACAAAATGAAAATAATAATGTGCGAGTGATGCACAACATTAATTAGAGGATTAAATTGAAAAATAAACAATTAAATATGTGTATAGGAAACTAAAAGCAACATTCTTTTTTAAATAATTATTATTAGCAAATGTTGCAAATATTATGAGGCAGATAGCATATATTAAAAATAAAAATTCCAATACATTATGAAATTATTATATAAACTAGTAAAAGACCCGTGTTTTCGCACGGGTCACGTAACATTGTGATAATTATATAAAAAATAATTAGATTGTTAATATTGTAGAATGTTTATAAATATTAAATATAAATTATGAGTATTAATGTAATGTTTCTATTAAATATTTTTCTCTTATATATACAAAAAATTGTTAAATAGTTGAGGCACATCAATTATGGATTTTATTTGTTTATATATGCGTTAACAAATTTTTATGTAGATATATGAGAAAGTTGATATGATATAATTTTGAAAATTCAGGACTATTTTCAAAATCAAAATTAATTTAGTGTTTCTATTAAATAAAATTTTTTTTATATGCAAAAGACTGTTCAATGTTTGCACCTCACCCGTTGCAGATTTTATGTACTTATATCTGCATAAACAAATTTTTATATACATATATGAGAAAGTCGATATGATAAAATTTTGAAAACTCGTGACTATTTTCAAAATCAAAATTAATGTGTTGTTTCTATTAAATAACTTTTTATTTTATATGTAAAAGACCGTTCAATGTTTGCACTGCACCCGGTGCAGATTTTATGTACATATATGAGAAAATCGATATGATAAAATTTTGAAAACCCATGATTATTTTCAAAATCAAAATTAATGTAGTGTTTCTATTAACTAACTTTTTATTTAAGATGCAAAATATTGTTCAATGTTTGCACCGCACTCGTTGCAGATTTTATGTACTTATATCTGCATAAACAAAGTTTTATATACATATATGAGAAAGTTCATATGATTAAATTTTGGAAACTCGGTACTATTTTCAAAATATCAACATTAATGTAGTGTGTTTATTAAATAATTTTTTATTTTATATTTAAAACACTATTAAATATTTAAACCGTACTCGTTGAAGATTTTATATGCTTATATATGCAGAAGAAAATTTTTATGTACCGATATGTGATAGTCGATATGATAAAATTTTGAAAACTCGTGATTATTTTCAAATATCAACATTAATGAAGTGTTTGTATTAATTAAATGAAAAAAATATATATATAAAACACCGTTCAATGTTTGCATCATTCCCGTTGCAGATTTTAAATGTTTATATATGCATAAACAAATTTTATATACATATATGAGAAAGTCGATATGATAAAATATTGAAAACTCGTGATAATTTTCAATATATAAACATCAATGTAGTGTTTCTATTATTTTTTTTTAATATACAAAACATCATTCAATGTTTGTTGGACGATTATATAATTAAGGACGATTATGAAATTTTGCAAATTTTTTTGACAAAAAAAAAAAACTTGTTACACCTGTGATGACCATTATCCGTAATTAATTTTTTAAAAAACAAATAAATTAATTTCATAGTTATCCATTGAAATTGGTTACACTCGACCATTATCCGTAATTAATTTTAAAAAAATTAATTAGTTTCATAATTATCCGTAGAAATTGGTTACACATATGATGATCATTATCTGCAATTAATTTTTTTAAAAAATAATAAATTAATTTTTGCAAAATGATCATTGTACTGTCAGTGAGCACAATATCTAGAAACTAGGGTTTCTGTGCTGTGTTTAGGTCATGCCTTGGGAATGATCCCAAGGTTACTATTTGTAGCCTCTTTTGGGCCTACCCGGTCATGGTTTGGGCCCAAATCGTAAAGGGCCAAAACCAGGACTAGGGCGCCCTCGTAAGCTGCTGAGGGCGCCCTCAGAGGGTGCCTTTAGGGAAGGTCACCTAGGGTTCTTTGTGATTATAAAGTGGGCCATGCGCCCTCCTGGAGGACGTCCAGGGCGTCCAGCCTTATTCTAGGGGTTCATGCCCTTATCTTTAGGATCTCAAGTTCTGGATGGTGAGATCTACGGTTCACAGCCCAACAAGCACGAGTCTTGGGACAAGGCGAAGTGATTAAACTATTATCGGGGGGATTTGCCTATGACCTTTTGCCCAGCAAGTGGGGCTTACTGATGACGAAGCTATATGAAAAAAATTTATGAGTACTAGCTCAACATGGATGCATGTCCAATCATGGGTGCTAGCCCAACATGGATGTTTAAACCTGCATGGGTATTAGCCCAACACGGATACTAGCCCAACGTGGGTACTAGCTCCATGTTTCTGCTTTGAGTGCCTTAATGGGCACTAGCCCTTCGAGAGTATGGGCGCTAGCCCAACGAGAGTATTTATATTAGCCCAACAAGCATGAGTCTTGGTACAAGGCGAAGTGATTAAACGGCGTGTAGAAACGACTCCTTTAAGTAGGTTAGCTCGCCCGTTAAACTACGTGTTGAGGACGCCTCCTAATGAGATCCGACGGCTGACGTGAGCGACCATTCGCTCTCGCTGACGTGTTCGAATCGCAACGGCTATCGGAAGTCGTGTCAACTTAGGTGACGTCATCTGCGCGTTTTCCCAGGCTTTTTTACTTTAAACTGAAACGGATCTACTTTTTCACCTATTTTCAGATTCTTGTTATCCTTTCCCCCTCCTTTGCCTCCGTCTTTCTTTTCCAAATCGTTCTTCATCGTTCAAGCTAGGGTTATACGCCTTTGTGGATCCCTGCGCTTGCTGTCTACGGATCGTTCGGAGTCCTCGTTCGCTCTCAAGCCCTCCATTTATCTAGATCCAGGTAACCTTACTCGATCTCGCTCTTTTTTATTTTAAATCAGTGGTATGGTGATAATTAGGGAGTGCGATGAGGCGGGTAGGGAGCTATCCCCAGCTAATTCGGAGGAGAGGTATAGGTTGTGGAGGGAAAGTGTTAGGCATGTGAAGCGCTCAGATGGAACCATTGATTGGGTGGTGTTTGATAAGGCCTACTACGGCCACTCCCTTGTGACGGAGACTCCGAGTGATTTGGACGGGGGTGAAGGAGGGAGTATTAGTGGGAATTCATCTGACTCTATTATTCATTCTGTTCGCCCAGGTCCGTTCTGTAGGAAAGGAATTTGTTACATGGCGTCTTCTAGTGGTTCAGAACAAGAGAGTTTCGCCGACGAGGTGCTTCGTTCTGAGTCTGTGTACCTGGATTCCTAACGGGTGGCATTTTTTCGGAGTAAGCTACACGTGTCCTCTACGGGATTTGAGGAGGACGTGGTTTTGGAACCTTGTCGCCCAGGCGAGAAAGTATGCGCCCAGAGGCCGAAGAGTGTGAAGAGTGAGATGTTTCACATGTACACCGCCGTTTTTGAAGATTTGGGTGTGAAGTATCCCTTCACGCCCTTTGAAGTTGACATACTCAACTGTCTCAATGTTGCGCCTTCTCAGCTGCAGCCGAACAGCTGGGCTTTTATCCGCTTTTTGAGATTCTATGTGAGGGGTTGGGCTTCCAGCCTTCGGTTGGATCCTTCTTCACTTTCTACGGCACGAAGGGGGTAGATAAGCAGTCGTGGGTGTCCGTTAGCGCGCATCCTGGTAAGAGGTTGTTCCCGCCCTACGCCTCTCATTACAAGAATTGGAGACAAACATTCCTTCGGGTCCGGGGACGAAAAGGTTGTGAGGCAGCTGCTGCATGGGTGGACGGTAAGCTGAGGTTTCCCGTATGTTGGACGAGTGCTCCGGCGTCCATCATGGGTTTTGAATATGAGAAGCTGGACGCATACGACCAGGGCGTCGTCTGTTTTTTGGACAAAATGTTACCTATGAACATCCGGGAGCTATTGAATAGGGAAGGGGATGTAGATAGCTTAGACGAGTACCTACGTGAGTCAAATTCATTTACTCATGCCTATATTTTACCTTTCTATTTTCTTGTCCCCTTAACTTTTTCTGCTTTATTTTCTGTAGAGGATATGGCGCCCATGACTGCGGCGGAGAGGAAAAGGTACCTCGAAGAAATGAAGGCTAAAAAGGTTGCTGAGGGAACGGCGACCACTGATCCCGCGGGACTTATTACCCGCAAGCCGAAGAGAAAAGCTGATCATCTGCCCGAGGTCCAAGCCGAGTGCCTCCGGCGTCTTCGCGTGATAAAACATCGCCCGTTAAAGACAATAAAGGAAAGACGGCAGCGGAGAAAAAAGGAAAGAAGACGCCTTCTCCTTCCCTGATTGGCGCCATCAAAACCAGCAGCTCAGTGCCGTCTTTCTGGGATAAAGGCTTTGACTACGGCGCCTACGTGAAGGAGAGGCTGGTTTTTAATCCAGAAGACGCGGAGTCGGGAAACCAGGGCGCTGTGCCCTTTATGACGAAGGATATAGGGGTCCATTGTTTGCGGACCATAATGCTTCTAGACTCGGTGGATCGTAAGTACGAGGAAGTGGTGTAGAATGAAGAGGCTCTCCAGGCTACAGTGAGGGCGTTGGAGAAAGAGGTGGAGGAAGCCAGGAATGCGAGGGAGAAAGAGGTGCAAGAGGCCAGGGAGGCGATGAAGCTGGAATGTGATAAACGTATCTCCGATCTGAAGATTGGTTATGTAGCAGATCTTGCTGGAAAGGACGGGGTCATTGCTAAGTTACAAGACGATGTCCTGGCTGGAGCAGAAAGGGAGGATCAGCTTAAGGCTGAGGTTGCTGAAGCGAAGGGCGAGCTGGCTCTGAACTTCGATGTTGGCTTTGAAAGAGCCAAGGCTCAATTCGCCCTTCTCCATCCTGGCGTCGATATTTCTGCCCTTGATCCTTTTAAAATTATTGTAGACGGCGTCCTAGTGGACGAACCTTAATTTCGTTTGTTGTAATTTAATTTTCTTTTTTAAACTTAGTACCCTTCTTGAATTTGTATTCGTGATGCATCATTTCTCTTTTAAGCCTTTTCGTTTTTCTTCAAATTTATGTTTTTCGGAAGGCCTCTCCTGGGTGGTGACCACGTTCGTTTCATAATATTGTTGACAGTTGTAGGTTTGTTTCTCTTTGTGCTTGATGCTTTAGGGTCCCTTTTTTAAGGGGTCCCTTTTATTGCTTGAACGAGGATCTTGTTTTCGGCCCACGACGTCTTAGAGCCCTCTTTGGGGTTAAGGAATTAGGCGGCGATTTTATTTTCGTCTTGCGACGTCTTAGAGCCCTGTTTAGGGTTAAGGAATTAGGCGGCGATCTTATTTTCATCTCGCGACGTCTTAAAGCCCTCTTTGGGGTTAAGGAATTAGGCGGCGATCTTATTTTCGTCTCGCGACGTCTTAGAGCCCTCTTTGGGGTTAAGGAATTAGGCGGCGATTTCTTTTCAAGCTCACGACGTCTTAGAGCCCTTTCTTTTAGGGTTAAGGAATTAGGTGGCGATTTCTTTTCAAGCTCACGACGTCTTAGAGCCCTTTCTTTTAGGGTTAAGGAATTAGGTTGCAATTTCTTTTCAAGCTCACGACGTCTTAGAGCCCTTTCTTTTAGGGTTAAGGAATTAGGTGGCGATTTCTTTTTAAGCTCACGACTTCTTAGAGCCCTTTCTTTTAGGGTTAAGGAATTAGGTGGCAACCCCTTTGGGGTTAACGGATTATTCGGCGAACTCATTTAAGATTCGACATTGGTGATCTGCTACAAGCAACGAAAGTAAGATAAACAAGCAATATATATATATATATATATATATATATATATATATATATATAATATCAATAAAAAACCGGGGCCTCATTAAAAACCCCCATTACTGCGGGGGGAAAAGAGTGCCCCTTACTCCTTTACTACATAGCTGTACAAGGACGCCGAAATATATAAGATAAAATAGAAAATGCCGAAATGGATAAAGACAGTAGAAATTAAAGTGGCTTTGTTTTCCCTCTAGCTCGCCTTTGAGTTGTTGTGGCGAGTTTCTTCCTGCTTTGTGCTTAGCTTCTCCATCATACCGCGGTTGGCTAGTCCTGCCTGTAGTATCAACAAAGGAGTACTCGTTTCCTCAACCTTCTTGATTTCGTCGGATCCCGCCTCTTCTTCCCCAGTATTGACAATTTGATTGGCTGGCTTTGAATGGAGTATCAAGAAAGGAGTACTTATTTCCTCAACCTTCTTGATCTCGCCGAATTCTGCATCTTCTTCCTCAGCATTGGCACTTGAGTTGGCTGGCTTTGAACGGAGTATCAAGAAAGGAGTACTAATTTCCTCAACCTTCTTGATCTTCTCAATATGAATCTCTTCTTCTAGATTTGCGACAATGAAGTTCACCCGGTGCGCTTTTATGTTACTGTTTCCTTTCTTCTCTTTTTGTAGCTTCAAACTGTTGTGGTAACATTCTCGGGCCACTTTCTGGTCTGCTTTGATGGTAACAACCCGCCCATCATCCAGCGGATATTTCATAATGAGGAATTTGGTGGAAAGGTAGGCGTCGAGGGCGTTGAAAGCCGGGCGGCCAATGATGACGTTGTAGGAACAGGGCGAATTGACTACCAAATATCTAATCCTGATGGTTTTGGCGTGGTTACCTGTACCGAACGTTGTTTTCAATGTGATGTATCCCCGGACGTGCACCTGTTCCCCTGTGAAGTCGGCCAGTATTCCTTTGAAGGGCTGCAACTGGTCCTCGTCAAGTCCCATCTTTTCAAAGGCGGAATAATAGAGGATGTCTGCCGAGCTGCCGGGATCAATCAACACCCTCTTGACATCCCAGTTGAAGATTTGCACAGTAATAACCATGGGATCATCATCGTGGGGGATTACCCCTCTGTGGTCTTCACTTGAGAAAGTGATATCCGTTTGGCGTTCTGGCTCCTTCCTGGCGTGGTCATCGAGCAACATTATTTGCCTCACATATTTCTTCCGAGAGGTACTGGACTCCCCTCCTCCTGCGAAGCCGACAGATATGGTGTTCAAGGTGTGGCGTTCACCTTCTTTCGTCACATCTTTCTCCCTCTGGGGGTCTTCGGGGGGACGCCTGTCTCCCTCTCTACCTTCCTTCACATATCCTCTTAACCTGCCGTTCTGAATCAACTTCTCTATCTCTCTTTTCAGATGTATACAATCGTCTGTGGTGTGTCCTTTGATGCGGTGATATTTACACCAGGCTTCCTTATCGTTCCCCATGTAGGGGTGTTCAAAACCGAACAAATCCAGTAGAAAAACTGCAAACCGAACCAACCCAAACCGAAACCGCAAAAAACCGCATTTGGTTCGGATGTATTCAGATCATTTTTCTACCCAACCGCATGATTTGGTTTGGTTTGCGGTTTTTATCTTACAAACCAAACCAAACCAAACCAAACCGCAACATAAGAAAAACACTAATTAAACACATGTCACCTAGACCAATACTTATAGAAACTCAATGAATTTTTTTATAAAATGACATATTTTTTCTCTTGATAAGTTTCTTCTTTGCATTTTATTTCAAAAATGTATTCATATGCTACTTGAACTTTTAGTGAATGTTAAAATCTTAGTCTTTTGTATTTCTTACAAAATATGATTACTTTTTGTTCACGTTTTAAATTTGGTCTATGTAGATGGGAAAATTTTTAATTGAAAATGAAATTGTAATGTTCGATGAAATTTAAAACATTGTTGAAAATATATTTTTAACTTGATTTTAATGTTGGAAAAAAATTGTATTGTCTCGAAAAAAACCGCATCAACCGATCCAAACCAAACCACATTAGTTTGGTTTGGTTTGGTTCGGATTTTATTTTAAAAGTCAACCAAACCAAACCAATCCGCATGCTTTTTTATCTTGCAATTCGGATGACTTTTAACCTCAAAACCGAATCAACCCGCACTGCGAACACCCCTATCCCCATGATGGTTCCTCTCGGTGGTTGAGGTTCAGGAATGATTCTGGAATGGTAAACATCCCTCCAGATTTGTTCACGGCGGGTGTTGAGGGCCGTGAAGGATTCTGGGAGGGGTGCGCGCCTATCCTGAACGTGGCGCTTGTACGGCGCTCTGTCTCTGTTGCTGGGTGGGTAATAATTGCGGCGATGATCATATCTGTAGGGAGCACGCTCCCTGGAATCCCTTGCTTTCTTTTCAGCATTGCTTTCTTCTCCCTTTATATAACACTCTGCCCTAGACATGATTTCTTCCATGGAGTCAGCTGGTTTCTGTGCCAACGACTCGTTGAATTGGCCAGCGCGGAGGCCATTCTGGAAGGCTCCCACAAACAATTCCTGGTTCGGGTTAATGACTTTGATGGTGGCGTCATTATAGCGTGCGAGATACTCGCGGAGAGGCTCGTTGGGTCCTTGACAGACGTTGAAAAGGCTGGTAGACGAGACTTTACGGTGGCGGCTTGCTGAGAACTGGTGCGTGAACTTGCGTGTCATATCCTGGTAGCTGACGATGGAAAATCGAGGCAGGTTCATATACCACCTGAGGGCGGCGTCTTTGAGGGTCCCTGCTAACAACTTGCACTTGAGAGAATCGGCGGCGCCGATGATGGCCATTTGAGTGTTGAAGGCGGTCACGTGTTCCACTGGGTCGCTTTTTCCATCGAAGGAGGAAAGAGAGGGTGGCTTGAAATTTTCTGGAACTGGCGCGTTCCAAACTTCGGCGGAAAGTGGTTGAGGATCGGGGTCGACCGATTCATCTTGTTGAGATCCGTTTCCTTCGGCGTGCTGCTGCTGTTGGATGGTTTCCATGGTTGCTTGCAAGGCTTCGTTGTGGTCACGAAGCTGCTGGATCTGTTGTTGTAAAGCCTCTAAGGCCGCTGGATCTGCCATCGTACTGGCGGCGACGATAGTTTGAGTTTGTACGTTAAGGTTGTGACTGGTGGTCAGAGATCTGCGACCTAGACTGCGAATCGCAGGCTCTAGATCAAGGTTTTCTGAACAGATATGGGTTAATCGTTTGATTTGAGGGTTTGGAATCACGGCGGATTCGGAGAATCTAGGGTTGCTCTGAAAGGTACGGCAGATTCACGGTGTTTGAGCGGTGCTTTGAGGCCGCGGATCGGCTGCTTCTCGTTTCAGAGATGGTGGCTAGGTCAGTTTTACCGTAGCCCCACGGTGGGCGCCAACTGTACTGTCAGTGAGTACAATATCTAGAAACTAGGGTTTCTGTGCTGTGTTTAGGTCATGCCTTGGGAATGATCCCAAGGTTACTATTTGTAGCCTCTTTTGGGCCTACCCGGTCATGGTTTGGGCCCAAATCGTAAAGGGCCAAAACCAGGACTAGGGCGCCCTCGTAAGCTGCTGAGGGCGCCCTCAGAGGGTGCCTTTAGGGAAGGTCACCTAGGGTTCTTTGTGATTATAAAGTGGGCCATGCGCCCTCCTGGAGGACGTCCAGGGCGTCCAGCCTTATTCTAGGGGTTCATGCCCTTATCTTTAGGATCTCAAGTTCTGGATGGTGAGATCTACGATTCACAGCAAAGGAGGGGGAAAAGAAAGACGGAGGCAAAGGAGGGGGAAAGGATAACAAGAATCTGAAAATAGGTGAAAAAGTAGATCCGTTTCAGTTTAAAGTAAAAAAGCCTGGGAAAACGCGCAGATGACGTCACCTAAGTTGACACGACTTCCGATAGTCGTTGCGATTCGAACACGTCAGCGAGAGCGAACGGTCGCCTCACGTCAGCCGTCGGATCTCATTAGGAGGCGTCCTCAACACGTAGTTTAACGGGCGAGCTAACCTACTTAAAGGAGTCGTTTCTACACGCCGTTTAATCACTTCGCCTTGTACCAAGACTCGTGCTTGTTGGGCTAATATAAATACTCTCGTTGGGCTAGCGCCCATACTCTCGAAGGGCTAGTGCCCATTAAGGCACTCAAAGCAGAAACATGGAGCTAGTACCCATGTTGGGCTAGTTTCCGTGTTGGGCTAGTATCCGTGTTGGGCTAATACCCATGCAGGTTTAAACATCCATGTTGGGCTAGCACCCATGATTGGACATGCATCCATGTTGGGCTAGTACTCATAAAATTTTTTCATATAGCTTCGTCATCAGTAAGCCCCACTTGCTGGGCAAAAGGTCATAGGCAAATCCCCCCGATAATAGTTTAATCACTTCGCCTTGTCCCAAGACTCGTGCTTGTTGGGCTGTGAACCGTAGATCTCACCATCCAGAACTTGAAATCCTAAAGATAAGGGCATGAACCCCTAGAATAAGGCTGGACGCCCTGGACGTCCTCCAGGAGGGCGCAGGGCCCACTTTATAATCACAAAGAACCCTAGGTGACCTTCCCTAAAGGCACCCTCTGAGGGCGCCCTCAGCAGCTTACGAGGGCGCCCTAGTCCTGGTTTTGGCCCTTTACGATTTGGGCCCAAACCATGACCGGGTAGGCCCAAAAGAGGCTACAAATAGTAACCTTGGGATCATTCCCAAGGCATGACCTAAACACAGCACAGAAACCCTAGTTTCTAGATATTGTACTGACTGACAGTACAATCATTATGCACATAAAATTAAGGAGATCATGAGTTTTAATAAGGGCGATTATGAAATTTTACTGGACTTCGATTTTTATATATTGTTAGTATAAAAATTATGTGCGTATATTTATTTAAATATTTGGGAAAATGGATTTTAAATTTTTATGATTTTAAATAGGTCTAATTTCACTGAATTTGTCAATCATGTGATTTGACCCTTAGTTTCACTTGAGTGATTTTGAACCCTTTAATTTATTATCTCTCTGATTGCATAGCTTCCATACATATTTTATTAAATGTTGACGTGTCATATATAATTAACGAAAATTGATATAATAAATAAAAGGTCAGATCACGTGAGTAAATAAAAGTTCAGGTCACATGAGGCAACCAGAAAATTATGACGATCATAAACACAGGCCTTCATCGTTAAAAATATGGTAAAACTATATTAGGGGTCCTTTATCTTTTTTATACAAACAAAGGTCTTTATTTTATGTATTTGTAATACTTTGATTATTTATCTTTTTTTTATAGCATTTAAATCATTGATCTTTTAAAGCGTATACATTGAACCTTTTTTACATTTTTTTATTCAAAAAATGATGAGTTGGTTTGCCACGTACGATTATTAATAATAATTTTATTCTTAAATAATAATAATAATTTTATTCTTAAATAATTTCTTGTCAAAAAACCCATAATAAAAGGCAACATTCATGATCTTCACCATTGTCTTCATCTTCAATCTTGTTCATTGACCATCATCACACTAATCATAGTCTTCATCATAATCTTTTTTGTTGTTGGATTTTTTTGGGAAGATGAAGATTCTTGATTTTTATGGGTTTGAACTTTGAAGAAAATGATTATGAATATTCAAGATTATGATGATGATGAATATACGAAAAATGATGTTTATTTTTTCTGAGTTTATTTAAAAAAAAGAAATTAATTAAGAATAAAATTATTATTAATAATCATATGTGGCAAGTTAACCGGTCATTTTTTGAATAAAAAATGAAAATAAAAGATTAACTTGTATACGCTTTAAAAGATAAATGATCTAAATGTTAAAAAAAAATAAATAAAAGACATAATAAGTGTTACAAATAAATAAGATAAGTTTTTAATTCTTTAATGTTGGTGTGGTTTTAATTTCCTCTTTGTATTACTTGGACAACAGTGAATCCTATGAGGAGATTCTTTGGTTGTGATAAGTATACCATGGCCAAGGAGAGACTATGCAACTTCTTTAAATGGTACGACAACGTGAGGAACAAAAATAATCATCAATGCATTGCTGAAGAAAAATGATGAATTGCATGCGAGGGTGAAAAGGCTTGTTTGGGTCATTGTGGGTCTTAGTTGTGTTGTAGTGCTTTTGTTATTTCTCACTATAATTATTTAAGTTATTGTAGTGAAATTAGTATTTAGCAGTTAATTGTAATTGAAGTGTTTATATGTAATTGAAGTGTGAGTTTTGTTATTTCACTCTACAATTTTAAGATTCTAACTACTATATCTTTAATTAAGATGAAATGAACGAAGGTATGAGATGAAGAATAGTTATTTGAATCTCTAAGATAGTGGTTAGGGTTGATCGAAGGCTGCTGCCTCCAATCTCTATTCTATTCAGCACAACAAATCACTAGCACACCCTTGCAAATGAAGGTTTGTTGTTTTTTTTATAGTACAAGTCATTTCTTATTCTTTAGTGTCATTTTGGTCTTTTTTCATGTGGTGGTCTTTGCCTTAACCATTAAACATAGGAATATACCTTATCCTCTTGGTGTACTATTTGAGACTCCCTTATCTTCCTCTCCAAGCATAAGATGTTCTGGGACCACTTTAGTACATATCCATTAGACCAAGTCTGATACGTCGCAAAGTTGTAGCTTCCTACATCGTCAGACTCTGTCCTTTGGTACTTTATCCTATGAGTTGTCAGTCTTATCCCTTGTAAATCAGCATATTCCTTCTACCTCGTACTACACTCATTGGAGACAGCTCAGGTAAACTTAGTCCTCAAGACATGCAAATAAGAGACCCAAGGTCGTACACTTGTACGAGCCGTACTGAGAGATCTTCAACGCAATAGCTCCAAACTCCTTTCTAGTGCTACATCTTTTTACATCGCTAGCATGCTTCCCATCACTATATCTTTGAACATATTTCACACAACCTGTCATTCAAACTAACGCTAGAAAGCATAAAAGGTTTCTAAAACTCAAATAAACATCAAAATGTACTTAAATCAATAAAAATACTAGTTAAACTAAATAAAGTCTGAATAGACTTTGCATGCACTCAAGGATCACATATAATGGAACATAAATGTAAGGTAATAATCAACATTTTTTTCGGTTATCAGATGGATTTCAATTGCAAACTGACATATTTTAATCAAAAACATTTGGATAAAACTTTTTGAACAAGATGAGCGTTCTGAACTATGATGAATGTTCTGAACTCTGATGAACTTTCTGAAGTCAATCAGAATGTTCAAATGGGGGTTGTATTAGGCTTTTAATGTCTTTCTATTAGAGAGAAATATAATAGTAAATCACTAATCAATCTTTATTGGGATTTTTCATAATACATAATTTTTCTTTAATAATATTAAATTTATCATCAACCAATGGTTTTGTAAAAATATCAGCTAGTTGGTTTGTAGTATCAACAAAGCTTAATTCAATATGCTTTTTCTGAACATGATCACAAATGAAATGATGTTTTGTTTCAATATGTTTAGATCTGGAATGTTGAATTTGATTTTTTGAAATGCTTATGGCACTAGTATTATCACACATAATGGGAATACTATAGTACCTTAAGGAGTAGTCCTCTAATTGATTTCTAATTCACAAAAATTGAGAGCAACAACTTGATGCAGTTACATACTTAGCTTCTGTTGTAGAGAGTGATAAGTTACCACAAGTGCACGGTTGATATCGCGTAATAAAAGAGTATCGATCCATAGGGAGTTTAGTAAATACCGAATGTATTTTCAGAGTATGTTAGCTGAACAAATTATAGGTTTAAGTTGGAAAATGTTTTTGGTTAAGTTTTATATAATAAAAAACATCTTGGGATTATTGGTATAACTAATGAAGAAACTTAAACGGTCAAGCCTAAATCTCTATTCTATATTGAATCCATTTTCCAAAGACAAGATTTTCTAACGTAATTCATGGTCTCTCTCTCGAGCTACATGAACGTATCTCAATAGCAACTAAACCTGGTCGGCTGCTATATGAGACCCATTAAGTACGAATCTTATGGCCTCAAGGTTTCACAAAGCTATTCATTTGATTTTTTGCCATCAAGCTTTGTGACACCTTGTCTAATCTCATTTTTTCCAATATCAAGCTTCTTCGTTCGATACTTCACTTGATATTTAAAATGATGAAATAGTAGTTGTTGAACTTCTCCGTTCGGTACTTCGTTCAACACTTGCTATTGAGTTTAGAAAACGATGAGATTAGATAGGAAAATGGTTTTTTTTATATAAATTAGAGTCTAGGCTTGGTTTGATTAGGATCTAGTCATTAGACTTTTCCAACAATCCCAAGACTAGACAAGTCTACTCACAAGAGTTCATTATAGACACTTGACAAAATATAAATTGCATGAATTGTAAAGACAAGAATGTAAATGACAGAAATTGTAAAATTGCGGAAAAGTAAAGTGCAAAAATGTAAAGAACAATAAAATAAATTTCAAGGAATTATAAAAGTGCAGAAATTTTATAAATGTTTGAGCTTAGAACAAGATTGAGTTACAATCTCACTATAGTAACTTTACACTCATTCCAATGTGAGAAACAACTCTGATTAGAGCCCTATTTATAGTCTAAAGCCTTAGACAAAGCATTAACCACGAATTACACAACAATAATTGGGCGCACGGTCGTGCCAAGTTCCAAAACACCAAATTCAGATGAACTGGACAGGCGCACGACTGTGCTCTCTGAACGCACGGTCGTGCGTGATCCCACTGCCTAGGATGGAACGATCTTCCCAGGATGGGCGCACGGTCAGTGTAAATGATGGCACGACCATGCCATCTCATTTTTGCCTTAAAACTTGACTTTTCTTGCCCGGCTTTTTGTGATTTTGCTCCAAAGTGTTTGCTCATCATTATTTTTGCCTAAAAAGAAAAACAAAGGTACTGAACTAAAATAGCTCAAGAAAAATAAAGAAAAACAACTAAACTTGCATAAAAAGAAACCCTAAAAAACTTATAAATTATGACTTACCAAACTCTCCCAAGCTTGAATCTTTGCTTGTCCTCAAGCAAAAGACAAGGTATTTCAGCAACACAAGTCAAAGTAAAAACAATTTTTGCAAATTTTTGTTCTTTTTAAAGGCTTTGTTCTTGGAGTGCTTATTATTTCTACCCGTAATGCCCAATTTAGATTTTTCAACCCTACAACAAGCTTCAAGTGAGTGTGTGTGTGTGGAGTCCAGCTTTTTATTGCTCCTGTGCTACGAGGTATTATGAGGAAAACAGGTTCTAACCCTAAAAGTAAACAAATCGACAAACTTTCACTTCCATTTCATACAAACTAGGTGGGAATTTTTCTAGGTCACTTGGTTACAATGGTGATTATTTGATTTTTGGGGAACTACATAGACATTTTTTTCATTTGAAGATTAAACATATCATTCCCGGGAAGTTAGTGATGGCGAGTCATACTAACCCAAGTCAATGCCTCTTATTTTTAATGCTCTCTGACCCCCTTTTTTTAAATTTATTTACACCTTATTTTGACCTTTTTATTTCCCCACACCAGCTTATACTACTTTTTGTTTGAAATATTTGAGGACAAATTTACCGTTAAACTTAGACATCGTTCCTTAAAATACCACCTCACACACTGATAAGTCCGCAGAGACCAACGTCAAGTACCGTTATCTATTGTCACGATGTTTATCTAAGGCGATGCTAATTAATTTGGTTGCAAATTTGGAAAAATAAGTTGTTTTTTATTATTTTTAATGACAAGAGACCGGAATATAATTCGCGTCGACCTTGAGTACTTTTTAAGTTATATTTTATTATTATAACAGGAAAATATTTTTGCGCGTAAAAAGGATTAAATTAAAGGGGTCGCCAGCTTTCACGTGTATGACACAAAATTTTTGACTTTGTAATCTATTCGACCGCTTTCGCGCGTACGCCTTACAACTTCAAAAACTCTGTTTGAAAAATAATAAATTTTTGCTTGAAAAGTTATTTTTAGTAGAAAACAAATTTAAAGGTACCGCCGGCTTTCGCGCGTCCGTTTCCAGATTTTAAGCTTATAACTGCCAGCTTTCGCATGCACAATTACAATTTTAAAATCTCTTTTTGGAAATTTGTAATTTCTAAATTAATTAAAGAAAACGTTGTCGCTGAATTTTAAAATTAATTTCTGAATTTCCTACGGTCAGATACAAGTTTCACACAAGTTTCACTCTTTCGACATGAAACCGGTATCGCGTTATTCCAGCTTTCACTGTAAATATTTATTGTTAAAAATCGGAATTTTCAAACTTAAAAATAATTTCTGTTACAATTTATAATCATACAACTTACCAGATTATCATTGGTACGACGTTCATCATAATTCCTGACTCTATAAAAATCTACTCAGACATTGTTAAATTATAATCCAAATTCATCTCTGATAAACTCATATTAAAAACAAATAAAAGGGAGAAGAACATGTGTTAAGCTGGATACTTGAAATAAAAAAAAAGGGAATGGCCGCAACAGTAGCAAATCACACCTGTGTATAATTGGAAACTTTAAAAAGAGCCACGCAGCAGTAATATATTCACGGCACCGTGGTAATTTTAAGCACCGAATTAGATGGCAACTTTAATTAAAAAAAAAAGAATCAGTTGCGGCAAGCAATTTGTATGTCACGGCAGTGGTAATTTAATCAAACTATGGGAGTTTAATTCAAAGGAAAAGAGTCACGAAATTGAAAATAAATGGGCACGCAGGTAATTGAAAATAAATGGGCAAAAGTTATAGTAATATAATTGCAAAGAAAATTAGAATGAAAAGGAATAATGAACAGGGAATTGAATCCGATGAACAGTACTGGAATGACAATTGAAGTTGAAATCAATATGAGTTTATACGGCTCAATGGAAAGTTGGAGAGAAACAAGGGTTTTGAAACTATAATTATTTGTGCAGTAGCTAAAAGTTTTACAAATTGGAGTCCCAAAAAACTGACTCTTCAAGGTCTATTTATAGACAACAAACTCATCAGTAGTGTTTCTGATAGTGTCCCAAGAGGTGGAGAACATGGAGGAAGTGGAGGTAACTGCTTGTGAAGGTGGAGAGGAATTCTTCAATCTGATTATAGGTGTTGACTACAAAAGAGATATTTAGTGTTATTTTCGTCTATCATTAATTTTCATTCGATTGTTTTTTTTAATAAAAAAAAATACAGATTTCTATTGTTTTTCAACGAAACTGAAATGTTAGAGACCGAGACGGTAGAAATTCAATGATATGATTTTTTGTGCATAGGCGAAGTGATAAGCACCACTTGAAATTCACACATGACCGCGTTTGATACAGAAGTACATATTTATATTGTTTTTTTAATGAAACAGAAATATTCTTTAAAAAAAATGAAATTGAAATGTTAGAGACCGAGCCCATCAAAATTCAATGTTATGATTTTTTTGTGTGTACAGACAAAATGATAAACACCACTTGAAATTCACACACGATTACAAAATACCGAATTTTAATATGGATAAAGATGTATAATCTAACAACTTCATTATTATAAGTTGAGATGGACATTACGATTTTATGAGTTTCTTGTAGGGTGAATATCATTTAAAGCTGACCGTATTCCCCATTCAATCACACACAACAAAATTATATCAGGTCAACGTTGGACCATATTCTCATTTCAATTACGAAATAACGTCTCAGATATGCTTGAAGGATATTTTATGGCATATCACCTTCAATATTGAAACAAATTCTCAGATATGGTGCATCATACTTTCCCTCCCCCGTTCTCTCTTTATATAAAACTAGGAAAAGACGTGAACCGTCTTTCCGCTCTTTTTTATTACGTTAACGTGTGTAGATTATCAACGATATTTTATAGAAATTTTGCATGTAAATTACAAAAGATATTTTTATATAAATTTTTTGATATAAATTAAAATTATAAATATAGATATTTGTGACTTTCAAATGTAATAAACTCGACAAACCGTATTTATCTTTTTCAATGACAACAACAATATACCAAATATAACAAAAAATTCCATATTTTATAATTACATTAAAAATATAACATTAATATATGAAAATTTATTCAAGGGTATAATTGGAATAACAAAAAAATTCAGCCCAAAATTCCCCCAAATTTCCCAATTCTCTTTATATATATAGTATAGAGAGTATATAAGTTGTTGCGTTCATGTTTATGGGGTGTGGCACATTTTTTGTTAATTGACTTTACGAGCTCTTAAGTTTTTCTTTGTTTCTTGTGTGAGGTAGAACCTTTGATTTAGTAAATAAATATTTTTTTGGTTTGTGAAAAAAAATAGTATATAAATGTAAGTTATTTGTAGAAATAGATTTTTTTTTGAACATGTTAAAATAAAATATATTAACAATTATAAGTATTCCTCATAGCACAATATATATACTAAAGAGGAACACAAAGAGTCATACAATTGGAATATAGTGGAACCACACCAAAAGGAAAAAGGAAAGAAAGTTATTAACCAATGTCTAAACATGCGAACGAGTTAAGTCACCAACCATGATAACAAAAAGCTAAATTGATGTACTTTGTCTTCAGCCACCAGTAGGATAAAAGCTTAACTTTATCCACTATTGTACTTGCAGTGAGTACAATCTATAGAATTAGGGTTTAGTCTGTTTAAGTGATGCCTTAAGAATGTCTCTCAAGTGGGTATTTATAGCCTTGTTTGGGCTTGGTTTCCCATGGTTTTGACCCCAAGTAACTTGGGCCCAAAGCCACGTTTAGAGCGTTCTAGAGGCTTCTAGAAGCTCTCTGAGGCGGCGCCCCCTGGCGTACTTGCCTAAGGTCCTTCTGGCCCTTATGGAGGGCGCTGAGTCCTCTCTTGAGGGCATCAAGCCATTCTGGAGGGCTTTGTGCCCTAAATGATAAGATTGATTGTCTACAGTCCAACAAGCACGAGCTTTGGGACAAGGCGAAGTGATTTAACTGTTAGAGTGTTGAAATTTCGCAGCCCAACAAGCACTAGGCTTGAAGAGGTGAGTGGGTTGCCTATGGTCTATGAAGGGCGACAGTCCAACATGTTCGTGGGTGCTAGCCTAACGTCTCGAGTATATAGGGCTACTATCTTTGAGAAGGTTTTTACGTTCCTGGTGATTTATAGTCCAACAAGCACGAGCTTTGGGACAAGGCGAAGTGGTTTAACTGTGAAGTGTCGATGCTTTGTAGCCCAACACACCTTTGCTTTGAGAAAAATGGAGTAATCATTATGCGTTCATAGTAGGCGACAACCTAACACGCCCAGGCCAGGCTGGGTGGGGTTGTGGATAACAGCCCAACACACTATATTTTTGGCGAGGCCCTTTTTAGGGATGGTACGACCCTTGCGTTTCTAACAGATTCAGATCCAATGGTTGGGGTGAGGCGACCTTTTTATTCGTGCTGACGTGTTTGAATCTAGGCGATCCTCGGTAATCGTGCCCAATCATTGTGTACCTTTTTAGGTTCCCTAGGCGCTTGGTCCTTAAATGCTGAGTTTTTCATTTCTGCTTTCCATTTCGCTTCCAAACCTTTACCTTTATGCTTCCGCTTCCCAGGCTTTCTCGTGGTACACAAAAGCTTTTTTTCTCAATCTCAGCTACTGTCTTTCGCACGCGTCACTCTTTGTTCAGGTATCCTTCTTTTTCTCTTTGATTTTGCTATGTTGTTCTCGTTTGTAGTGGATATGGTAGTTATTAGGGAGTGTGACTAAATGGGTAGGGAAATTTCACCAGTTACTTTCAAGGAGAAGAGTAGGTTATGGAGGGAGAGTATAAGGCATGCGACACGACCGGATGTGTCGACTGATTGGGTAGCTTTTGAAAAGGTTTACCATGGCCATTCTTTACTGGAGTTATTTTTGCGGCGATTCCACTGATAGTGACTGCATTTTACTTTATGCTTCCCCAGGACCCCAGTGTAGGAGAGGAATTTGTTACGAAATGTCGTCCGAGGAATCCGGTGGGGAGAAGTTTGCAGACGACGTCATCTGTTTTGGGACTGTGTATATAGATCTGAAACGTGTGGCGTTATTTCGAAGCAAACTCTGCGAGGACGATGTAGTGACGGAGGCCTGTAGAAAAGGGCGAGAAGGTTTGACTTTGTCGCCCACGGGGGATGAAGGACGAGATCTTCCACATGTACGCTGTGGTGCTTGAGGATTTGGGCGTCTGGTTTCCATTTAAGTCGTTTGAAGTTGACGTCCTAAGGATTCTGAATGTGGCGCCATCGCAGCTTCAGCCAAACAGCTAGGCGTTCATTCGTGCCTTCAAGATCTTATGCGATGGATTGGGCTTTCATCCCTCGGTCGGTCCCTTCTTCACTTTTTATGGGACAAAAGGGGTAGACAAACTCTCATGGGTTTCCATTAGTGTCCATCCTAATAGGCGTCTTTTTCCTCTGTATGCTTCTCATTACAAGAATTGGAGGGAAACGTTCCTTCGAATCTGTGGAGCCAAAGGTTGTGAGGCGGCCGCCATGAAAGTGAATGGAAAGCCGAAGTTTCCATTGTGTTGGACGAGCAATCCCGCTTTAATAAAGGGGTATGATTATGACAAGTTGGACGATTATGAGAAAGATGCAGTGTGTTTCCTGGAGAAAATGCTTCCTACGAATATACAGAAGCTTTTAAATAGGGAGGGGGATTCCAAGAGTTTGGAGAGCTACTTGCGTAAGTAACATTCTTTCTCTAGTTTTGTTTTTATTGTTGAGTTTTATTTATTGTCATTTGTTGATTTCATTCTTTTATTCTTTTCTTCGTCTGTGATGTAGAACCGATGGCGCCTATGACAGGAGCGGAAAGGAAGAAGTATCTGGAGGATGCCAGGGCGTAAAGGACAACGACAGGAAGTGCTGGTAATGATGTTACTGGCGTCATTTTGCAAAAGATAAAAAGAAAAGCGGAGCCCACAGTTGAAGTAATTTCTGATGGCGAGATAGTTACCAAAGGCTCGCCGGAGAAGAAGAAAGGCAAAGTTGAGATGGGCGGGGTGAGCAAGAAAGTAGATGACGCCACTTCGAGCGTGAAGGGAGCCTCTTTCTGGGATCATGATTTCGATCTCCAGAAGTATATGCAGGAGAATGTGAGCATCTATCCGGTCGACGGGGAGGCTGGCCAACATGGGACGGTGACGTTGATGACGAGGGACGTTAGCGTTCACTGTTTGCGTTCTTTGGTGATGTTGGATGCCATCGGGCGAAAACATGAGGATGTTGTGCAGAGGGAGGGCAAGCTGGAAGAAAAGGTGAAATTGCTGGAGAAGGACTTGGGGGCGGCGAAGGAGGTGCAAGATGCCTCTAGTGACAGATCATCTTCAGCTTTGGTCCATTCCTCCTCAGGCTTCAGAACCTCAGTCTTGTTACCATCGTTGTCTGTATACACAGGATGATCCCAGCCTTTAATCACAGCTTTCCAAGTCCTGCTGTCAATAGACTTTAGAAAAGCACACATCCTTGACTTCCAATACTCATAGTTTGTGCCATCTAGTAGGGGTGGTCTATTGACATAGCCTCCTTCTCTATCCATGCTTACCAGAAATTAATCCCTCTGGATCTCACCCAAAACACAGGCAGGGTGCCTGCTCTGATGCCAATTGAAATTCTGGCCAGGCAATAAGAGACTAACAGGTTCTGAACCAGCAGGTTCTGAACAAGACGCAGGGCACAATAATTTGCTTAAAACAGAGCACACATACAAACACAACACAAGCAACAAAATAAAGTGCAGGAAAGTAAAAGGCACACAAAGGTTTGTTAACCTAGTTCGGAGTAAACACCTCCTACTCTGGGGGATACCAATCCAGGAAGGAAATCCACTATTGGATTTAATCCTTAAGACTCAGACACTGACTCCCAGTTCTTATCCCAAGCAATTAACCTCCACCTAGTAAGACTTCTACCCAACTCTAAGTAATAGAATCCACTATCTTCTTATTCAAGTAACTAAACCCAGTTACTGAAACCCTTAACCAAATTCACTCTGTTTTTCAGAAAACTTCAAAAACACAAAGACTTCATTCATACCTAAAGGCTTAGAATGAATTACAACTCAATCAAAACACCTAAACCAACTTAAACAATGAGTGGTGCACAATAAAGCTAAAAAGCTTAAAATACTAAGACTCAATTTTCTGATCTTAAACTCTATGAATAATAAGTCTTGAATACATAGCAGCAATCTCCTTTTATAGACTTCAGTGGCTCTTCTTAATTCTGTAACCAATCTTCTGAATTTGATTTGTTTCTGAATTATGATTGGTCCAATCAAGTAACAAATAAAACTGCTTTGTATCTTTGAAAGATTTAAAACAGAAAATACGAAGATCATGAAACTGAACCAAATCTTCAATGATATCTTCTCCAATATAATCAGCATTCTAGAAACAATTATACAAAGATAATTCCTTGCTAAATCTCCCAAGATACGCGCAAAAACTAATCTGAAAACCCAGCTTCTGATGTGGTCAACAGAAGTCAACGCTGACTTCAGAACCTGAATCCAGCTTCTGAACTGCTACAGTGCATTCAGCTTCTGATGCAATTTTCAGCTTCTGAATGGCTTCAAAAATAAAAACTTCCAACTGAAGAAATGTTCTACATATGGAGATGCTTCTATTCAATACCTTGGTTTTGCCAAAACATGTAGCCAACACCAAAAGACTCAACAATCTCCCCCTTTGGCAAATTTTTGGCTAAAACCATCCAAGTTCTTCAATCTCCCTTATAATCAACTCAGCAATGAAGAACTCCACAATTATACATCATAGCATAAACAAAAGCAGCGGACACAGCTATGAATAACACAAACCAGCTTCAGTTCTACAAAACATAACAGCTACTGAAGCACACATAAGATACTGATCAGCTCCTGATCATCACAAACATGGTATTAGAGCTCCTGATCAACTCCTGATCATTACACACACTCCCCCTGAAGCCCCACAAACACATAACCAAATACTAAGCTATACATCACTCCCCCTGCAACTGAACTACACTTCAGGAACTGAGCATAAGCACAATTTTTCTACCAAACAACACTTCAGGACCACATCATCACTCAGGTATATAACAATCTTGTACTCCCCCTCAATAACATCTTGACAGTTCTTGTTATATTGATTCTGAACAGCAACACTTTGCATAAGATTTTTGGTATCAGAGCCAACACAATACATAATTTTTATCTCCCCTTTTTAGCCACAAAATTCTGACAAAACTCAGACTTCAAGTAGGGAATAAAATCAAAACAGGTAACACAGATCCTTGAACACATATCAGATTCATTTTCAGGTTCAGGATCACACTTAGCATAGGCACAACTGGCAGGTACTCTATCTTCCTCACATCCAGTTTGCAGTAATTGCTATAACTCTTCATGTAAACACACACCTAACTTGCTCCTTAAGTTTTCAAACTGTTTAGCATCCAAGGCCTTTGTGAAAATGTCAGCCACTTGTTCTTCAGTAGTTACATGTTCCAGCTGAACAATCTTGTCCTCCACAAGGTTTCTGATAAAATGGTGTCTGATATCAATGTGTTTAGTTCTGCTGTGCTGTATTGGGTTCTTGGAGATGTTGATAGCGCTCAGATTGTCACAAAATAAGGTCATAGTACCTTGTTTCATGTTGTACTCCTCCAGCATCTGTTTCATCCAAACCAGTTGAGAGCAACTACTTCCAGCAGCTATATACTCAGCTTTAGCAGTTGACAATGAAACACAGTTTTGTTTCTTGCTGAACCAAGAAATTAAGTTATTTCCTAAAAAGAAACAACCTCCTGAGGTGCTCTTCCTGTCATCAGCACTTCCAGCCCAGTCAGCATCACAATATCCCATCAGTTTAGAACTTGAACTATGAGAATACATGATTCCATAGTCACTTGTGCTATTCACATACTTCAGGATCCTTTTAACTTGTGTCAGATGACTCATCTTAGGATCAACTTGATATCTTGCACATACTCCAACAGCATAAGTGATATCAGGTCTGCTTGCAGTTAAATACAATAAGCTCCCTATCATGCTTCTGTACTGACTTTGATCAACTGAAACTCCATGTTCATCTTTGGTTAGCTTCAGATGAGTAGCAGCTGGTGTCTTCTTATGAGCAGCTGATTCCATTCCAAACTTCTTCACTATGTTCTTGGCATATTTACTCTGAGAAATGAAGATTGTATCTTCCATTTGCTTGACTTGTAAACCAAGAAAATAAGTAAGTTCACCAACTAAGCTCATTTCAAACTCTGACTGCATTTGCTGAATAAACAGTTTGACCATCTTCTGAGACATCCCTCCAAACACTATATCATCCACATAAATCTGAGCTATCATCAGACTCCCATTTTCATCTTTCACAAACAAAGTCTTATCAGAACCTCCTTTTCTGTAACCTTGAGCCACAAGAAACTGAGTCAGCCTGTCACACCATGCTCTTGGTGCTTGCTTCAAACCATATAAAGCCTTCTTTAACTTGTACACATGTTCTGGAAACTTAGGATCCACAAAACCCTTAGGTTGTTCTACATAAACTTCTTCTTGCAGATATCCATTCAGAAATGCACTCTTCACATCCATCTGGAACAATTTGAACTTGAGAATGTAGGATACACCCAACAGTAGTCTTATGGACTCTAGTCTGGCCACAGGTGCAAAGGTTTCATCAAAATCAAGTCCCTCAACTTGAGTATAACCCTGAGCAACCAACCTTGCCTTGTTTCTGACTACAGTACCACTTTCATCTGTTTTATTCGTGAATATCCACTTAGTGCCAATCACATTCAAACCTTCAGGTCTAGGAACCAGATCCCACACTTCACTCCTTTTGAATTGATTCAACTCATCTTGCATAGCTTCAATCTAAAATTCATCAGTTAGGGCTTCTTTCACATTTTTGGGTTCAAACTTAGACACAAAACAAGAATCAGTAGCAGCTGGTTCTGATCTCCTGGTTCTGACCCCTTGATCCAAATTCCCAATGATAAGCTCCTTAGGATGATCCTTCTGAACTCTAATTGATGGCCCTTTATTGGTAGGATCATGTTCTGGATGAACTTCTGCATCTTCAGACTCTGGATGATTTTCTGCTTCTGAAGTTTGTTCTTCTGATGCTTCAGACTCTGGAACAACTTCAAACTCATGTCTTTCTTTCTCAGCAGACAGATCATTAATCACAACATTTATGGACTCCATCACAACTTTGGTTCTGGAATTAAACACCCTATAAGCTCTGCTGTTCACTGAGTAACCCAGGAATATGCCCTCATCAGACTTAGGATCCAGTTTTCTTCTGTTTTCTCTATCAGCCAAAATGTAGCATCTGCTCCCAAAAACATGAAAGCATTTGACTGTAGGTTTCCTTCCTTTCCATAGTTCATATAAGGTACAAGCTGTTCCCTTCTTCAGAGTGACTCTATTATGGATATAACATGCAGTGTTCATAGCTTCAGCCCAAAACATATATGGCAGCTTCTTAGCATGCAGTATAACCCTTGCACATTCTGCTAATGTCCTATTCTTCCTCTCAACTACACCATTTTGCTGAGGTGTGATAGGTGCAAAAAACTCATGCTTTATACCTTCAGAAGCACAGAATTCTGAAAAACTCTTGTTTTCAAATTCTTTGCCATGATCACTTCTGATCTTGACTATGCCACAGTCTTTTTCTCTTTGTAATTGAATGCACAGGTCTTTAAATACTTCAAAAGTGTCAGACTTTTCTCTAACAAAACTGATCCAAGTGAATCTTGAATAATCATCAACCATTACAAAAGCATACCTCTTGCCTCCAATACTCTCAACTTGCATAGGCCCCATCAAATCCATATGAACAAGTTCTAGTACTTTAGTAGTTACCTGGTGAACTAATCTGGGATGAGACTTTCTTGTTTGTTTCCCAATTTGACAATCACCACAAACATTGTCCTCATTGATCTTCAGATTTGGTACACCTCTGATAGCTTCAGTACTTAGGATTTTCTTCATGCCTTTCAGATGCAGATGACCCAACTTTTGGTGCCAGAGCTTGACTTCCTCTTCTGAGCTCATAAGGCAAGAAGTCAGGCTTCTTTCTTCTTCAGAAACCCACAAATAACAATTGTCTTTGGATCTGCAGCCTCTCATCTGAATCTTATCTTCTTGATCAGTAACAATACACTATAGTTTGTTAAAATTAACCTTCAATTCTTGATCACAAAGTTGGCTAATACTGATCAGATTAGAGGTTAATCCTTCCACCAGTAGCACATCATTAAGTATGGGCAAACCTTCTCTGATCAAATCACCAATACCCAGAATCTGACCTTTTACACCATCTCCAAATGTCACATAACTTCTGGAGTATGATCTGATATTGCTCAACAGCTTCTTCACACCAGTCATGTGCCTTGAACACCCACTATCAAAATACCAGTCTTCTTTTGAGGTGGCTCTTAATGAAGTATGAGCAATCAGGCCTACATTCTGAACCTTAGGTTTCCACACCTTCTGAACACTGTGTTTGGGTGCAGCTGGTTGCACTCTTCTATATTGAAAGTGTTCAGGGTAACCATACAATTTAAAGCAGAATGGTTTGATATGCCCTTTCTTTCCACAATGATGACAGATCCATGAATGATTTCTCCTCCTTCTGTTTCTGAAAAATTTCTGGGGTTGCTTCTGAGGTAGCATCTGAACATGCTTCTGACCTTGCATCTGAGGTCTCTTCAGAGCTTGCTTCTGAGCTGGCATCTGGGCTTGTTTCTGAGTTCTCTTCTTTGATGTTCCAACCATAGAATCATGAGTTTGAGTAGCAGGAACAAAATTCATCTGTTTAGGAATCTGAGTCTGATCAACAAAACCTAAACCAGTTCTTCCTTGTTGCTGATTCCCCAAAATGTCCTCCAACTTATCAGTAGCAGAGTTCAACATCTTCACTTGCTTCTTCATTTGATCAAGTTGGGAGTTCAGTTGGTTCACTTCTTCTTTTAAATCTGAATTCTGCACTAATAGTTCACCTTTTTCAGCCTCCAGTTGAAGAATAGTCTCCTTCTGATCCAAAACTTGTTTGCAAACCTCAGCACTTCTGGTATACAGCTTCTTGTAGTTATCAGCTAGTTCATCATATGAGGTTTTAGCAGGTTCAGACACAGATGAGGCTTCAGACTCTGAGTCAGACTCTGAAAAGGTCTCAGACTCTAAAACAACTTCCTTCTTCAAGATAGCTCCTGACCTTACAACCAGACCAGTATCACACATACCAGATTCACTTCCAGCATCTTCTTCAGAATCATCATCAGACCATGCAACTGCTAGGCTTTTCTTCTGCTTCTTAAGAAAAGTAGGACATTCAGACTTGATATGTCCATACCCCTCACACTCATAGCATTGCACACCTTTGGCTTGGTTACTTTTCTCCTCAGACTTGGTCTTCTTCTCATCAGTTTGTTGCTTTTTGTTATTGAATCTGAAGTTCTGACCTTTGGCTTTGGCTTTTCGTTTAACATTCTTCAGAATCTTGTTGAATTGTTTTCCCAGCAACACTAGAGCTTCTGATAAGTCATCCTCTTCAGACTCTTGTTGATCCTCAGCTTCAGAATTCACAGCAAAAGCTACACCTTTTCCTTTCTTCTCAGTCTGTTTACAGAAGGCAGTCTCAAAATTGAGCAATGACCCAATCAGCTCCTCAAGCTTCATAGTGGTAATATCATGAGCCTCCTCAATTGCTGACACTTTCATATCAAATCTTCTGGGCAGGGACCTGAGGATTTTTCTGACTAATTTCTCATCAGACATCTTTTCACCAAGAGAATCAAAAGAGTTTGCCATATCAAGCACATTCATATAGAAATCCTAGATATTCTCATCCTCCTTCATCTTCAAGTTCTCAAACTTAGTGGTCAGCAACTGCAATCTGGACATCTTCACCTTAGAAGTTCCTTCATGAGTGGTTTTCAGAATTTCCCAAGCATCCTTAGCCACAGTACATTGTTTGATAAGTCTGAACATGTTCTGATCAACACCATTAAAGATAGCATTCAAAGCTTTTGAATTTCCTAGTGACAGATCATCTTCAGCTTTGGTCCATTCTTCCTCAGGCTTCAGAACCTCAGTCTTGTTACCATCTTTGTCTGTATACACAGGATGATCCCAGCCTTTAATCACAGCTTTCCAAGTCCCGCTGTCAATAGACTTTAGAAAAGCACACATCCTTGACTTCCAATACTCATAGTTTGTGCCATCTAGTAGGGGTGGTCTATTGACATAACCTCCTTCTCTATCCATGCTTACCAGAAATTAATCCCTCTGGATCTCACCCAAAACACAGGCAGGGTGCCTGCTCTGATGCCAATTGAAATTCTGGCCAGGCAATAAGAGACTAACAGGTTCTGAACAAGACGCAGGGCACAATAATTTGCTTAAAACAGAGCACACATACAAACACAACACAAGCAGCAAAATAAAGTGCAGGAAAGTAAAAGGCACACAAAGGTTTGTTAACCCAGTTCGGAGTAAACACCTCCTACTCTGGGGGATACCAATCCAGGAAGGAAATCCACTATTGGATTTAATCCTTAAGACTCAGACACTGACTCCCAGTTCTTATCCCAAGCAATTAACCTCCACCTAGTAAGACTTCTACCCAACTCTGAGTAATAGAATCCACTATCTTCCTATTCAAGTAACTAAACCCAGTTACTGAAACCCTTAACCAAATTCACTCTGTTTTTCAGAAAACTTCAAAAACACAAAGACTTCATTCGTACCTAAAGGCTTAGAAGGAATTACAACTCAATCAAAACACCTAAACCAACTCAAACAATGAGTGGTGCACAATAAAGCTAAAAAGCTTAAAATACTAAGACTCAATTTTCTGATCTTAAACTCTATGAATAATAAGTCTTGAATACATAGCAGCAATCTCCTTTTATAGACTTCAGTGGCTCTTCTTAATTCTGTAACCAATCTTCTGAATTTGATTTGTTTCTGAATTATGATTGGTCTAATCAAGTAACAAATAAAACTGCTTTGTATCTTTGAAAGATTTAAAACAGAAAATACGAAGATCATGAAACTGAACCAAATCTTCAATGATATCTTCTCCAATATAATCAGCATTCTAGAAACAATTATACAAAGATAATTCCTTGCTAAATCTCCCAAGATACGCGCAAAAACTAATCTGAAAACCCAGCTTCTGATGTGGTCAATAGAAGTCAACGCTGACTTCAGAACCTGAATCCAGCTTCTGAACTGCTACAGTGCATTCAGCTTCTGATGCAATTTTCAGCTTCTGAATGGCTTCAAAAATAAAAACTTCCAACTGAAGAAATGTTCTACATATGGAGATGCTTCTATTCACTACCTTGGTTTTGCCAAAACATGTAGCCAACACCAAAAGACTCAACAGTTTTTGTAAAACTTATGCAGCCTTTGAGACAAATTCCTTCAAAAATCTTTTATGTCGTAACAAAAATGTAGTCTGTTGGTGACCTAGAGCCCTCTTGCGGTTAGGAAACGTACGTAGACGACCTAGAGTCCTTATATGGTTAGGTAAACGATTGTAGATGTCCTAGAGCCCTCATGGGGTTAGGTATTTTCGTATGTAGATGCCCTAGAGCCCTCATGGGGTTAGGTATTTTCATGTGTATATTGTAGACGCCCTAGAGCCCTTGTGGGGTTAGGAATTTTCATGTGTAGATTGTAGACGCCCTAGAGCCCTCGTGGGGTTAGGTATTCTCATGTGTATATTGTAGACGCCCTAGAGCCCTCGTGGGGTTAGGTATTGTCATGTGTAGATTGTAGACGCCCTAGTGTTTCAGTAGTCTTGTTGTTGTTATTTTTCGTAGATACTGCAAAACATAAAGTAGAGAGAGAATAAAGCAATCATCTAAGAAAGTAGGGTGACTCGCTAAAAACCCATGCTTTTGCAAGGGAAAAGAGTGATCCCCTACTTCTTTTATTAAGATCAAGTGAAAAATATCGTAATAGTTATGGCAACGTGAGAGCTCGCCTTTATTTAAAGAAAAAAGGAAAACATGGAAATCTAAGCAACTAAACTTCAACAGTAGTAATGATGTAGGTTGACTGTGTTCCACGTGCATGAGATAAGATCTCCATTCAACTATTCCAACTTGTAGGCTCCGTGTGATAACTTCTCCCTTATTCTGTATGGCCCTCCTAGTTAGGTAGTAACTTGCCTATCCTGGTAGGGGCGACAACCTGCCTAAGGACGAGGACTCCCTCCTTCATTTCGCGTGGAATGGATTTGGAATTGTAGCGGCGAGCTGCTCGTTTCTTAGCGGCAAACTCCTGGATGTGGGCGGTCTCTCAAATTTTGTCGATCATGTGCTATGCTGCATCGTAAACCTATCTCATTAGCTAGTTGTTTCGATAACAAAAAGAATAGTGAGTTGCGAGAGATGAAAACTGAGGTAGGTGACTTGCATAAGAATGTGTTAGAAAAACAATGGGAATATTGTCCTACCATCTTCGGAGAAGTTATCTCAGCGCCATGTGGGCATGTCGATCTCTACTGGAAGCATGGCGTCAGTGCCATAGACCATAGTAAAAGACGTCTCCTTGGTGGTGGAATGTGGCGTTGTATGGTAAGACCATAACACCTGTACTTTTTAAATGCATTTGCTTTATGCGGTGAGTAAAGTATATGTTGTATGATTTAGTGTAGAATAAAAAAAGATAGACGATTGTTACCTCATGCAGCTGTTCGGCCCAAAGTCTTTTCGCTGCTTCTAGCTTCTTTTTGATAAGAAACTTGAGCTGTCCTGGAGCCAGAGGGAAAGGTCCCACGATATCAACCACCCATTTGTGGAATGACCAAGGTGAAAATACGGAGGTGAGTTCGCATGCTGGGGCGTGCTTCTTATCTGAGAAACGTTGGCATTTGTCACATTTTCGGATGAAGTCAGAGCAATCTTGTAACATTGTAGGCCAATGTTATCCCGCACGCAACAGCTTGGCGGCCAGAGCGCGTCCGCCTGCATGGCTCCCACATACCCCTTCATGGACTTCTAGAAGTACTAGCCTAGTTTCGTTCTCGCCCAGACATCTTAGCATCGGTGTCGCTCTGCCCTTCTTGTAGAGTTTCCCGCAACCATGGTGTACTTGGATGCTCGTTTTCTGATTTGTGACTCTTCTTCATCACTTTTTGGTGAAAAAGAGCCGGTTAGGAATTTGATCAGAGGAGTCATCCATCCTTCTTGTTCACCTTCTTCAACGACGTTCACCTCCATTGCATCAGTGCTTGGTGCAGAGAGTACTTCTTGGATCACAGTTTTGTTGTTACCTGGTCGTTTAGTGCTTGCGAGCTTTGAGAGTAGGTCTGCTTGTGAGTTCTGCTCTCTAGGGACGTAAACTGCTTCAAAACATTTAAAAGAAGTTGCTAAAGTTTGTACCTTTGCCAAGTATTTGATGAGTTGAGTGTCTTTTGCTTGATATTCTCATGTAATTTGGCTTGTTACTAACTGGGAGTCGTTTTTTGCTCTTAGTTTCTCGGTGCCCATCTCTTGTGCTAACGTAATTCCGGCAATAAGGGCTTCATATTTAGCTTACTTGTTGCTTGCTTTGAATTCGAACCTAAGCGATTGTTCGATGAGGAGATCGTTAGAGCCCTCTAGCACGATGCTAGCCCTGCTTCCTTTTAGGTTTGAAGATTCGTCCACAGATAGGAGCTAGACGTGTAGGGCGACTTCTTCAATGGGTGAGGTGAATTCTACCAAGAAGTCAGCTAGGACTTGAGATTTAATGCTACCACGGGGGAGAAATTAAACGTCATAATTCGATAGTTCAATCGCCCATCCCACCATTCGCCCGACGAGATCTGGTTTTCCTAGTACTTGTTTGATGGGGTAGTCTGATTTGACAACAACTCTATGGCTTTGGAAGTATGGTCGCAGTTTCCTCGATGTTGTGATGACCGCTAGGGCCAGGCGTTTTATCTTATGATATCGCAATTCAGCTCCCTTTGCAATTCAGCATCCATGAAGCTGAGGGTTCTGTATCCTGATGTGTTGTCAATCAGATGGTCGATGTTTGGGAGGGGGTAAGGATCCTTCAGGCAAGCAGTGTTTAGGTCCGTGTAGTCTACACACATTCGCCATTTCCCTAACGCTTTCTTAACTAGAACAATGTTGGCCAACCATGTGGGATCTTTGATTTCGCTGATGAAACAGGCTTCTTTCAGTTTTTAACTTCTTCATCCACTGCTTTCCTCATCTCTTCGCTTAGATTTCGCTTTCTTTGGGCCACCGGTTTAATTCTTGGATTGATGGCGAGGTGGTGGCAGACGATGCTGGGGTCGATTCCAGGCATGTCAGAGGGTTGCCAGGCGAAAAGGTCTAAGTTTTGCCGTAACAGGAGGGTTAGGGCGTCCTCTTCGGCGGGCTCCAAGGAGGTTCCTATCTTGGTGGTTTAGTGAGGTTGGGGGCCTATTTGGATCTCCTTCAAGTCTTTCACGGGCTCAAGGCGTTCCTGTTGACATTCTTCTCTTGGGTCAAGGTCAATCATGTTTACGTGTTGGGTTTCGTCGCCACTGGATTTCTTATTCTCTTTTTGTAGCCTTAGGCTATTGTGATAGCATTCGCGGGCGATTTTCTGGTCGCCTTTGATCTTGCCTATTTGGCCATCGTCTAAAGGGTACTTCATTGTGAGGAACTTTGTGAACAAAAAGGCGTCTAACAGGTTGAAGGCGGGGCGGCCTATAATAATGTAGTAGGAGCATGGGGAATTTACTACTAGGTACTTGACTCAGATTGTTTTTGTTGGAACAAAATGTATGAACAACTCTCTTTTGAGTTTTGATGATAACAAAGTGTTAAAAAGAAAATTGGATATGCTAATACTTAATTCTAGTGTGCAGAACCATATACTTAAAGATTGGTATCTAACAATGGTTATGAAAGAACAAGTTAAGAGCAACAAGGAAAATATAGAAGCTTGTGTTGCAAGGCTGAAGAAAATCAGCGTCTGAAGAAGTGCTTCTGAAGGCAGCGTCTGAAGAAGAGCTTCTGAAGGGAGCGTCTGAAGGCCTGCTTCAGAAGAAGTGCATCTGATGAACAGTGCGTCTAATGCCAGCTTCTGAAGACTGCGTCTGATGAACAGTGCGTCTGATGCCAGCTTCTGAAGAACTGCATCTGAAGACAGCTTCTGATGAACAGTGTCTGAAGCCAGTTCTGAAGAGAAGCTTCTGAAGTCTGAGTTTTAAGGAAAAGCAACTGTCATTGTCAACAGTAAAGCACTGTACAGTCAGAACAGCTCAATGCAACAGTTGCCTCCTTGGATGAAACACGCAGCCAGCTTTTAAGGAAACAATTCAAATTTGGTGTGCTCTGTTTTCTAGTTTGCGCACACAATGACATGAATGAATTAAATGCTGGATGTAGCTTCTAGTGCAACGGCTCTTTTACTAAAACTGGTTCTTCTCAACAACTCTTAATTCCTCTATAAAGGATTGAAGTTTTGAAGAAGAATAACAAGACTCTGTTCCAGAAAAACACATGCTCTGTTTTACGTGATAGTCATCAAAAACACATAGAAATTCTTACAAACTTATTATCTTAGAATTTCTTAAGTAGAGAGTCTTAATCTGAATTGTATTTTGTGAACACCACTGATATTATATCAAGTGTTCAACTCAAACTTATTTCTGTTGTAAATCTGTTTGATTCAAAGTCTCTAGCCTGCGTGCTTGAGCAACTAGAAGTCTCATACTTTGTGTTTGAGCAAGGAAGTCTTAGACTGTGTGTCTGAGCAGGGAAGTCTCTTACTTTGTGTTTGAGCAATGAAGTCTCTTACTTTGTGCTTGAGCAAGTTGTAATCTTTGTGATTATAGTGAAAATCTCTTGTAAGTGACAAGGGGACTAGACTACTTCCGCGTTGTGGAAGGAACCAGGATAAACTGTTATGTCTCTCTCTCTCATTTACCTTTTACCGACTGCTAAACAACTATGAAATAATTTCAGAATCTGATCAACATCTGATTCTGAACTAAACATAGTTTTTGAGAAAGAAAAGAAAAAGCCAACACAATTCAATCCCCCCTTCTTGTGTTTTTCTCACCTTTAGTTTTTGCGTTTTCGCCTGTGCTGAAGGTGGTTTTTAAGGTGATGTATCCCCTTACGTGTACTTGTTCCCCTGTGAATCCGGCTAAGGTGTCTTTAAAGGGTTGGAGGTGATCCGGGTCAAGGCCCATTTTCTCAAACGCGCTGTAGTAGAGAATGTCTGTCGAGCTGCCTGGGTCGATGAGGACTCTCTTGACGTCCCAATTGAAAATATGGAGGGTGATGACCATAGGGTCATCGTCATGGGGGATGACACCTTCATAATCTCTGATGAAGAAGGTGACCTCAGGTTATTGTTCAAATGCTGTGGCGGCATAGTTGTCCAGAAGCATAACTTGTCGTGCGTATCTTTTCAAGAGGCACTGGATTCGCCCCCACCGGCGGATCCTCCAGAGATGGTGTTCAGGGTGTGTCTTTCTTCGTTCTTGTCCTCCTCTTTGTTCCTGCTCGACTCCTCTGGGCGCCGTCGATTTTCTTCGCGACTGTCCTTTACGTATCCTCGGAGTCTTCGGTTTTGAATTTGTTTTTCAATCTCGTTTTTAAGATGAATGCAGTCGTCGGTGTGGTGGCCCTTGATTCTGTGATATTTACACCACACATTTCTGTGAGGTCCCATTACTTATCCTCTTGGTTCTGGGGGGTCGAGAATAAGCTTTGAATGATAAACGTCTTTCCATATGTGCTCTCGGTGAGTATTGAGTGGCTTGTAGGTGTCAAAAAGGTGGCTAGGGCGCTCTTTTTCTTACCGCTTGAAAGTTCCTTTATCTCTGGTGGGCGGGGGATAATAGTTTTGACAGCTGTCTGTATTACTGAGTACTTGCTCCTTTGAGTCTCGTGCCTTCTTCTATGTGTTGCTCTCTTTTCCCTTGATGTAGCATTCGGCTCTTGAAATGATTTCTTCCATTGAGTCTGCAGGCTTCTGTGCCAGTGACTCGTTGAATTGACCTGCTCGTAATCCATTATGGAAAGCTCCTACGAACAGTTCCTGGTTAGGGTTAATAACCTGGATGGTGGCGTCGTTGTACCTGGCGAGGTATTCTTTGAGGGATTTGTTCTGCCTTTGGCGAACATTGAATAGGCTGGTGGACGAAACCTTGTGGTGTCGACTGGCGGAGAATTGATGTATCAGCTTCCGTGTCATGTCCTGGTATCCAAGGATCGATAAACGAGGGAGGTTCATGTACCACCTGAGGCCAGCTTCTTTTATGGTTCCAGCCAAAAGTTTGCACTTGAGGGAGTCGGCGGCACCGATGATCGTCATCTAAGTGTTGAAGGCAGTGACGTGTTCGACGGGGTCGCTAATTTTCCCATCAAAGGTGGTGAGTGATGGTGGCTTGAAGTTTTCAAGCACCGGCGCCCCCCATATTTCGGCTAAAAGTGGTTGAGGTTCTGGCTCATCTAAATCACCATGTTGAGATTCATTGTGGTCCGTGTGTTGCTGTTGAATGGTGTCCAAGGATGCCTGCAGGGCTTCGTTGCGATCGATCAACTGTTGGATTTGTTGCTGCATGGCTTCCATGACGTTAGGTTCGGTCATCATGGCGATGATGGGTTTGGTGTTTCCAAGTCGCATATTAGGGATAAGACGTGGAAGGGTTGTTCTAAATCGCAAAAGAGGGTTGTACTATCCAGAAAGTAGTCCCGGATCACAAGGGAAGTTTGTTGCGATCCAAGACGATTCAGAGGTGCGGCTAGGTTAGTTTTACTGTAGCCCCACGGTGGGCGCCAACTGTACTTGCAGTGAGTACAATCTATAGAATTAGGGTTTAGTCTGTTTAAGTGATGTCTTGAGAATGCCTCTCAAGTGGGTATTTATAGCCTTGTTTGAGCTTGGTTTCCCGTGGCTTTTGCCCTAAGTAACTTGGGCCCAAAGCCACGTTTAAAGCGTTCTGGAGTGTTCTAGAGGCTTCTAGAAGCTCTCTGAGGCGGCGCCTCCTGGCGGGCTCGCCTAAGGTCCTTCTGGCCCTTATGGAGGGCGCTGAGTCCTCTCTTGAGGGCGTCAAGCCCTTCTGGAGGGCTTTGTGCCCTAAATGATAAGATTGATAGTCCAACTATATAATGAATAGAGTCCTCATTTTGATTAAAAATCTTATTATTTTGCTCTTTATAAATTATCCAGACACAAGAAAACCAAATAACATACATAAGAGATCGTCACATTTTAGAATCTCCAGATATCCTCACCATTCGTTACTCAACTCAACTATATTTACTTTGTTTTCACTATAGTAAATATAAAATTATTGAAAAAGAATGATAGTATAATTGACAAAAAATAATAAATTTAACGTTCTTTATAAAAAAAAATGATAAATAACTAAAAAACAACGTATGAACTAACTTTAGATAGAGTTGTTAAATGAATTTTCCTACGATCATGTTATCTGCATGAAATTTCGTTCAAGTAAAGGAAATGACAGGAAAATCCTCAGGAATTCCTACGGAAAAAATTTCACCGAAAAATCCGTAGGAAACACGTTAATTTCTAGTAGTGTATGAGATGCAAATTATTAAGCATGACCAAACCACTATGGGCTATGCGGATCAATAAATCAATCCGAAGCATTACATTTTTTTTATTCACTCGTTCCATTTTTTTTATGTCACTTTAATGTAGTAGTTTCTTGTAATTATCTATTGTGATATTTTTTTACATTAACATTGAATATCATTCTAACTACAGTTTTATTCCTTCAATTGAACCTAATTATAATTAATCATTTATAATTGAATGTTATAAGTTTTAGCTAAATGTGTATCTTTTGCTTTAAAAAAAAATAAGAAGCTAAATCTATCTTTTATGTTTATTAAATTTACACATTTAAATATATTTTTATTAATAATGTTTAAATCTTTTAAAAATATTATTTATTTTTCAAAAATCACATTGAGATGTTTAGTGGCTGGTCCAAAGTCCAATGAGTCATCTCGGCCCAATATATTTGGACTAATTAGATCGGACGTAAACGATTCGATTATATTTTGAAAGTTGTTCTTTAGACACCTACCATTTGCTCACAAACATCTCGAACTACCAAAAATACCTCCAACAAAAATTAATTACCATTTGTTGTTAAACATAAATTAATTGTCATTCGCTTAGGAATGGTAGTTAACTATCATTCGAACTCACGGATATTTAGGATCGGATATTTAGGAACGGTAGCTAACTACATTCAAGTGACTTGTATAAAATAAAAGCATAATTGATCATCTGGTTCCTTAACTTAATTTTTTTTTCCAGAATGATCTCTTAACTAAAAAACGTCCCAAATTGGTCTCTTATGTTTTCTCGTTACCTCTTTTGGTCATTTTCGTTAGTTTTTTAATGTCTAATATTTTTTATATGATTTCAACCATTCGATTGCATGTCTATTGTATACAACAATGAACCACCAACACCTAATTTTTTTTTACCTTTCTTCATCTTTTTCCTTCCACCACTTCTTCATATTCATACGAAATTCATACACATTCATACAATATACCAAAAAAAATCCAGAAAAAATCAACATTTAACCAACAAATAAAACCAAGATTCAACATCATGAATCCATGACTTTCACATAAAAGGTACAATTGTCAAAATTATGACTTAACAACTTAATACTCCTAAATCTTTCCAAAAAAAAAACTTAATACTCGTAATGATGTTACCCAGATAAGATCTAGGTTCCTCTCCACCCCTTATCTTCTTCACGAGACCTTCATAATCACCCTCCATGTTGCTGACGCCAAACCTTGACCTTCCTCGTCTTGAAAAACTGCACCCAACCCCCAAATTTAATCCAACCCCTTGCTGGTTTTTTCCAACCCAAATTATTGTTATTACTCTGACCGGGTCCTAGATTACTTGCAGAAATCCTACGCTTCATAACGAGAAAGAATCGGGGATGAAAGTGATGTTGTTGCAAATTGATTGAAGAATTTTGCAATTTGAGTTTTAAACTTTTAATCAATTTGAGTTTTGCAATTTGATGAGTAAATTGATGGTGGTAGTGTTATTTTGAATTTAAAGCAGAGGTTGTGATGGGTTGAGATGGTTGAATGAAAGTTAAACTGTTGATTTTGGTGAATGGGGGCTAAATTGTATGTTTTTAGTTTTGAACGTGTGACAAAATTTTGTTTGTTTTGAAAATAATGGATTTGAACTCTTCTTTTGATTTCGGGATGGTTATGGTTATGGTGGAGTGAATGATTTTGGGTATGAGTTAGATGATGACAAAGGAGGGTGTTGATGATGATAGATGAAGATGACAATGTAGTTGTATGGTGATTAAAGAGTAGGTTTAATTTTTTTTTTTTTTTTGGGATTTTCTGCATTTTATTAATGAAGTTGTTGTTGAAGATCATCAAGAGATGAGGGAAGAAGAAGATGAATGGATTTTATTAGGTGTTAGTGATTCACATTAACGTACAATAGACCCTACATGATTCAACGTTCCTCTTTTAAAGAAAAAATCAAGTGGTTAAAATTAAAAAATTTAATAAGGCATATGGTGGACCACCTTTAAATATGGTTCACCTTAGACATTTGATGTTAAAAACTAATAGAGAGGACCAAAAGAGGTAACGACATAAGACATAGGAGACGATTTTTTAGTTAGGGGACCATTCTAAAAAAGAATTAAGTCAAGGGACCAGATGATCAATTAAGCCTAAAATAAATAATGCAGCTACATATATAGGGTGTGTGTGTTGGATTTGATTGTATGAATGTTTGACTTGAGTTCATGTCACTGAAACAATGGTCATCACTCGTTGTCCGCATGCCACAAGCATATAATTGATTTCTTGAAATTTAAATGTTGAGATGAGCAATATATTTGCCCACGCCTATTCTTTTAAATGTCTTCTTAACAAGTGCCCTTAGAATATTGTTTAAACAATCCACAATAAGAATTTTTGTCTTGAAAATACAAGTCAAACACATATAAAAGTCATAAACTATACAATTTCCAAAATTACCACTTTTGGATGCTTAAACAATGTCATAAAGACAATTGTTAACATTTATCTTCCTTTAATCTCTCGATCTTATGTGATCACGTAGTGGATGTTATATGGTTATTTGATTATGCTTACCATGCAACTTTAAAACCTTATTATAACTGTTTGGTTGAAGTCGCCTTTGATTCACAAGTTTAGAGGGGGAGACGAGGGAAATGATGGGGCAAAAATTCACGGTAGTAATACAAGTCACTCGAACGGTAGTTAACAACCGTTCATAAGCGAACATTAGTTAACTATTATTGCGAGTATTTTTCAGAAATTTGATGTGCTTGTAAGCAATTTCTAGATGTCGAAAGAGCATTTTCTAATATTTTTGTTTTTTTTTTTTACAATTCAACCATGCTAAAATGTGGATGAATCGAACCAACATCCTAACCTATTTTAACAGCTCTATCTTCGAATGTAAGAACCACCTCCCCGTTCAAAAAATTACGGACTAGACAACCAATATGAGCAGCTCGATGGTCAAATATCTTACCTTAACAAGCAAGGAAACCTGCGTGGAATTTAATGTATACCATGATGATGCCCATTGGGGTCCTTGTATGTAGGTCCACCATGGATAAGTATATAGAACTACATGGTATCAAATTAAATGAATCTCAAAATAAACAAGAAGTGCATGCACATGGATTATACTCTTAGCTGATCTTTTGTGTGATGTGTACAACAACAGATCCAAAAATTATTTGAATTGATTCTACCGAAAAAACAAAAAAGGATTTGTGTTGCCATATCCCACTAAATTAATCCATCGTCACTAAATATAATGTTCCATTTTCATGTTTAGTTTACAGTTAGAAAATGTAAATTTATTCTCGAAGTTTTATATTCTCATTGTCATGCACTCTGTGGGTGGTTAGTATTACAATAACATATATATGTACTATATATAAAATACATAGTTTGATTTTGAGTTACTACTCATCTCGTCAACTCTCTCCCCCAAAAACGCTAATTTATTTTTAGGATCATTAAACGAACGAAGAATAGTCGGCTGTCTCTTCTAGGGTTTTTCCATTGATCGTCGTTGGATTTCCTTTGTGAGTGTGTTGTTGTCGATCGTTCTGGCTCATCCAGACCTGGTCGTTAGGCTTGGGCTTTCAAATTCATTGATTATGGAAGGTCCTGAAACTCAGGCCTGCCGGGGTCCATGAGTATCCTAGGATGGAACTGCCGGGGTTTAGGTAGCCCGAGTGTAGTTACTGATTTAAAATACCTAGTTTGGCGCTTCAATCCGGATCTTCTATTCTTAAGTGAGACACTAGTCCACCGAAATAAAATTGAAGCTTTTTGTTATGTCCTTGGTTTTGATTCTTGCTTTTCTGTAGACCGCACCGGTAGAAGCAGGGGTCTTGCTCTCTTTTGGCGTTCTTCTTTAAACAGCAATCTTGTTAATTATTCCAACAACCAAATTACTGTTGAAATGATTGATTCTATCCTTGGTGCTTGGAGACTTACCGGCTACTACGGGTACCCCAATGGGGAACGTAGGCAAGCTGCGTGGAACTTCCTTCGTAATTTCTCTGAACAATTTGCAGGTCCTTGGTGTATTTTTGGCAACTTTAATGACATTATGGATGATAGTGAAAAAAGAGGTCATGTTACCAGGCCGTGATGGTTAATTAATGGTTTCCGTCAAGCTGCTCTTGATTCTGGCTTATTAGATGTGCCTGTCGAAGGTTATATGTTCACTTGGTTTAAAAGTTTGGGTACGCCTTGTGCAGTTGAGGAAAGGTTAGACCGAGCTCTTGCTAACAATGCTTGGTTTAATTTATTTCCGAATGCTCTGCTAGAAAACCTTGTAGCCTTGACTTCTGACCATTACCCAATTCTTTTGCAGCGTTGTTATGTGCCTCGACCTCCTATTCTTCATTGTAAATTCAGGTATGAAAATGCGTGGCAACTAGAACCGGGTTTTCACGAGATGGTTACTGATTCTTAGCATATGCATTTAACTTATTCCATTATTCCTAAGCTAGCAGCTTGCGCATATGACATCTCTATATGGAGCAAAGATCATTGTAAAAAGTTGAAGTCTGACATAGAGGTTTGCCATCGGCAATTGAAGAACATGCGTGATAGTAGTACATGTCCAATGCAAACTCAAATGTTGGACGTGCGCAAAAAGATGCAACGGTTATTGGCACAAGATGATGCTTATTGGAAACAGAGAGCTAAAACGCATTGGTACAAAGATGGTGATAGGAACACAAAGTTTTTTCATGCTTCCGCTACGCAAGGAAAAAGGTAAACCAAATTTTGTCTCTTGATGATAATGATGGAAATAAAATTATAGATCCTCATTGTATGCGGGAAGTGGCAAAAAACTATTTTGTTGATCTTTTTCAGAAGCAAAGCAATTTTACTAATCCTGTCATAGATGTTATTCATCACTCTATATATGCATCTGATAATGAGCTTCTTACGGCTCCCTTCACCAAGAGTGAATTCCGTTACGCAATGTTTTCCATGCATCCCGACAAATGTCCCGGACCTGATGGCTATAATCCTGGCTTTTACCAACATTTTTGGACATTATGTAGCGATGATATTTTCAAAGAGTGTTGTGCTTGGCTTGACACAAGTTAACTCCCCTCCGACTTGAACATGACAAATATTGCCCTCATCCCCAAAGGAAATGCGCAAACTTCTATGCAAGATTGGAACCCGATTGCGCTTTGTAATGTTCTTTATAAGCTGATATCCAAAGTCCTGGCAAATAGGCTGAAGGTTGTTCTCCCCCAGTGTATTTCAAACAATCAATCAGCTTTTGTTCCGGGTCATTCTATCCTTGATAATGCTATGGCCGCAATTGAGGTAATTCATTTTATGCAAACCAAAACCAGGGGTAACGATAGTCATGTTGCTTTAAAGCTTGATATTAGCAAGCCTACGATAAAATGGATTGGGATTACCTCTGATAAGTTATGTTTAAAATGGGTTTTAATAACAGGTGAATTCATTGGATAATATGTGTATCAAATCAGTGGATTACTCTATTATTGTTAATAATGAACTAGTAGGTCCCGTAATTTCGGGTCGAGGTCTACGACAAGGGGATCCGTTATCTCCGTATCTCTATTATTTGTGCGGAAGGTTTATCTTCTCTCATTAGGGATGCATAGAATAAAAGTATTATATCTGGTACTCATATTTGAAGAGGGGCTCCTGCTATATCTATTAGCCTGTATTTTTGACAAAGGATATTTAATGCAGTCATCAAGTTTTGACTGAACACGTGGAAGAAAGGTGAGGTCTTCAACATCATAAGTTTTCTAAGATTGCACGTTTATTCGACAAGATCGAAGATTGAGTGAAGAAAGCTGGTCGAAGGACGTCTCGACAACTCGAAGGTCAGTTAGATTTTTGAAGAGATTCGTTTGCAAACCGTCGGAGATCGTGATTGTCGAATGAATGGGATTCGAATTTCAAACAGGGTATTCTTTCTTGTTTTTAGATGTTAGTAGCAGTTGTAGTTTGGATAGGATTGTACAATTATTTTCTTAACTATAAATAAGAGTTTTCCACGAGGAAAACGGTGTCAGAAATCAAATACATAAAATTCTACAAACTCGAAGTATCTAAGTTACAGCGAGAAAAGAGTCACGAATCATGTATGATCATTGTGAACAACCTTTATTTCGAATCAATGCAATTTACTTTACTTTAAGTTAATTCTTGCAATTTATCTTTATTCTGCAAACTCTCATTCGACAAGTTCAAGCAACATAACTTGAAGATTATCCCTTATTTTCATACATTCGAAACATATAAAGAATTTCAAGAACATGCAGAAATTTCTAAACAAACTGGACATACAATGGCCTGAGATTACTGGTTGATCTCGCAAGCAATAAATTCATAACCAGCGGTTGTTTACCAAAAATCAGGGTAAACAAATTGGCACGCCCAGTGGGACCATGTGTGTCGAAAGTTCATATTAATTGAAATTTCTTTCGTTTTTTGAAGGTAAATACTTGTGATTTTAATTCGTATGTGATTGAGATGCGGTAAGCGTCTTCTTGAAATGGTGCGTCCAAGTTCAACATCTGCTTCCTCATTCAATGCGCAGTCTAGTGCGCAAGTTTCACAAGAAATATCTGTTAGTGGTCAAACGCCCCCAAATTTGGCTGGGGTTACAGCCGCTATGCCATCATCTATGTCAATCTCGGCAGTAACTGGTCCTGCGGTTATTTCGACCGCCGGCACATCGACATTGGCGGGGCTCTTTGGGGCCTCGATGCCACAATTTTTGGTCACAATGTTGGGAAGGGACCCTCCTTACGGCATGCCAACAACCTTGATGGAAGGCCTTGGGACGAACTCCTCCATGTTTGCCGACAATGCGAATTCCACATTGTCCCCATTACATGGATCTGTAATAAGCGTTCCTGGTCGAAGCGCTCCATTTGCGTTGACTACAACGTCCTTGTTGTCATTAAGACAACAAATGGACGAGAGTAATCATGACATGGTAAACATGTTGACTCAACAAATTGGAACAGTTTTCAATCCTATGATCAAGACCACTAACAATAGTTACCAATTGTTGGCTACTCAAATGGAGAGAATTGTCAATTTCTTTGCGCCAGTTTAACCACAAAATCCTAGAGCGCTACAAATTGGCGGAGGGAGAGACAATGTGGTAAATCAGGCGCCGGTACCGGTACCCCAAGTGGTTGAAGAGCGGGTTGTAGGGGCAATAGAACAAGCCCCTGATGTTGTTTTGGTCAATAGAAACCAAGACGCAGACGAAGTGGTTAGGCAAGTCCGACTGAATAATCTAGGAGGACAAGATAACATAGCAAACCTCGTCGAAACAATTCTGGTCCAGAATGGCCTTAATGTAGGCCTACGGTGACCAAATTTTGTGTCGGCCCTATCTGAATACGTCCTGCAAACCGAACTCCCTAGGGGATGGAAGATTCCCAAGTTCACAAAGTTTGTTGGAGAAAAAAATGAATCTACTATCGAACACATTGCCCGTTATCTGACGGAGGCAGGAGACATGGCGAATAATGAGAACCTAAAAATGAAATATTTTCCTAGTTCTCTTACCGAAAACGCCTTCACATGGTTTACAACCTTGCTCCCACATTCTTTATTCACCTGGAATCAATTGGAAAGGGCGTTCCATGAACAATTTTACATGGGTCAATCAAAGATTAGTCTTAAAGAATTTGCTAATGTTCGACGAAAAGTTCCTGAATCGATTATAGACTACTTGAACAGATTCAGACTTCTCAAAGCAAGGTGCTTTACCCAAGTGCCTGAACATGAGTTAGTCGAAATGGCTGCCGGGGGTTTAGACTACTCTGTTAGAAAGAAGTTAGACACTCAACATCTAAGAGATATGTCCCAATTGGCTGATAAAGTTCGACAAGTAGAAAAACTAAAACCCGAAAAGGCTAGGTCCAATAGATTTAACAAAAAAGAGAAAGTTGCATATGTCGATGATAACGACAGCAACCAAGAATTCGACGTTGAATATACTTCCGTCGAGGAAAACGAAATCAATGTGGCTGAATTAAAACCTGGACCCCCTTATGTATGTAAATTATTAAAGTCATCAGACGGGAAGACCCCCGTCGAACCTAAAAATGATAAATTTGTTGCGAAAACTTATACATTCGACGTTACTAAATGTGATGAAATTTTCGACCTATTGGTCACTGATGGTCAAATCCTAGTACCTAAAGGTTTAAAGTTACCACCAGTAGACCAAAGGAAGAAAAGAGGTTTTTGCAAATTTCATATTTTTTTTGGGTCATAACACATCTCGTTGCGTCCTTTTCAGGGACTTAGTCCAGAAAGTACTCAATGAGGGAAGATAGAAATTTGGCGACAAGACAAAATTGCCAATGCAGGTAGATGCAGACCCTCTTCAAGTCACCGACGCAATGTACGAAGAGCCATTAGACGTCAACGTTGTCGAGATATTTGGAGAGACTCCAGGGGAAAGTTCCAACAACCCCAAAGAGGTTACTGAAGGCCTCGTGATGGGAACTGCAAAGATCACTGAACATCAATATGAGAAGGGATTGAAAGTTGTGTATCCTAATGCTGAAGAGGGGTTAGTTGCTTTTCTAAACCGTTGCAAGATAAGCAACTCCGAAGTCACGATCTGCCCAAAGTGCAGCTCAGTGTTTGATAAGAAGGCTGCAAGAAGCCTTGAGGGAAAACAGCGGATATCGAAGAGGCATTCCATATAAGATGACGCCTCCAACTAAAACTTATGTTCCATCCTCGGAGACTCATGTGGGCAAATGGGTCCATTCTGGTGGAAAGAACGTCGGCTATCACTCCTCCACATCAATGGGCGGAGAGGTTTATCACGTCGATAACAAGTATGCCTACAAAAGTGGGTATAAAGGAAAAAACCCCTTGACCAAAACACAGTGGCGCAGATTCCAACGTCAAAAGAAAGCTGCTGCTGCCGATGGTGTCGGAACCTCTGTAAATGGGAAAGAGTTAGTCGTCACTACAATTAGGAAGCCAGCAAAAGAGAGACTATTCCCTCCATTACCTGCCGTTAAAGAAAATCATCTTGTCGAGGACGAAGAGATGGAATCCAACTTCTCAGATTTTGAACCAGATTTTGAGGTTTTGTGCAACGTGGAGCTGAAACTACCAATTGAATTCGACTTAGTGTCAGAAATCAGTGATTAGGAGGACGACTTCACAGAAGATATTGCTGAACATAAGCTAGTTTGCTACTATGTGATGAACAATGGTTGTGTCGAAGAACAACAAGCCATGTTTGAAAGGCCTAGTCGAGAGATGAGGAATCACCTCAAGCCTCTGTTCGTCCAGGCCAAGGTCAATAACATTGGGATCAATAAGGTCCTAGTGGATGGTGGTGCTACAATGAACTTAATGTTGCAGTGCTTACTCAAGAAAATTGGAAAAACAGACTCCGATTTGAAGCTGCATAATGTGGTTCTTTCTAATTATGAAGGTAAATCAAGCCATTCTTATGGGGAGATTGAAGTAGAAATGATTGTCAGAAGTGTCAGGAGGTCGACGATGTTCCTAGTAATTCCATTCAAAGCCAATTACAATTTGTTACTTTGTAGGGAATGGATACATGGTGTCGGAGCAGTCCCGTCGACTATGCATCAAAGGTTATCCATCTGGAGAGAAGATGGATTGTTGGAAAATATTGAAGCAGATCAAAGTTACTTCAGGGCTGAGGTCAATCAAATCAATAAGAAGACCTTTGATAAGCATTTGGCGTACATATTTCCATGTCGATCCTCAGTTTATGGTTTGTTCAGACCTGACCAAGTGAAGAGTTCTGTTAAACTTCACCCAACCTATGGTTTCTTATGGGAAAGGGAGGTAGTTGGAGATGGAAATTCTTCAGAGGACGAAATCTCACCAACTAGGTGGGATGTCGAACAGTAATCATGTCTGTTCCTAACCCTTGGGATCGAATTACGGCCTACATGGCCGAAAATAGACGAAAAGCGGCTTTGGAAGCTGTTATGCAACAAGAAATGGTCGTCGAGACCATCAAAGATCATCATGAAGGCGAGCTGATCGAAGATCAGAGGTTGGACTACATATATGATGATGAGCCTTTGGGGTTTGAGAAAGATCCAATGGGTCCAGGTAAGAAAATTGTAGCGCAGGATCCTCTAGAAGAAATAGATATGGGAGATGGCTCTATAAAAAGGCCAACTTATATTAGCGCCAAGATTGATGAAGGATTCAAAGTTCAGGTTGTCGAACTTTTGAAGAAATATAAAGACTGTTTTGCTTGGGACTACGACGAAATGCTAGGTCTAAGTCGAAACATGGTGGAGTTGAAGCTGTCTATCCGACCAGGGAAAAACCCAGTAAAACAGACCCCGAGAAGATTTGCGCCGCAAATCTTGTCGAAAATCAAAGAAGAGATTGAAAGACTCTTACGAAGCAAGTTAATCAGAACTGCTAGGTATGTTGAATGGTTGGCCAACATAGTTCCTGTAGTTAAAAAGAAGGGAACCCTTAGGGTCTGTATAGACTTTAGAGATTTAAATAACGCCACACCTAAGGATGAATACCCTATGCCAGTGGCAGAAATGTTGGTCGACTCGGCAGCGGGTTTCGATTATTTAAGTATGCTAGATGGCTACTCTGGTTACAACCAGATCTTTATCGCCGAAGAAGATAGTGTCAAAGACAACTTTTAGATGTCTTGGGGCCATAGGCGTTTATGAATGGATAGTTATGCCATTTGGTTTAAAAAATGCTGGTGCCACATATCAAAGGGCAATGAATTCTATGTTCCATGATTATATAGAAAAGTTTATGTAGGTGTACATAGATGATATTGTTGTAAAATCCTCGACAGAGGATATTCATTTAGACCATCTTCGACTATCATTCGAAAGGATGAGAAAATATGGTTTAAAGATGAACACGTTAAAATGTCCTTTTTGTGTCCATGCAGGTGATTTCTTAGGCTTTGTGGTCCACAAAAAGGGCATCGAGATAAATTAAAATAAGACAAAAGCTATCTTGGAAACGAAGGCTCCTTCAACCAAGAAAGAATTGCAATCTCTGTTAGGCAAGATCAACTTTCTGAGAAGGTTCATTTTGAACCTAAGTAGCAAGACTCAGGCTTTCTCGCCATTGCTTCGACTCAAGAAAGAAGATATGTTCAGATGGGAGCCAGAGCATCATAAGGCCTTTGAAGAGATTAAATCATATTTAATGAAACCACTTGTTCTTCTACCTCCACTTAAGAATAGAGTGATGAAAATGGTATCGAAAGAGCCATCTACTACCTCAGTAGGACCTTAAATGATGCTGAGACAAGGTATCAACCAACTGAGAAGTTATGCCTTTGTATGTATTTCTCTTGTATAAAATTGAGGCAATATATAAAACCAGTCGACGTTTGTGTTTATTCTCATTTTGATATTATTAAACACATGTTGTCGAAACCTATTTTACATAGTAGGATTGGGAAATGGGCTTTATGAAGATGAGAAAAACACACACAAGAAGGGGGGGTTGAATTGTGTGACTCTAAAAATTTGTTTCTTTTCTTTTCAAAACTTAAGTCAGGTTCAGAAGCTGATAAGAATCAGTTCTGAACTGTTATCAGTAGTTATGCAGCGGATTCAATGAAGAAAAGAGAAGGGTAAAGAGAGGACACAGCAAATTATACAGGTTCCTTCTCAATGTGAGAAGTAGTCCTGTCCCCTTGTATCCAACAAGAGAGTTTCACTATAATCAGTTCTGATTACAATTGCTCAATCACTAAGAAAGAGACTTCCAGTTGCTCAATCACAAAGAAAGAGACTTCTATGCTCAACCACCAAGGAAGAGGCTTCCAATGCTCAAGTCACTAAGACAAGAGACTTCCCAATGCTCAAGTCACAAAGACAAGAGGCTTCTGACTCAGACCACAAAGGAATGAGGTTACAATTGCTTAGTATACAGACTAAGACTTAAGGGACCAAACTGGTTTACAAAATGAAATAGTTTGGGATGAACACTTGATCAAATATCAGAGGTGTTCTCTTAATACAACTCAGGTTAAGACTCTTAACCTTAAGAAATTATAAATTACAAAGGTGAAAGAATTTCTAAGAGGTTGGGTAACTTGCGTATTTTTGACAGCAAAACAGAGCAAGAGTTCAGTTCTTTGTTTTCAAGAGTCTTCAACATTTTCTTCTTCAAATCTTCCTCCTTTTATAGACAAAAATAGAGCTGTTGAAGATTTACTGGATTTCAGGAAATTAGCCGTTGCAAATGGACTAGGTTGCTGCAATTGTGTGCTGCACTTTTTCTGTCAGAACAGGGCAGGTGCCATTTTTGAATTGGCCCACCTTAAAAACTGGAGAATGTTTGGGTCAGGGAGACAACTGTTTCATTGAGTTGTTCTGACACCTCCAGGCATTAAATGCGCACAGTACTGGTCAAAATCCATGCCACATCAGCTTCAGAAGCTTCTCAGTGAACAGTGATCAGAAGCTGCTTCAGTTGTACGGATCAGAAGCTGGTCTTCAGGAGTTGACTGTTGCGCTGACTTCATCAGAGGCACCCAGTCTTCAGAAGCTGCCTTCAGACCCAGAAGCTGAACTTCAGAAGCACTACTTCAAGACCAGTCTTCCTTTAGCTTTTGCAACCATGCTTCTTGGCTTTCCTTCTTGCTCTTTAGCTTGTTCTTCATAACTATTATTAATCAATACTTGTTATGCATGAGGTTCTGAAACACTTGAACAAAGCATTAGCAAATAACCAATTTTCTCTTTAATACTTTGTTATCATCAAAACTATAAAGAGAGATATGTTTACACATAAATGTTTCAACAATCTCCTCCTTAATTCAGATGAGAGTTGTTTAACACATTTTGTTCCAACAATCTCCCCCTTTTTGATGATGACAAACATAAGTATTAAAACTGAAAATTGTTGTTAACTTAATTAACAAGTTAACTGCAGGGTGTGAGGTTTGTAAGCTCCCCCTGAGTTTGATCCAAGTTAATTAAGTTCAGTTAAAAACATAAATGTGAAAATTTCAGAATTGTTATTTAAGTTTAATTAACAATCTGACTTCAGAAGAGGTTTGTAAGCTCCCCCTAGGTCTGACAATCCTCAAGGTTAGGTTTGTAAGCTCCCCTTGATTCTTATTCATGTTAATTAATCTTAACTTAAAACAATATGGTGAAATTTACACTCAGAGTTTAAAATGACTTGTTAACTTCAGGTTCTGAGGTTTGTAATCTCTCCCCCTAAGTCTGATAATCCACAGGATGAGTTTTGTAAGCTCCCTGAGTCTTATCCAAGTTATTTTAAATTCAATTTACTCACTAAGAGTAATGTATCTCACAAGCAAATATCAAAGCCAGAATTTCACTTCAAGGGCTAAGAGTTAAAAATTGTTCTCATAAGTTAAATTCAGTCAGAATTGCATCAGAGCTAGAGCTTGACTAATCAGTATCAGAGCTAGCTTAACAATTGTATCAGAGCTTAATCCTATCAATTGTATCAGAGCTTAATAGCTTAATAAGCTTAGTTCTTCTGACAGTTTTAACTTATTTGAGCTCAGGTGCTTTAATACTTGTTTTACTCTCCCCCTTTTGTCATCAACAAAAAGTATTACTTTCTCCCCTTAAGACAGAAAAATTCTCCCCCTTTATCAAGAAGGTTGGAAAATATATCTGTATCAGAGCAGAAAAGGATTTGAAAAGAGTTTGAAATCATGTATCAAAGCAGTTCAGTTTCCCCCTTTTTAAAAGAGTTTGAAAGCAGTTCTGACCCAAGTTTGAAAATATTTCAAAAAGGATATAAAATTGGGGGGGGTTGAACCAACTGAGATTGTGAGATGTTTGTGCAATCATATGGATAATCAAGCAGCAAAGATGAATATCAGAGCATACTTGACATTCAAGGATTATATGACTTGCATTTTAAATAGAATGCTGTTCAGAAGCAGAAAAGGTTTAGAGCTTCTGATCAGGTCATTTTGTGTTCAGACATGACTTGTTCAGTATAAATTTGTTCAGTATCAGAGCAAAACAACTCAATAGGGTATCAGAGCAAATCTTGCAAGAAAGTATCAGAGCTAGATACCAATTGAGGATGTTGTCTCAGAGTCTGATATCAAAAGACAGTGTTAAGACTGCTGAACTGATATCAGAACCTGATACCAAATGAAGGTTTATCTCAGAGGCTGATACCAGATAAAAACATTTCTAAAGACTGAACATTGTCTGAAACACTGGGCTTTTAAAATGTGTCTGTGCTAAACATTTTGAAAGACAAATTGATACCAACTTAAAAATTGTTTGTTAAGCAATTTTAACATTGAATATCAGAGCATAAAATCACATTTTTACTTGATGACTTTGGGAGGAATAGAGTATAAACTTTCAAAGCTTTAATCATCATTGCCCATAGCTATACTTATCAGATTCTGACCAACATTAGATTTTTATCAGATTCAGAAGTCAGAAAATCCAGGTGTTGATCCTTCAGACTCTAAAGTTTTTCAGGCTTAACTTTATTCAAACTCTCAGAAGATGAGTGTTTGATAAGTCTTAGCTTATGATAAACTCAGAATCAAGGAATTCATTCAGATTCAAGCACATTTTCAAGAGATAAAATGCATGTTCAGATTCTTTTTAATAAAATTGAATCTATCTTCTGTTAGGGGTTTTGTGAATATATCAGCCCATTGATGATCAGTATCAATGAATTGAATATCCAAAACACCCTTCTGAACATAATCTCTTATAAAATGATGTTTTATTTCTATGTGCTTGGCTCTAGAATGCAGAATTGGATTTTTTGACAGACATATAGCAGCAGTATTATCACAATAAATAGGAATATTGTCTGCATGAATCTGATAATCCTCTAATTGATGTTTCATTCAGAGCAGTTGTGTGCTACAACTTGCAGCTGAGATGTATTCTGCTTCAGCTGTTGACAAAGCAATGGTTGCTTGTCTTTTGTTGGCCCAGGATATCAGATTCTCACCAAGAAACTGACAGTTTCCACTGGTGGATTTTCTTTCAATCCTGTCCCCAGCATAGTCAGCATCACAGAATCCAACTAGCTTATAATCTAGAGATTTCTTATACAGAAGTCCCAAATTAGTTGTTCCTTTCAGATACCTGAAGATTCTCTTGACAGCAGTCATATGAGATTCTCTAGGATCTGAATGGAATCTAGCACACAGACATACACTAAATAAAATATCTGGCCTAGAAGCAGTTAAGTATAGGAGAGAACCTATCATACCTCTGTACAGCTTCTGATCTACCTTAGTGCCATTGTCCTTTTTGCTTAAGGTGCAGGTGGGATGCATTGGTGTTGTCATCAGTTTGCAATCATCCAACTGGAACTTCTTCAGAAGCTCCTTGGTGTATTTGGACTGATGAACATAAACACCCTCTTTGCATTGGTTGATTTGAATTCCCAAGAAGAATTTCAGCTCACCCATCATGCTCATTTCAAATTCATCCTGCATTAACTTAGAAAATTCCTTGCAAAGGGAGGCATTAGTAGAACCAAATATGATATCATCAACATAGATTTGTACAATTAAGATTTCTTTCTTAACAGTTTTTCTAAAGAGTGTATTGTCAACTTGACCTCTTACAAAACCATTTTTAATTAAGAAATTGCTTAGCCTTTCATACCAAGCTCTGGGAGCTTGTTTCAGACCATACAAAGACTTCTTTAGTTTAAAAACATGATTTGGATATTTAACATCTTCAAAACCAGGAGGTTGTTTGACATACACTTCTTCAGAAATCACACCATTTAAGAAAGCACTCTTAACATCCATTTGATATAAGATGATATCATGATTAATAGCATAGGAAAGAAGTAACCTGATTGCTTCCAGTCTTGCTACTGGAGCAAAAGTTTCTGTGTAGTCTATTCCTTCTTGCTGGCTGTACCCTTGAGCTACTAATCTAGCCTTGTTTCTGATCACTTCTCCTTGTTCATTGAGCTTGTTCCTGAACACCCATTTTGTTCCAATGATGTTCTTCTGATCAGGTCTTGCCACAAGATCCCATACATCATTCCTTTGAAACTGGTTCAGCTCTTCTTGCATTGCTACAATCCAACCATCATCAGCAAGTGCTTCATCAGCAGTTGTGGGTTCAATCATGGATAACAGGCCAAGCATGGACTCATTCTGAGTGAATGCAGATCTTGTCTTCCTTGGACTGTTTTTGTTTCCAATGATCAACTCCTCAGGATGTGAAGACTTGTACTTGAAGGAGGTTCTGGGTGGATTAGCTTCTGAGGAACCATCAGGGATATGTTCAGAATCATGCTGGTCTTGATTAGCATCAGGAGTAGTGTCATTGCTGGAGAGTTTCTCAGAGTCTTCATTGTTTTCAGCTTCTGAACCTTCATCAGAACCTGAACTGGGTTCAGCTTCTGAAGGTTCTTCTGAGATTCTGACATCTGCAAAACTCTCAACCAGCTCTGGTATTTCACTACCAGGCTTCTTATCATCAAACCTAATGTGTATAGCTTCTTCAACAATATGTGTTTCAGAATTATACACTCTGTATGCCTTGGATCTCTCTGAGTAACCTAAAAAGGTACCCTTTTGAGCCTTGGCATCAAATTTCTTTAGGTAGACCTTATTGTTTAGTATGTAACATGTACAACCAAACTGATGAAAATAAGAGATACTTGGTTTTCTTCCTTTATATAATTCATATGAAGTTTTATTCAGAATGGGTCTGATATAGATCCTGTTCTGAATATAACATGTTATGTTTACAGCTTCTGCCCAAAAGTACTTAGAAATTTTTGACTCATGGATCATGGTTCTGGCCATCTCTTGTAAAGACCTGTTCTTTCTCTCTACAACTCCATTTTGTTGTGGAGTTCTAGGAGATGAGAACTCATGGAAAATTCCATGGTCTTCACAAAAGTTTTCAAAAGGTTCATTTTCAAATTCACCACCATGATCACTTCTGATTTTCAAAATTTTCAAATCAGTTTCTGTTTGTACTTGTTTGCAGAATTTGAAAAACACATCATATGTTTCATTTTTGGTTCTGAGGAATTTAACCCAAGTCCACCTACTATAATCATCAACAATAACAAGTCCATACTTCTTCCCATTGATTGAGGCTGTTCCAACAGGACCAAACAAATCAATGTGAAGAAGTTCTAGAGGTTTAGAGGTGGAAACAATGTTCTTTGGTTTAAAAGAAGTTTTTAGAAAACTTTCCAATTTGGCATGCTGAACACAGAGCATCTGAGTGATAACCAATCTGGGGCAAGCCTCTGACCAGCTGTAACTTGCTAAGCTTAGACATAAGTCTCCAGTTAGCATGTCCCAGCCTTTTGTGCCACACCCATTTCTCATCACTCACAGACAGAAGGCAAACTACCTTCTGCTGAACCAAATCAGAAAAATTTATTTTATACACATTGTTTTTCCTACAGCCTCTGAACACTACAGACTTATTTTCATTGTTGATTACAGTGCAAGTGTTCTTATTGAACAGGACTTCATAATTACTATCACATAATTGACTTATGCTAAGTAAATTATGTCTAAGTCCATCTACCAGCCAAACATTATCAATGTACAGGGAAGAGTTACCTATCTTACCAGTACCAATGATCTTTCCTTTCTGACTTCCTCCAAACCCCACAGTTCCTCCCTCTTTCAGAGTCAGGGTTTGGAACATAGACTTGTCCCCTGTCATATGATGCGAGCATCCACTGTCCAGGTACCAGGACCTTTCCTTTTCTTTGGATGACAAGCATATCTGCAATTGAAATAATCTCAGACTTAGGTACCCAGATTTTCATGGGTCCTTTGGGGTTAGTCCTGAAAGGTTTTGGCTTTTTGAACTTGTGTCTGAAGTTATGATGTTCAGACTTGTTCTGATATTTAGGATATGAATCCTTATACCTTGAATAAGTCTGACTTTCAGAACCTGAGTGCTTCAGAACCTGAGTTCTCAAAGGTTTGGACTCAGACTTCTTCAGAACCTGAGACTTGAAGGTCTTTGGTTCTGATTTGTTCAGAGTCTGACCTTTTGAGCACTTTGGTTCTGATCTCCTCAGAGTTCTAACTTTGTTTACTTCAGGCACAAGGCAAGCTTCAGTTTTGCCTTTCTTAAAACAGTTTGAAGCAGAAAACTGATTGGTTTGCTTTGGCTTGCTTTGCCTAACATTCTGAGATTGAAAATGTTTTGCATTGACTGGTTTAACAGATTTTGAAGTTTTGATAAACCCAGTCTTAGAAAAATTTGAATCAGATTTATTCAGATTCTGAGACTTACTAGTTCCAGGTTCTGAACACTTCAGATTCTGAACAGGTTTAAGTTCAGAGTCTGATTTCCTCTTACTCTTAGGCTTAGGACCTTTTGGCTTAGATTTAGGCAAGGTTTTAACAGTTGCCTTCATCTTACCCTTAGGTACAGAAGCTTCAGAGTCTGAGTTGTTCAGAACTTCTGACTTAGTCTCAGATTCTGATACTTTCAATTTCTCAGAATTATCAGAAGCAGACACAAAGCATATACCATTGCCTTTTAAAATATCATCAGAACATGAAGGTGAGTTTAAATCATTTGAAGGTTTGAATAAATCATAGCCAATGCCTTCACCTTTGTTTCTGATCATATTATACATCATGGAGGCAATTTTAGTTCTGTTGAATCCAGTTAACATGAAATCCTGAAGAGCTATTTCCTGTTCATTAGGAATCTCTTCAGATTTCTTATGAGCCTCTTTTCTGAGTTCTTCAACTTCTTCATCATATTCAAAAATTTGATTCTGAAGTTTAAGGTTTTCCTCAGACAGCAAGTTTGTTTGATTTTTCAAAGTCTTAATTTCTTTTAACTTGCTTTTAAGATGACTCATAAGATCATTAACTGTTTCAATTAAATCAGATCTAGAGAGTTCAGAATATACCTCATCTTCTTCATCAGAATCTGAACATGATTCTGCATCAGAAGATGCAATTGCCATCAGGGCCAGGTTTGCCACTTCCTCATCAGATTCTGACTCATTGTCCAGATCATCCCATGTAGCCATGAGACTTTTCTTAAGCTTATTTCTGAAATTGCTGGACTTTGAGCTGGACTTCTTTGCTTTTTCCTTTGATTTTTCCTTCTGAAGATCAGGACAATCAGCAATGAAGTGGCCAGGCTTTTTACAGTTGTAGCAGCTTTCCTTCTGGATATCCTTCTCTGAACCAGAACCAGATCCTCTAAAGTTACTGCTTCTGTGAGAAAGTTTTTTCTTTCTATTCATCAGATACTGAAGTCTTTTAGAAATCATTGCAAGCTCATCAGCATCTGAATCTTCATCAGAATTTCCCTCAGGAAACTCTTCTTCAGATTCAATTGCTTTCAAAGCTTTAGCAGGTTTTCTTTTAGACTTCAGAGCTAATGTTTTTGGCTCTCTAACAGACTCATCCTCATTGAGTCCCAGTTCATGCACTTTGAGGGAGCTTATAAGATCCTCAATACTTAGAGTATTCAGATCCTTAGCTTCCTCAATGGCAGTCACTTTAGGTCTCCATTTGGATGGCAGACTTCTAAGGATTTTATTCACATGATCAGCTGTGGTATAACTCTTCTTCAGAATCTGAAGTCCAGAAACCAGAGTCTGAAATCTTGAGAACATAGTCTCAATATTTTCATCCTCTTTCATTCTGAACAATTCATATTGCTGAACAAGTATGTTTGCCTTAGCTTCTCTAACCTTCTGATTACCTTCATAGTTAGAGCAGAGGGATGTGAATATTGCCTTTGCAGTGGACTTGTCACTCAGCTTCTGATACTCAGTGTGAGGCAAAGAGTCCACAATGATACCTCTGACATGATGATGCTTCCTATAGATCTTTCTTTTTGCATCACTCAGAGATCTTCTGTTGACAGCAACACCTTCTTCATCTACAGGTATTGAGATTCCATCTTCAATAATGTCCCATAGAGTATCATCACTCCCAATAATGTGACTATACATTTTACTCTTCCACCAAGAGAATTTTTCTGGGTCACCAGTAAACATAGGAGGTTTATTGTGTGACCTAGACTTCTTTTCTTCAGTACTATAGTCATATTGTACATTTCTTTGATTTCTGGGAGATGGTGGATTTCTGGGAGAGGGTGGAGGTGAATCACTAGTTGAGGCCATGTTTTTCTCAGGATCCTACTGACACATTGTTAAGTGTTAATATCAGAACCGGAGCTCTGATACCAACTGAAGATGAGAAAAACACACACAAGAAGGGGGGGGTTGAATTGTGTAACTCTAAAAATTTGTTTCTTTTCTTTTCAAAACTTAAGTCAGGTTCAGAAGCTGATAAGAATCAGTTCTGAACTGTTATCAGTAGTTATGCAGCGGATTCAATGAAGAAAAGAGAAGGGTAAAGAGAGGACACAGCAAATTATACAGGTTCCTTCTCAATGTGAGAAGTAGTCCTGTCCCCTTGTATCCAACAAGAGAGTTTCACTATAATCAGTTCTGATTACAATTGCTCAATCACTAAGAAAGAGACTTCCAGTTGCTCAATCACAAAGAAAGAGACTTCTATGCTCAACCACCAAGGAAGAGGCTTCCAATGCTCAAGTCACTAAGACAAGAGACTTCCCAATGCTCAAGTCACAAAGACAAGAGGCTTCTGACTCAGACCACAAAGGAATGAGGTTACAATTGCTTAGTATACAGACTAAGACTTAAGGGACCAAACTGGTTTACAAAATGAAATAGTTTGGGATGAACACTTGATCAAATATCAGAGGTGTTCTCTTAATACAACTCAGGTTAAGACTCTTAACCTTAAGAAATTCTAAATTACAAAGGTGAAAGAATTTCTAAGAGGTTGGGTAACTTGCGTATTTTTGACAGCAAAACAGAGCAAGAGTTCAGTTCTTTGTTTTCAAGAGTCTTCAACATTTTCTTCTTCAAATCTTCCTCCTTTTATAGACAAAAATAGAGCTGTTGAAGATTTGCTGGATTTCAGGAAATTAGCCGTTGCAAATGGACTAGGTTGCTGCAATTGTGTGCTGCACTTTTTCTGTCAGAACAGGGCAGGTGCCATTTTTGAATTGGCCCACCTTAAAAACTGGAGAATGTTTGGGTCAGGGAGACAACTGTTTCATTGAGTTGTTCTGACACCTCCAGGCATTAAATGCGCACAGTACTGGTCAAAATCCATGCCACATCAGCTTCAGAAGCTTCTCAGTGAATAGTGATCAGAAGCTGCTTCAGTTGTACGGATCAGAAGCTGGTCTTCAGGAGTTGACTGTTGCGCTGACTTCATCAGAGGCACCCAGTCTTCAGAAGCTGCCTTCAGACCCAGAAGCTGAACTTCAGAAGCACTACTTCAGGACCAGTCTTCCTTTAGCTTTTGCAACCATGCTTCTTGGCTTTCCTTCTTGCTCTTTAGCTTGTTCTTCATAACTATTATTAATCAATACTTGTTATGCATGAGGTTCTGAAACACTTGAACAAAGCATTAGCAAATAACCAATTTTCTCTTTAATACTTTGTTATCATCAAAACTATAAAGAGAGATATGTTTACACATAAATGTTTCAACAATCTCCTCCTTAATTCAGATGAGAGTTGTTTAACACATTTTGTTCCAACACTTTAGCCCTCACATAATATTCACTGACTTACAAGCCTTTAAAAGCTATTAAATGGTAAATCGTGGCCGATTTCCTAGTCGACCATTCCGCGGTCGAGGCCACATTGAACCTAGTGGAAACCCGACCCTGGAAATTGTATTTTGACGGTTCTAGTCATAGAAATGGCACTGGAATTGGGATGTTAATCATGTCACCTACTAATATCCCGACCAGCTTTAAGCTCAGAATTAATGAACTGTGCTCCAATAATGAGGCGGAATACGAAGCCTTGATAGCAGGACTCGAGATCTTGTTAGAATTGGGGGCAAAAGAAGTCGAGATAAAAGGTGACTCTGAATTAGTCATAAAGCAATTGACGACAGGATATAGATGCATTAAAGAAAATCTGATTATGTATTTTATTCTAGCCAACACGTTGTTACAACGTTTTCAGTACGTAAACATTGATCATGTACCTCGAATGGATAATCAAGAGGCAAACGAGTTGGCACAAATTGCTTCAGGCTATAAGATTTCCAAAGCAAAATTAAAGGAATTAATAGAAATAAGAGACAAACTTACTCTGATATCCTTTCCCCAAACTGAATTGTCAACGACAAAAACTGGAGGGCAGAGGAAATGGACGATCCCTCAGTCGAAAACTTTGGGAAATTTCAATTCGAAGTTTTTGCCATTGACAATATGTTAGATAACGATTGGCGAAAACAGATTGTTGAATATCTGGAAAATCCTTCTGAGAACACTAGTTGAGAAATCAAATATAGAGCATTAAGCTATGTGATAATTGGAAATGAATTGTTCAAGAAAACTTCTGAACTAGTGTTACTAAAATGCCTTGGTGAAAATGAGGCATATCAGACAATTTATAATACCCATAGTGGAATTTGTGGTTCTCATCAAGCATGCCACAAGATGAAATGGCTCTTATTCCGACAAGGTGTTTACTGGCCAATGATGTTAAAAGATTGTATAGAGTTTGCCAAGGGTTGTCAGGAATGTTAAAAACATGCAGGAATACAGCATGTACCGGAAAGCGAACTGCACACAATAGTAAAACCATGGCCGTTTAGAGGTTGGGCTTTAAATTTGATCAGGGAAGTGAAACCTACTTCGTCGAAAGGCCACCACTATATAATAGTTGGGATAGATTATTTCACTAAATGGGTGAAAGTTGTTCCTCTACCAAATGTGGATCAGGAGGCAGTTATTAAATTCATTCAAGACCACATTTTGTACAGGTTTGGAATCCCAGAAACTATTACGACAGATAAAGGATCAGTCTTCACCGGACGAAAAATGGTAGACTTTACCTCCGAAATTGGTTTTAAATTATTAACTTCGACACCTTATTATGCGCAAGCAAATGGTCAAGTCGAAGCTGCCAATAAAATTATCATTAATATGATAAAGAGAATCGACTAACACCACACCATTTAGACTTACATTCGGGCATGATGCAGTCCTACCCGTAGAAGTTTACCTACAATCAACCATAATTCAAAGACAATCTAAAATTCCGACAGACCATTATTGGGACATGATGTTGGACGAATTGGTTGATTTAGACGAAGAAAGGATCCTCGCATTAGATGTCCTTACAAGGCAAAAAGAGAGAGTGGTTAAAGCCTATAACAAAAAGGTCAAATCCAAATCTTTTGCTTTAAGAGAGTTAGTATGGAAAGTTATTTTGCATATGGATAGAAAAGATAGAGTCTTACGCAAATGGTCATCAAATTGGGAAGGGCCATTTGAGATCACACAAATTTTCTCCATTGGCGCGTATGCGATAGAAGAGATAGGCGCAGATAGTCGAGTCCTACGTATAAATGGCAAATATTTGAAAAAATATAAGCCAACACTGCAAGAAGTTAAAATCACACACGAATAAAAAGGTAACAGAAAATGCGTAACCATGGTATATACTGCCAGAGCATTGTCGAGATTACCAAAAAAGGCTAAATTATTACATATTACAAGTCGAAAAGAAAAGTACTAGTGATTTAAAGAACAAGATCGGCTTTTAGCCTCTCCAAAGCCTTTTTGGTGTGATTTAACTTGGCCTGGATCCGGGAACCATCCTCAGACAACCTTTTGACTTCAGCATCACACGATTCGGCTCTCTCAAAGTTGTCGATAGCCAGTTTTGCCTCTTGTCGAAGTGCGGAATCCAAAGGATCCAATGTCTTCCTGAACTCAGTTTTCCTTTTCTCTTCTTCTTTGATCTTCAACTCTTTGGCTGTGATTTGCTCTCTGTAAGTAGCTATGGCTAGATCACATTCCTTCACCCCTGTAGAAGCAATCTTAGTCTTAGATGCTTCGACTGACTCCAGGGCTACTTTCTAGAGATTGCGCTGCTGGGTCATCTTAGCATCGTCTTCGGATTCTAGTCGTAATTCTCTTGCTATCCGATCTAGAAGAGGCTCAAATTCGACCAGAAAAGCTAACAGAGATTGGTTAAGAGTTAACTTTTCCAACTTGCGAACCAAACTTTTGAGGTCGTAGGTAATGTTTGGATTTATCCTGATAGCCTGGAGAAGGTCCACCTCAAGTACCTTCGTGCGCAGCTCCTAGAGTAAGTCTTTTTCAGAAGTTTCAGGACTTCTACCAACGAATGTGGTCGAAGTTCCTTGATTGTTCGTAGCCGAAGAGGTTTTGCTACTCAGCATAAGCTTCAAAGCTTCAAGAGGGTTGCTTACTTTAAGTTCTCGTAGTTCGTCCTGGCTTAGGGTAGCACTGTGAGAAAGAGTCTTCTTTGGAGAAGACTTGTCCATAATTTTTGAACTTCGAGAGCCACCTTCTTCCTCTTCTTCGTCCTCAAGGTCCTCGCTACTTTCACCTTCACTAGCGCTTTCGTCTCTTTCCCCTCCAGCTGTTTCGCCAGAATTTGGGCTTAGGGGCAAGTCAGATAGGGTAGTATCTCTGGCAGTGGGATCAGAAGGCTCTACGCCTACAACACCATCAAGGCAGTCGTCCTTCAGTTGGTCTTCGTCTTGTCTAGCACTAGCTTCGGTTTGGTTAAGTTCAGGAGGATTGGCGACGAACAAATTTTTGAACCAATCAGCAGCAGGTCCTCCAACATTGTCTTGGCCATCCAATGGATCTTCGTTTGTCTCTTCAACTATTTTGGAAATAGGAGGATCATGTGGCGAAGTGGGCGTCGGTTGCCTCTCGACCTCGACATTACCAGTCTCCAACACCTGTAATTAACAGCATGTATTAGGTGAATTAACTAATAGTTTTTGAACCAAAAATAATTGAGGTTCTAAGTTTACCTGTTTGCTGGTCTTTCCAACACGGGAGCCTTCACTTGGAATCTTCTTCTTCTTCTTCTTCTTATGAAGTTTCTTCTTTGAGGTTTTGGCTTGAGCATCCGAAGTATCTAGCTTCCCTTGTTGGGGATGAACTTCAGTATTGATGGGCGCTAGAGTTTCAGCATAAAGATCTTGTGCATGCTTCCTTTTCTTCTCTTTTTCGACATCTGTCGAGGCAACTTCAATAGTTTTGGCAGTTGGAGAAGGTGCATCATCATAAAAGGAAAAGAGAATAGGAGATTAATTGAACCAAATATTTATAGAATGTGGAAGTTTGTAAAAACTAAAAGGAGGGGAATATTTCGCCTACCTCTGAGTCGTCGCTCGATAGCTCAATGAGTTTTCTGGGTTTTTTGGAGGGAGTTGCATTAGCAAGAACTGCTAGCACGCTTCCGGTTCAGAAAAGATACATCAGTTTTCAGGAGCTATCCAGACAAAAATATGGTCATCAAAAGTAAGAAAATTATACCTCGGTGGTTTTCGACTTAGAAGGTTTGGTCTTCTTTTTAGACACATCCTTGTTGGTTTCATCATCTTCGGATGATTCGGTAAGGAGAGGCAAGGCTGCAAAAGACAGGAAGATTTTGAGTAACAAGACACAGGAAGATAAACATGTACTTTGTTGCTAAGTCGAAGGGTGTCACCTGTTCCAATTTATGACGTAATTCGAATGTGTCGAATATCAAGGTGCAAATGACCTCGAAAACTGTGTATGTTATGCTTAGTCGGGGTTACTCTATCAGCCTTTTTATCAAAAAAAATTTCTTAAGGCTAATCTCGAACCACATACAAACCAACTAGGATAAGCTGGTCGAAAGGCCAAAGCAAGTTTGCTAGTTGGTAAAGCCGGAAACCGGGTTTTAAAATGCAAAGTAAAAATGTATTTATCTTTTACATAAGGAGGAGCTTTTACCATGTGAAGTTTTTCATTAATTTTAATCCTTTAAAGTTTTCGCAGCTTTAGCAACGGTCCGACTAAGATGTCGTGGATCATACACAGTTTCGAAACATTTTTGAAATGCTTGAATTTCTCGAATATGTGTACCTTTGGTCTTTGTCTTTTTGTTCTGCACAGAAGGAAAAGCAGATATCAGTTGATCAAGTAAAGAGTTTTCATCAACATGAGCACTTTTTAACTTATAATAATCTCTCCACCAAGTAAAAAATTCCTTGGTGCATAAGAATAATATGTTGAAAGCTATGGGATCAAAGCTGGGGGCAGCTTGGTCGAATCTGGCAAGGCATTTGTGCCAAGCTTTTTCGGTCTCATGAGGATACATGTCCTTTTTGGTGAGAAAGAGAGAGCTAGGTCGAAATTGGCAAATACCAAATTGCCTAGCTACCAAGTTTGGCTTGATAGCCAGACACCCCAAAAAGATCTTTCCCTTTTCCAGTCGAGATTCTAAATGAGAGAAGGTTGTGGGTCAAGTAGGTTTTCCAAATGTTGAAGTGTTCTCCTTGGCGATCAACAGAAAGTGCTGGAAATTCTTTGGTGAACCACTCCGGCCCACGGGTCCTATTTACAAACGGAGCCATCGAGGGTACAAAGGTATCACACTCTAAGAACACGTTGAAAGCCGTCGAGAATAGGGCTTCATTGCTTTGACCTATTTCTCTAGGTCTCAATGCAGCTAGGCGCGTGCCTTCGATCCTTCGTTGTTCGACCTTTTCTTTGTAATCACCAGGGATAAAGAGTTGAAACCTGGACTCAAAAGTGGCAAGTAGCCACACCTGAAAAAGTCAAATAGGTCCAGACACCGACAACGATTTTCTTTCTGCACTTGCCCGCTTCAAATCATACGACCCATTACTAAGACCTTCGTAAAGAGCTCCCAAGATGAGTCGACTCAAACTGACATCCTTGCCTTCATGTATCTGGATTGCCAGTTTGATGTACATTTTCGCCACTTGCAGTGAGGGAGTGCAGAAGATGAAGAGAGACAACCAGAGGGTCAAGAAGGTGACAAGCTCTATGTCGGAAATTTCTTCACTTTTAGTGTTATGTTGGTCTTCGATATAAAAACCGGTGATGACAGCTACATCTAGAAGTGTTGGGGTCAACATTCCGCACTTGAGGTGAAGGCTACTAGTGGAGTGGTCCCAAAAATGCAATGCTGCTATCAGCATGTTAGGTTGGTATTTTGGCCCAAACCTCGACAATTGAATAAGGTCGAAAATACCTAAAGTTTTCCAAACGTCCCCTTTCTTCGCTTCGACTTTATTCAACCATTTAAAGTAAGTGTCATTTTCGACATGAGGAGCAGACCTAAATACTCTAGTAGGTGATTCCATGAAATTCATGACATAAGGTCCATTGTCGAATATCCTAGGGCTAAAATGGTTGTAACTGGGGAAAATTTCCCTAAGTATTTTGCTGTCTACTCTATCTTTGGGTAAAGGACCCAAAGATGCATGAGAGCCTGAGCAAGGGATCATTACCTGAGATTTCTAAATCTAGGGCTTGCTCGTCCTTCAAATCGGGTTTAGGAACGAACTTGAAGTTCCCCGGTTGAATCTATTAAGAAAAGTTCGTTGTGCCGGACGATTAGGGGGTTAGCGGCGATATCGTGAGAAGACGCCAATGATGAAGTGAGTTTCTGGGTTGTTGTTTGATAGATGGTGCGTAGATTAAGAAAATAGTTTCCACCGTTGTTAATGGTGAAAAGAAACAGTTTTTGTTTTTGCTAAACTTGTGTTATCAAGAAGATAAACAGTAGAAAAAAGGTTTCTTTTTTTTTCTCAGAGAAGATGGAAAAAGTGAAAGAAGTGTTAAAAAGGAGCTTTTATACTTTCCCAAATGAAACATCATAGTTCTCTATCTAACTTCAGATTGTGACAGATGTCAACATCCCAAGTTGATAGTCTGAAAAAGTCGGGTTTTTGGGCATTTTTCGAGTCCAAAATGTGGCCCACTAACTCATTGGGAGTGGCGCCATAAAAGGGTTTCAGATGAGAGAAACTGTCTTTTCAGTTCTATAAGTCGAAATGTCGAAATCATTGTTCGACGTACATGTTTGGACGAAAATTTTCTTATGTTTATATTCTTATCAAAATAGTCGAAAGGAATTTGCAATAGAAAACAAAGTGGCATTTGATTAAGTTAATTTAACAAAAGCCAACTAATGGGCAAGTTACATAAAATGTCGAAGCTAATAAACATCAAAATATTACTTGACATGAAAATTACAAAAAGGTAGCTTCGATGCCCTAAGAAAGTTAAGACCTAAACCTAATAGTTTTCGTCTTCCAAGAAACCAAACTCAGTCAGGAACCACATGATCTCCGTGTTGAGATGGCAGAAAAGACAGAGTTCAGTCCTCAAATACTCATCGTCTGAACCTGGTAAAGGCCAATGAATTCTGGGTTTTCTCCCATTTCCCTTGCATAGTGCAAGTAAACCGGCAGACCAGAGTCGAAAGTAGTGGTCTCGTCCCACAATAGTGCCTAAATGGCAAGTAAGGAGGAAAACCTTCACCACCCATAATCGACCTCCTACAAGCAGCCAACTGTCGACGGTCGAAAAGGTCGTTGAAATTAGGAAAGACCTCGTCCATGGAGAAACCATCCTTGGCTAGGATCTTGAGCATCATCAGCATGTACCTGGCCCAATCCACACCTTAAGAGGCTGTTTTTCATAAAATGTGGCGCGCTTCACCCAGATTTCTGAGGTTTTCAAGGATTATCCTCGTTGCTTCCACCATGCTAAATGTTGCATGGCCACTATGGGTCAACCTGTGCATGAAAGCACGTTTTGCTTCAGAAGGAAAATGGTCATGGAAGTACCATAAGAAGTTTCGTGGGAAAGCCCTAAAAACTGCCTTCTTGTTGGCTAACCTCCGGTGAGTGGTAGAAGTGGCTTTGAAGTTGAATAGGTTTTGAGTTCCAGAGGCAGCAACTTTTTTAATGATTTTGACCAACAACTCTTCTGGAAGTTGATCCATTTGGAAAAGAAAGGAAGAAAAAGTTTTGTTCATTTTCTGAAAGTTGGAAGTGGAAAAAGTTCGAAGAAAAAAGAAAAAGTTTTCTGAAAAGGTGGAGATGAAAGAAGGAAAGCGACAGAACTTGAAGATTATCCCTTATTTTCATACATTCGTACATTCGAAACATATAAAGAATTCCAAGAACATGCAGAAATTTCTAAACGAACTGGACACATAATGGCCTGAGATTACTAGTTAATCTCGCAAGCAATGATTCCATAACCAGCGGTTGTTTACCAAAAATCAGGGTAAACAATATCTCATCTTCTTTTCGCTGATGATTGTTTCCTCTTCTTCAAAGCGGAAGAAAGCGAAGCTCAAGTTATGAAGTGTATTCTTTTGACTTATGAGATGGCTTCTGGTCAGGCAACCAGTTTACCAAAATCTGAAACTTTTTGTAGTCGTAATGTGATGGAGCCTTTGAGAAACACGCTTGCCTCTATTTTAGGCGTTTAAGCTGTTCTTGGTACAAGTAAATATTTGGGTCTACCTTCTATGATTGGTAGGAACAGAAACTCCACTTTTTCTTTTATCAAGGATCGGTGTGGTAGAAAATTAACTCCTGGAGTAGTAAATGCTTATCTAAAGCTGGACGTGAAGTTATGATTAAGTCCGTTTTGCAAGCCATCTCGTCATATGTGATGAGCATCTTTCAACTACCTACTACTCTTATTAACACAATTGAAAGGATGATGAATTCCTTCTAGTGGGGTCACGGTCGTGCAAACCAGGGAGGTATCAACTGGTTAATCTGGGAGAAATTATATATGCATAAAGCCAATGGGGGTATGGGTTTTAAAGACCTCTCGGCTTTTAATCTCGCTATGATAGGTAAACAAGGCTGGAAATTTTTAGCGCAGTCGGATTCTCTTATTTCCCGTTTGTTCAAAGCTCGTTACTTTCTAAACAAATCTTATCTCACAACCACTATTGGCCATAATCCTAGTTATGTGTGGCGTAGCATTCTTCGCGCTCGCTTCATTGTATGTGGAGGAGCTCGGTGGAGTATTGGTGCGGGTGCGTCTATCCCTATCTTGGATGAGCCATGGTTACTTCATGAAGATTGCATTGATGATAATATTGTCGGAGCAAATCATGTTCGTCATATTACTATTTATAACTTGATGGCCCCGAATGCGAAGAGATGGAATTAGCAAATTATGAGTACACCTCTAATTGCTCATGTACAATCGGACCGCTTGATTTGGAAGGCTGGAAGACATTGTAAGTATTATGTGAAAATTCCTTATAGATTATGTGTCGAAGAACTTATAGACTCTTCTCACCTTCACCGTCCTGGCTTTTGGTCCGACATTTGGAAACTTAAAGTACCACCTATGGTTCGTAATTTAGTTTGGAGGATGTGTAGGGGTTGTTTACCAATGAGGGTTCGTCTTCAGGACAAAGGTGTGCAGTGTCCTACGCAATGTGTTAGCTGCACCTCTAATAATGAGGATCTTGCACACTTGTTGTTCGAATGCTCCTTTGCTACTCAAGTATGGCGTCTGGCAGAACTTTTGTCTCAAATCCATAATGCGTGTCTAGCTACTGTTTCTGTTGTTGAGGCTATTTTTAGGCTTGTCGAAACACTGTTAGTTGAGTAGAAACAATTATTTGCTGCAATCGAGTGGAGTCTTTGGAAGCATCAGAACCTAAAGGTTTGGGAGGACGTCACAGAAGGATGTGCCACAGTCATAGAACGCGCACGTGTGATGGTGACTGATTGGCAGCTCGCAAATATTTGTATCCCGGGAGTGCAAAGAGTTGCGCAAGATGCACAATCACCACGTGCAACTTCTCATCCCGTGGAGGCTAGCACGTCTGCTATGCCTTAGGTTTGCTGGCACAAACTAGCCCGTGGTCGTTATAAATGCAATGTTGATGCTGCTTTCTCTTCAACTCATAATCGTACTGGGATTGGCATATGCATCCGCGATGAGGATGGTACTTTTGTCTTAGCTAAAATGGTAAGTTTTCCCAGTGTACACCAGGTTGAATTTGGCTGAAGCTATGGGTTTATTTGAAGCTCTCCAGTGGCTTAGCGATATGTCTTTCGACAATGTTGACTTTGAGATTGATTCTAAAATTACTCGTGACGCTTTCCATTCCCGTCGAGACGATGTTTCCGAGTTTGGGCATGTTATCACATCTTTCAAATCTCTATTTTCCTCTTTCTTTACAAACTTCAGGGTGGAGTTCACTAGGCGACAAGCAAATGCAGCTGCTCATGCGCTTGCAGGAGAAGCTACTTTTCTAGTTAGTCCCGCTATTTATTTCCGTATCTCATCTTGTATTGAATCTATTATTATAAATGAAATGCAATGAGCATGTTTCCTTAAAAAAAAAAGGGTTAGAAAATGTAAATTTGTTTTTACTCTTATGATATCATAATCGTATAGAGGTAATTATGAAAAAGTAACTCACATTTCTTACAAATTTTATATTACAATTATTTTTTAAAAAATTTATAAATTTTATTGGTGGGTCTTATAAAAAGGAACTAATGAAATTATTGTACTCTGTAGGCACGTTGAAGACGGAAAGTGTTCATGTTTGGCTAAGACAACATGAGAAACACAAGAGAAATTTAGTGCTTCAATGAATATGGTTGGGAGATAGATTGCTATATTTAGTCGGAGATATAGCTAGGAGGTGTGAGTAGTAGTCATCAGCTCATTACAGCAATAAATTACTATAAACAATCTTATCTTTACCGCCACTCCTCCATTGAATAGTAGTGTCACCGCAGCTGAATGCAGTTAGCATGAATCAATGTTTCGAATTTCGATTAAGAGAGGTCTTCACATCTAGTATATTTAAGTATATTTTTTTGAAGGAAGTATATTTAAGTATATTCATGTATATTAATTTTGTCACATATTGTTTTTTTTTTGTATATATAAATGCATAATTATAAACTAAATTAAAATATGATATAATATAAAGTCATAATCTATTATTAAAAACAATAATGTAATATTCTCTAAAATATCATGTTAAATATCAAAATATAGCACAATTTTATTGGTTTATTAATTCATTAATCTATCCGAAGATGTAAAACAAACATTTATTTGAGCTAACATGTTATACTAAACTTTTAAAATGGCTAGGATAATGCAAAAAAAAAAACGTTTGTGACGGATAACAAATCAAGTTTAGACCTTGAATTATTTGACCAAGTCGGTTAGACTTTACAAAGTCTGGTTAGGCCCACCCAATTCTTATACTCCTAGAATGTAGTAACTTGAGGGAATGTAGTAACTTAAGGATTACAAATAAAAATACTTAATGAAAGTGTAATATTTTTTTAGCGTAAACCAAGTATCATTCGTGCTCAACTGTGGACACTAACCACTCGAGTCTTGTTCGACCTAAATTGATGGCAAATTCTACTTAAAAATTTTAACGTTGTTGCATGTCCAATGTTAGATTCGAACTCATGACCTTGGTTAGACTAGAAGAGACTCACAGTTCTTAGGTAAAGTGTAATATTTTTGGTTTACGAAAACATGACGTCTAATAATTAGTATGAAATTGACCACATCCAACAATAAATTGATCTAAGAAATTTTAACCACTTAAACAAATGATCTTCGACAGATTAATCACTCTACTAAACAACCATGAAATGTTTTGATAAAAAAAGTATGAAATTGTATATTTTTTCAATAATAATTAATGATCAAGTGACGCATGCTTTCTTCATTTGGCTCAATCAAACTATGCATAAAATCCAATATAAATACTTCATCATCAAGCTCCCTTCCAACCATCCAAACCATCCATCATGACCGAACACAAAGGTAGAACCGTTGGCGGCACAGAATGCAGCTGGTGCAAGGCGGCTCGCGGCGGCACCGGCGTCGCCGTCATAACATTACGCACTTCAAAACCACCAAACACAAACCGACTCCAAACATCACTCCACAAACTCCAAAATTCCCATCCTATCCTCAGGTCTACTCTTCTCCAACACATAAACACCTTCTCCTTCCTCACATCCCCCACACCCTTCCTCCAACTATCAACTCACGATCTCTCGTCAAACCAAAACAACACAAACGACTCCATTTCACTTTCTCCTCTCCAACAAATCCTAGAACTAGAACTCAACAACGACAGCGAATGGCGCGACGCAACACGTGACTCAAACGAAATGTTTTTCGGCAGTGTTTACGCACTGCCGAACAACGTTTGGGTTGTTGCATTGCGGCTCCACGTCGCTGCATGTGACCGCACGACCGCGTTGTCACTTTTGGGAGAGTTGCTTGAGCTGATGGAAGAAAAAGAAGAGATCCTTAGCGAAGAAAATGATAAGGAGGTTAAAAATGAGGTAAGTTTAGCCATTGAGGATCTTGTTCCTCGTGAGAAAACAAAGAAGGCTTTGTTAGCACGTGGTTTTGACATGCTTGGTTACTCACTTAACTCACTTAGGTTAACCAATATGAAATTTTGTGACACCAAAGCAACGAGGTTTTCACAAGTTGTAAGGTTGCAACTTAATCAAGATGACATCTAAGGGGGTTCTAGCTGTAAGCTCCTTAATTACCATATATATATTTATTGAGTTTAATGTTTATGTAATTACTAAATTAATGATATATATATACTTCTCACTCTAACTATATATGATGATGATTGAATTTTAATTGACAGGGTTGCGCGTTGAATGGGATAAAAGTGTGTGGGGCATTGAGTGCTGCGGGGTTGATGGCTGCCCATGGCTCAAAACGTGGTTCTAAGAAGTATGGGATTGTTACTCTCACCGATTGCAGATCCACACTCCAATCTCGTCTCTCCGACAATTTTGGTGAGTTTATGTTTAGGGTTTAGTGAGATTTATTTCTTACAAGTTCAGCATTCCATATATATCTAGATTTGCATTTAAAAGATGTTACATCTTACTCCTCCGTCTTAAATTATATGAACGTTTTGGACATTTTACACATATTAAATGTAATTAATTTTGTATTAGAAAGAATTATTATGAGTTGTTTTTCAAAATTATCCTTAATAAATGGTATATGAAAGATAAATTAAAAAATTGAAAGAAGAGTGAGTAATAAATACTTAAGATATAATATAAAGATTGGAACAGTGATTAAACTTATTTTTTTAATGCTTTATTAGAATTTTTTTAATCCAAACATATTTACACGAGTGAATGAAAATAGAAAGATTGGAACTGTGATTAAACTTATTTTTCATGGTGGCGGATTCAAACCTATGCCAACTTTCAACTGTGTTGTTCATTACGAACCATAAAAGTAAACTTGCTTCGTACAAATACTATTAAATGGCCATTAAATTAAAGGTTTGTGATGATAAAAAAAGTGATTGGTTATGACTGCATTTGGAATCCTGCACTGTATGTTATGGCAGTCTAGTTTTTTTTTTTTTTTGAAGGAAATGTTATGGCAGTCTAGTTGGTGCATTAAATTTCGCAATGTATCCTTATTGTATTAAATGCATGAATTCTCTAAACATAGTAATGTAATAAATGAACACATTATTACTCCCTGCCTCCTTTTCTTTTGCACAACCAATACGAATCTCAGAAAAAGTTTTGAAAGATAGTCGCTGGGCCAACATTTTCTACTATCTTTTTAAGAGGGTCATTTTCTATCTTGTTTTTAAAGGAATTGAGGGACTAATTTGATGGATCAATAACAAGTGTAGGGATCGAATTAGAGAGATGGTTCGGAGATCAAATTGATGATTTATTTTATATTAAGAATGAAGACTCATTTTAGTCCTTGAAAAATTTGCAAGACCTAATTTACTCCCTTGAAACATAAAAGTAATATTTAGTCCATAAGAAAAATAAACAATGAAAAATTAACCTCTCCCCTCTATACCCTTTATTTAGTTGATAAAAGAAAGATAAAAGAAAGCAAAGTAAAAAGAAGTGATTATTGATAAAATTAAATATTTGTATTAATAAAAGAAATATGTGTATTAATAAAATGACAAATATATTCTTAAACAAAAACTTGCTATAATAAAAATAAGCTAAACTAAATATTTTTTTATAAAATAAAAGATGTATTTTATTTTAATCAAGGAAAATAACAAAAATATTTTAAATAGGTGAAGATGCATTTTATTTTAATCAATGAAACTAATCTCTTCTTTTCACTTTTTTTCTTTCCTCTATATTTCCTTCGTCGACTAAATAAAGTGGAAATAGGGCCGGGACTAACTTTTTTTCAGGGATTAAATTGGATATTGCGGATTTTATCAGGGAATGAAATGGACTTTCAGTCTTATATTAATGTGTCTATTTAACTTTCTATCTTTTAAAATGATTGTCTCTATCGTAAGCAAAAAAAAACAGTGTCTCAAATCTGAATCACTTATAAGCAAAAGTCGACCACTTATAAACTAATTAAAGCTTCTATTGCTAGTATACCATTCCTTTAATTTAAAATAGTTAGCGTGGATAGTTGAGTGGATTTTTTCTCAATATTTTTTTTAAGGAAGAGTGGATTTTTTTCTCAAATTATTAGACATTAAACTTTAGTAAATTTCACATATATTTTGCATGAAGAAAATTAATTTCACATAATAAAAAATTATACTAGAAAATTAATTTCACAGAGTTTTTTTCTCTAAATATTAAACATGACACTTTAGTAAACTTTTATTTATATTTAAGATAAAAAAATATAACCATTCTTATAAAAGAAAATGTTCGATGTACACTCATATATCCATCTAGAGAGAGAGAGAGAGAGCGCGAACAATAGATAAATTAATATGATAGATGTGATAAGAAAAGAGATAAAGAGAAAATGAAGTGTTAAATAGGGTTTGGAAAATTGGAGGGTATATATATAAGAGATCTTTTATTCGAAAGTACACGATTAATCCTTTATAAAAAAAATGCATTCAAATACTCAATAAATTTGGCCTTTGTATCTAATCAAACAATTGATTTGATCCTATGAATATATTCAGGTTTTTACCACTCTGCCATTCTCAATTCCCACGAGATCGAAGGAGGGGAAACTCTATGGGAGCTTGCAAAGAAAACTTATGGAGCTTTTGCAAATTCAAAGAAATGTAACAAACATTTTTCAGACATGGCAGACTTAAACTTTCTGATGTGCAAGGCCATAGAGAATCCAGGGTTGACACCATCTTCTTCATTGAGAACGGCGATCATGTCGGTGTTCGAGGACACGGTTATAGACGACAGTATAAAGAAGCAAAGAGAGGTTGGTGTAGAGGACTATATGGGATGTGCTTCTGTTCATGGGGTGGGTCCATCTATTGCCATTTTTGATACCATAAGAGATGGAAGTTTGGATTGTGCTTGTGTGTATCCAGCACCATTACATTCTAGAGAACAGATGCAAGAGGTTGTTGGTAAGATGAAGGCTATCCTTATTGATGCTGCTAAGACATTCAAGAAATGAAATTAATCACATCATCACTCCCTTAATTATTGGATTAGTATTTATTAGATTAGGTTGCATTTCATGGATGTGTATTAATTATAGGTTGCATTTCGTCTATTAAGGAGTTATATTTTGGGTTTTAAATTTATAGGTTAAAGCGTGAGAAATGTATTGTCATGCTATGATGTTGAGTCTACATATGATGTCTATTATGTATAATTGTTTTTAGGGCTTATTAATCTTGAATAAAATTTATGTATAATATAACATTATTTTACCGGTGCATCATGGAATTAGCATATAAATTGTTGCTTATATTTTGTTCCGGAAAGTATGTGATAGTAGGAAGTTCTTAATTTTTCTTAACATGTTTCATTGAAGTAATACATATAACAATTGGCCATCATAATATATTTGCCACTTTAGTCTAATTTAGGAGGAAACTTTTTTGAAGGAGAGAAGGGACCTGGATTCTTCTTTGAAGGACTCACAATAACAAAGCGTCATTTGTATGTCAAGGGGCCACTACTTTGTCCTAAATATTGACTTTAATTGAAAAATGTGTTTGACTCATTTCTACATTACTAGATATATAGTAATTGTATTTTTTTTTGGATTACAAGAGGGTCTAAGCTAATAAGAGAGAAAACTACTACTTAACTAGACGAGATGTCGAAACACCAACATAATCAGCTAAATCGAGAGAACTAGTTTGAATAATCAAAGTGGAACCACCATCACAACCCAGGTATGCCAACGTATCCGCACTAGCATTTGATTCTCTATTCAAATGACACATGCAAACCTCCCAATCTAATTCTAACAACCTTCTTATGTTGATCAACAAGCTTCGACCTGCTGCAGCTCCTCCTTCACCGGATAAGAGAATGACATTGACTTGTCTCTTAAGAAAACAACACTGCAATGTTGAAAACAAAGATATAGGGCCGTTTTCGAGATTTTGGTGGCCTAAGGGAGAATCTAAAATTTGGGCCTTAATTAATAGGTATATAAAAAATTTGAGTTCTTAAGTGTGCATTATTTTCTTGAAAATGATAGTTTTTATTACGTTATGAAATTATAGAACAAAAATACCAAATTCATGAAAAAAAACGTTGAATTTTTTCTATTTAATATACAAATCATACAAAAATATTCCTACGAACATTTTTAGATGCAAAGTCATTAATAATTGTATTTAAATTAAAATGTTCTATCATGTCTTTTTTTAAGGAATTAAAATGTTATATCAAATCTTTCTCAATACATAAAATAGCTAGATCATTTATCATTTATTGTGACATTGATGATCTCAAGTAGTCTTTCAATATTAGTGATAAGTTCAACACAATTATCATGTTCTTTGAGTTTCTCACTTAAATGCTTTCAATCATTCACTTCATCATTTGCTAAAAGACTTATGTGCCTACTATTTTGATAAGTGAACAATTTACCACAAACGCAATATATTTTATCCATATGTTTAGAGTAAATCAACCATTTTCTTTCAAAAGTCTCTCTATTACTCAACTTTCTGAAAAAAAAAAATAAGAGTATGAAAAATATATAGAAAGTATGTCTATAGGAAATTTGACATCTCTTTCAATTACATTTGTCTCTAATGATTTTAGCATCAAGAATACCTCAATTTCGAGGATCATAGAAAATTAGCATCAAGAATACCTCATCGATGTCTATATCAACATTTGACGCATCAAGAACATTATCATTTTCAATGATAGGATTGTCATCATTCCAATTTTCATTATATTGTTCAAGATTATCTTCCTTTAATAACATGACGTGATAAATTCTAAATAGGCTAATAAAGAACTAGACCATTAAGTATTGTTTTTAATTTTTATTTGCTTAATGAACCCCTAATTTTTTTATATTTTGGGGCCCAAATTTTAAACTTATTTTCTGGAGCCTTGGACGGTCACCCTCCTCGTCCTGCCTCAGATACGGTCCTGACAAAGAAACATAATGGTTCCTACAATTTTCCAAAGTGATGCTGAATTCCAAGTCATCTACGCCAAATGATATCATACAAGGGAAACTCCTTCATCCACTGCATAGCTTATCAAAGGCCAAGGGCTTCCCCTTCAAAAACTGATAATGCTCAATTATCATTTACTAGTCTTGTGCATATATCACACTTAACCACACATTACCTGCATTTTGTTGTAGTCTTCAAATTCCTGTATTATTGATTTCGTCGCCCTATGCAATCAGAGCATACCTTGTTATAAAAGAACTGTTAATAAAAAGGTTTGTTCGGCTGGCATCAATTTGTTAGAAATATCTCATAGCACTCAATCGGATTTTCCCACCACTAACTAGAAAATAGAAAAATTAAATGAATGGACTCTTACTTTTAACCAGTTTCATGACATAATTTTAATCTCCTCCACTATTCTATCCACGTCCATGTGACCTAGTGTGTGACTCAACCTATTAATCTCTAAAAATATTTTTAACTAATTTTGACTATTGTTCCAACGGTCCATGAAGAATTCTGAAGCAGTGTTTTGTTTCTTAATTTCCATATTATCCAAACACTTGCAAACCAAAGTGTTGAAATCCTTGTGTGATTTTATACCTCCTTGTAACAAACTCATGAATTACAGATTCATAGCTTTAACATTGATTGATGTGACTTTAAGATTACTTTCAATAGCATTTTTCTTAGCGACATTTAGCATTTTTCTTCCATAAGTAGAGTTTAATATATCAAACGAAATTGGTAATGTTTTAGCTTCCCCAACTGGTACAACAAAATTCAAACACATGATTTGAATTTATTTGTTACAATACAACAAAATGTCCTGTATTTTTATGGAAAATGAAGCTCGCTCAGTAACCGTCTTGCATGTTGAGTGTCACCTAGTGTGGCGTGGATTACATGCTACAATCAACTAATTGATTGCGATCCATGTGCTACGTTTTTATTAAAACGCTCGACTCTCCGTTTGGGTTATTCTTTTGAGTTGGGCCTCTAGGTACTTGATGGACAATAACGAAGAAAAGTTAAACTTGTGCATTTTATAATCATGCATTTCAAAATTTTCTTTCATTCCCTAAGGCTTTGTTTGAGATTGGAGGAGAAGGAAAGAGAGAGTTTGGAAAAAAAGAATGACTAAGTGGAAGAAATAGATGACATTGGGAGGAGAGGGCTTTGTGAGACTTATTTTTCTTCAAAATATAAAACCCTCCCCATTTGGGGAATTAAAAAATTGTATTGGAGGAGTGTTTTGGGAGGTTTGAGAGGGTTTATATAAATTCTTCAAATATAATCTATGTTGTTATAATATTCTATGTTGTTATAATATTATTAAAATTAAAAATATATTAAACATAAGTATTAGTTTACCACTCTCTAAACAAATACTCTTTCTCCACCCCCCAAAGTCTTTCCTTCTCTTCCCCTTCAAACTCGCAAACAAAGCATAAAAGGTAAAATTAGAGAAGCAGGTATGCTATCAATGGAGGTTGGGTCTAGTGGAGAGATTAGAGTTATAGACTCACACTACGTGTCAAACAATGTATGAAGCCGGTTTAGGAGGTAAGTTTTTTGTACTAATGAAGCAAAATTATCACATTATTAGAGGTGGGATTATGCTCTGCCTGCCTATACATAATGCATGCCTCCTCTGTCATATTTTAACAAATCATTTTAATATATCTCATAGCACTAGTAATGAGTTGCCTCAACTCTTCATCCCTCTTCTCCCACAAAGCCATTAACTCTAACATCTTATCTTGTTGTCTTGCAAGACGCGAGAGTTCCTCTTGATTCTTCAAGTATAGCTCTTTTAACAAAATTATAACTTCATCTTCGCTTTCTTTTTTTTTTCTTTTTCGTTTACCGTTTCTGTTGGAACATTAGTGAATATGAGTCGAAGTTGGAAAGAATAAACACATGTCCCTTGGGAAAGAACTAGTGTTGGTATGAATTGAAAAATGTCCCACATTGGATAGGACATACCCACTAGTAGTGTTTATATAAGTGGGGGGTGACCTCCAAGGGTGTGCCCTTGGGGTACCCACTTTTGCGAACGGGTGAGCGCTTACGAAAATATATATATCACGTGCGACGCCGTCGTCCGTCCGACTGGGCTTGGGTCCGGGTCCGGGTCAAAAAAAAGAATTATTTTTTTGTCACCTGAAACGGTAAGAGTCCTATGGATACAGGCACGTCTGCTCCCGCAGATACGAATGATCCTACTGAGAAGGATAAACATGATGAGATGGTAAAACAGGCCAACATAAACATCGCCCTCTGGAAAGATAATGATTATCTATGTAAGAATTATATTCTTAATGGACTCGGAGATGATTTGTACGATCTGTACAGGCTCTACGATACTGCTAAACAGGTTTGGGATGCGCTTCAGAAAAAATATGATACTGAAGAGGCTGGATCAAAGAAGTATGATGTCAGCCGATACCTGAACTACAAGATGACTGATGACAAATCCGTGGAGGCTCAATCTCATGAAATTCAGAAGATAGCTCACGAAATTTATGCTGAAGGTATGAAGCTACCCGAACAATTTTAAATTGCTGTTGTTATTGATAAACTGCCTCCTGCCTGGAAGGACTTCAAGAATACCCTTAGGCATAAAACTAAGGAGTTCTCTCTTGAAAATCTGATTACTCGCCTTCGGATTGAAGAAGAAGCGAGAAAACAAGACCTAAAAGAAGAGGTGTTTGTTGTCTCGAACAACAACACTAAAAAGAAATTTGTAGGTGTTGTTCTGAAGCCTAATGGCAAACAATTTAAGAATCAGAATTGCCCTGCAAATAAGAATTCCAATCGGAATAAGAATGGGAACCCCCCAAAGGCCCAAAATCAGCAACCACCAAAGAGTGACACGACTCAACCGTTCAATTGCTACAATTGCGGACAACCCGGTCATATGGCACGCAAGTGCAGGAACAGATCTAACAGACTGGCTCAGGCTCACTTAACAACTGAGGAGCAGCCGTACACCGCTATGATAACTGAAATCAATATGGTTGGTGGATCTGATGGATGGTGGATGGACACTGGCGCCTCTCGCCATGTTTGCTTTGACCGTGTTATGTTTAAAACATACACTACTGCTGAAGATCAGAAGGTGCTGTTGGGAGATTCTCACACCACTGAAGTTGCTGGAATCAGAGACGTGGAGCTGAAGTTTACCTCCGGGAAGACTCTGATATTGAAGGATGTAATGCACACTCCAAAGATTAGGAAGAATCTTGTTTCTGGGTTTCTTTTAAATAAGGCTGGGTTTGAACAGATTATAGCTGCTGATATGTACTCTATTACTAAAAATGGGGTTTTTATTGGGAAAGGGTAAGCCACTGATGGCATGTTTAAATTGAATATTGATATGAATAAAATTTCTTCTTCTGCTTATATGTTGTGTGATTTTAATATTTGGCATGCACGACTCTGTCACGTAAACAAACGAATTATATCTAATATGAGTGGTTTAAGATTAATTCCAAAAATATCTTCTAATGATTTTGAAAAATGTCAGTTTTGTAGTCAAGCAAAAATAACAAAAGACTCACATAAATCAGTAACAAGAGAAACTGAACCATTTGATTTAATTCATTCTGATATATGCGAACTTGATGGTAACTTGACTAGAAATGGACAAAGATATTTTATTACCTTCATTGATGATTGCTCTGACTACACTTATGTGTATCTAATGAAAAATAAAAGTGATGCGCTTGATATGTTTAAAATACTTGTTAAAGAAATTGAAACTCAATTCAATAAAAGAATCAAGCGTTTTCGTAGTGACAGAGGCACTGAATATTTATCACACACATTCAATGAGTATTATAAAGAGCTCGGAATTATTCATGAAACAACTGCACCTTACTCTCCTAAATGAACGGTAAAGCTGAAAAGAAAAAAAAGAACTTTTACCGAATTAGTAGTTGCGATCATGCTTAATTCCGATGCAGCGCCTCATTGGTGGGGAGAAATTTTATTGACTGTTTGCTATGTGCTAAACAGAGTATCCAAAACTAAGAACAAAGTTTCTCCCTATGAAATTTTGAAGAAAAGACAACCCAACTTGTCTTATTTTCAAACTTGGGGTTGTTTAGCCTATGTTAGGATACCTAACTCCAAGAGAGTTAAACTCGCCAGTAGAGCCTATGAATGTCCATTCATTGGTTATGCCTTAAATAGTAAAACATATAGGTTTTATGACCTAAAAGCTAAAGTGATCATAGAATCGAATGACACTGATTTCTATGAAACGAAATTTCCTTTCAAATCAAGAGATAGTGGGGGCAATAGTGGGGGCACAAGTATGAACACTACATCTGATCACACTCCAGTAATCAGAAATAGTGATGAAAACATCCAACAAGATGTTCTAGAACTTCGAAGAAGTAAGAGAGCAAGAACTGCTAAAGAGTATGGACCCGAATATGTGGTATATACATTAGAAGAGGATCCATCAACTCTAAAGGAAGCATTGTCTTCCTTGGATGCTGACTTATGGCAAGAAGCCATAAATGATGAAATGGATTCTCTACAGTCTAACGATACCTGGCACTTGGTTGAACTGCCTCCAGGCTGCAAACCAATAGGTTGTAAATGGGTTTTGAAAAGGAAACGGAAACCTGATGGATCTATTGATAAATACAAGGCTCGCCTTGTAGCCAAAGGTTTCAAACAAAGAGAAAATATAGATTTTTTCGATACCTACTCACCAGTTACTCGAATCACATCCATAAGGGCACTAATTTCCTTTGCTGCACTTTATAACTTAATCGTACACCAGATGGATGTGAAAACCGCTTTTTTAAATGGTGAGCTGGAAGAAGAGATCTATATGGAACAACCTGAAGGTTTTGTAATCCCTGGACAGGAAAACAAGGTCTGTAAGTTAGACAAATCTTTGTACGGTCTAAAACAAGCCCCTAAGCAATGACATGAAAAGTTTGATAACTTAATGACTTCGAATGAGTACAAAGTGAATGAAAGTGACAAATATATTTATTACAAGTATGAAAATAACATTTGCACAATCATATGTCTCTATGTAGATGACTTACTCATATTTGGATCAAACATTCCTGCCATAAATTCTGTGAAATCACTGTTGAGTAAAAACTTTGATATGAAAGACCTAGGAGAAGCTGATGTAATTCTTGGCATTAAGATTACAAGATCAGAAAAAGGAATTTCCTTGGATTAGTCTCACTACGTTAAGAAGATCTTGAGGAAATATAACTACTTTGACTGTAAACCTGCAAGCACACACTATGATCCAAGTGTAAAACTCTTTAAGAACACTGGAGATGGTGTTAGACAAACTGAATATGCGAGCATCATTGGCAGTCTCAGATATGCCACTGACTGTACTAGACCCGACATAGCCTATGTCGTGGGACTCTTATGCAGATTTACAAGCCGGCCAAGCAATGAGCATTGGCAGGCGATTGAGAGAGTCATGAGATACCTAAAAAGGACTATAACTTTAGGACTGCATTACCAAAGATACCCTGTAGTACTTGAAGGGTATAGTGATGCAGATTGGAACACCTTATCAGATGATTCCAAAGCGACTAGTGGCTATATATTTAGCATAGCTGGAGGAGCTGTTTCTTGCAAATCTAAGAAACAAACCATTCTGGCTCAGTCCACATTGGAATCTGAGTTGATAGCACTAGCTACTGCTAGTGAAGAAGCAAGTTGGCTAAGATGCTTGCTAGCTGAGATCCCCTTATGGGAAAAACCATTACCAGCTGTGTTAATTCATAGTGATAGTACCGCGACTATCGCTAAGATTAAGAATCGTTATTACAATGGTAAGAAACGACAAATAAGGCGAAAACACAGCACGATTAGAGAATTTCTCTCTAATGGAGCGGTTATAGTTGATTTTGTACGTACGACTGAAAACTTAGCTGATCCTTTGACGAAAGGACTAACCAGAGAGAAAGTCCAAAGTACATCCAGTAGGATGGGACTAATGCCTATAGATCACTAAATGATGGTAACCCGACCTACATGACTGGAGATCCCAAGACTTAGGTTCAATGGGTAATAACAAGTCATGAAGTGATAGAACATGCTATGATAAGGTTAAAGAAGCATGATCCTGCAGTGAAAGAAGGATGAGATAATAGAAACTCTTAATGAAGTCTATACTCTATATTGAGTGGGGTACATAGCTACATGAGTACCCTTGATAGACTCACCTATACGGATGTGGAACTGAGGCCGGTTCCTATGGAATTTCGAGGCAGAATTCCTAGAGCGTTCGTTAAAACCGGGATAGACATGCAGGGCCATAAACGCACGAGCTTTAGAATACACCTTATGAAAAGGTTTGTGTGTGGGTTCTATGTCTGAGATAGAGTTCAATGTTGTAGGCAACTCTTGTTAAATCGGAATAGTATCCGCTATGCAAAGGTTCAAGTTGTAGGCGACACCTTTGTTTACTAGCAACCTTACTGAGACGTTTTTGGCGTTATTTCTCGCAACCATTTTTAAATTCAAGTGGGGGATTGTTGGAACACTAGTGAATATGAGTGGAAGTTGGAAAGAATAAACACATGTCCCTTGGGAAAGAACTAGTGTTGGTATGAACTGAAAAATGTCCCACATTGGATAGGACATACCCACTAGTAGTGTTTATATAAGTGGGGGGTGACCTCCAAGGGTGTGCCCTTGGGTTACCCACTTTTGCGAACGGGTGAGCGCTTACGAATATATATATATATATATATATATATATCACACGCGCGACGACGCCGCCGCCGTCCGTCCGGCCGGGCTGGGCTTGGGCTTGGGTCCGGGTCAAAAAAAAGAATATATTTTTTGTCACCTGAAATTGTTAAATTAATTTCTTATTAATTTAATAATTATCTGAAAGCGCTCTACGGATAATGATAAGCTTCATTCCGATCTGATCCAACAAAATATCCGGACGCCCTTTCGGATATATCCATTCGTTGATCCAATCCGCGTTCTTAAAGATTAAGTTAATCCGCTTAACTTAATCCCAAAAATCACGTCGGATTTGTTACGAACTCTCCCTATAAAAGGAGAGCTCGGTCTCACTTATTCCTCACCCCGAAAATCACAGTTGATGCTTCCTGTGCTTTTCTTCTCTTCTCCCTCCTTCGACTTGTGCTGACGAGTCCTTCTTCTTTTTCTAGGTTTAATACCATATTGAGGGTGTAAATTCTCGATCGATTACTTATGGTGCAGTACGTAATCGAACAGGTGAACTGGGCTGTTTTATCCTGGAGGCGGCGCGGTTGTTAGTCTACCTTGCACAAACTCAGGTTCCGCGAAACGTATTAAAGAGAGCGACCTGGTCGTGACTCAACCCGGTAATATCTTCGGTGGTAAATTCTAAATTTTCAAAGTTACTCTTTCTAAACTCGAAAACAACAGTTTCTTTAGCTTCTACTTGATCAGCCATATCAGAGTGAAACTGAAGATCTTGCTGCTCAACCTTTTCATTTTTGGACGAAGGAACTTTTTTTCTGATAGAAAAGCTTTTGCAGCTTATGATTTCACCTTGAGTCTCTGATAAACAGACTCTGTCACTGGACAGTGGACACTCTTGCTTTGCTCCCATTTGGATCTTCAAAATCTTCTTCCAAACTCCCTATTGAAAGTTCAAAATCTATTGAATAGGATGAAGAACAATGGTTGATTAAATGCCTAGATTTCAAAATAGACTTACAGTCCTCAACAGATAAGGAAGGAGCATCGATGTTTTCTTCAGCTTGCACGCAATTATGAGCAGGATTTTCAGCCGAAACATTATCACAAAATTTTCCAAAAATAAGGGTATCAATAAGATTGAGAGAAAATCCAGGTGGAACACCAACTTCAAAACCACTTCAGTTAGCTTTTCCTATAAGAGATCCATGTTAATTTACTTGAACTTGCACTTCTCTTCCACTTCATAACGTTCTTAACAAAATCTCCATGACCCAATAGCAATTGCTTCCACCACTTTGCATATCGTGTGCTTATAGCTGCTTCAAATATCTTGGTGGAAGATATACATTTTTATCATATATAAGCCTACAATAGTTTTTCCAAGCAATGAATTTCGTCTCATTAATCTAGGCACATAACTTGGAATGTCTTGATCTATTCCAAATTGCATAGCAACTCTATGGCTCTGTTTGGTAAAAATAAGCTATAAACTAGCTGATAGCTTATAGCTGAAAAGCTCGCTTATTAAAAATAATGTGTTTGGTAAAATTAGTTGTTGAAGTGGCTGATAAATATAAAATGACATAAAAGGACATGTTTGTTTAATATATTTTTCATAAATTATATACATAATTTTTTTACTTATTTATTTTTTAAAAATATTTAAATTTATTTCAAATTACTTTCATCTCCAAAATGATAAATGTGTTTTATGAATTCAATTAAAAAATATTTATTTAACTAAAATGGCTTCACTATTTACTGTATATTTTATTTAAAATTATATATTATTATATGAAATAAGAGCAACGTAAAAAAAAGTGAACAAAGAAAATATAAAAAGAAATACAACTTGAGTGATACATATTTCAAAAAAAAAAAACTTGAGTGATACATATGGATAGTCACGTAAGTTGATAGCACCAATATATAAAAAGTGGGTATTTTTTTTTAAAAAAAAAAAAGAAGATATAAAAAGTGGGTAGTTACATATGAATATGGGTAGTTTTTTTATTAAAAGATAGTAAAATTAAAATAATAAGGTTAAAATTGGAAGAAAATATAAGAAGCTATAAGTTATAAGCTCAAAAGCAACTTGAAATAGCATCTCAGAAAATGCTATAAGCTCACGAGAAAAGCTTGTTACCAAACACGTCATGTTTTGATCCAACAAGCTTATAAGTTAATTCAATATGTTATAAGTTAGCTTTTCGTCCTTACCAAACACAGCCTATGTGGCAAATACTGCTCTATATAGTCAAATCCAACAAGCTCGGAAACCCTCAAGCATATAACAAATGATAGCATTTGTTTATCCAAATCTTTCTTAAGTGGTACCCAAATTTTATCATTTGGACAAAACAGTCCACACTCATCAACATATCTAAGTATGGATACCAAAGAAAATAATTGATAGCCGAGTCTAATGCCAACTTAACATAGTCAATTTTCAAGGCCTGAACTTTATGCCACCACCTAAACAATAAAGGGGCTCCATGGTTGATCAACATGGGTTGTGGTTGTAAATTTTTGAACCTCTCCCACACCCAAATTTGAACCAAGTAAAAGGGTGATTGAAGAGTAACTTCTAAAGGATATCTATCACCACCACCAATAGGATATTTTGACAAATCAACAATTGTTTTCTTAAACAAAGTTTAATCTTTATATATGCTAGCTAAAACAGCCGGTGCCAAAGCAATAAGATTTCCTATAGCAAGATGAACAACAATAGGAATCTTTTATGAGGAAAAACAAAAATTTACAACCAACCTGTTTTAGTCTTATGAAGTTGCTGTCTTGGAAGGATCAATTTCTCTTCCACCTCTCTCATTTCATGGTCTTTAGCTTTGATGAAAATAGGATCACCAATGACAGGGTAACCTCCCAAAACCATAACATCCTCCAAAGTGATTGTCGCCTCACCAAATGGAAACACAAATGTATTCGTCTTAGAGCACCATTTATCCACAATCCCATATAGCAAGTTTTGATTTTTCAGTATGCGACACTTGGAGCTCATTATAGCTTCAATGATTCCAGCTTTTCTCCATACTGATTCATATTTGAGCTTAAGCTCGTCAACCCAACTATCCCATTTCTCTTGTCGTTGGCGCCACCCATTGAAGTTGATTTTCAAAGGCCACTCCTTTGGTTCCAAAATACAAGATGATGATAATGGGTCAAATTCAAAATGTGGTTTATGAATAATGGAGTTTCCAATTGGTTTCAGAAAATGGGCTATTGTGAGTGTTGAGTCACTATCAGCAGCTGGCTCTATTGCACTGACATTTCTGATTGAAGACGTGTCTCTGAGTCTGACACATGGTGAAAGCATGAAATCTTCCCTCACATCAATGATGGCATCATCTAATGGTTGTTCATTCATCATGAGTATGACTTGTTCTTCAAAAAAGCTCAAATCTTTACTAAGAAACTGTGATGGCTTTGAAGCTAAAGTAACAAGGATGAGTTATTTTGTTAAAAAATGGTTTCTTTGCGAATGCTACATTGACACAAAAAATGTAGTACAGTTTCATGAGAGCATCCTTACAGAACAAGAACAAGGGAGAATGGTGAATACGTGAAAACCAATATTTACCCTTTCTTTTGTTTTGTAATAATTTGTTAATATATATCAAGGATTAGTTACATATGAATATAAGACAAACAAACAATAAGCTGCGCAGCTGGGTCTTTTTTTATGACAAATCCAATCTTCGTAAACACAACATTCATGGACCTAGGAAACTTGACATTGCTATGCATGACCCTTTTAATCTATGTAGAAGGTCAACAGTCTCTGGTGCTAGGAAGTCGAAAGTGTCAAAAACAAAAGATATAAAGCATGTTGATTGTCAAAACACACGCTTTCTAATGTTTGACCACTTTGTTTGACACAACTTTTAGGGCTCTCTGTCCTATCGTAAAAGCCCCGACCCATAATCCCACAAGTTGTGAAACCACGGTCAAGTCCACACATGCATGTTTTCCCTCTACCTATCTGTACACCATAACATCCATAGGCCTAAGTGTCGATCTTCTATCTAGTGGGTCAGTCAGAAAGTTCACATATGCCTTCTTTTTTGTAATTTTGAAAATTCTCAAACCAAACATTTTACGGTGATATAGATTATTCTCGAGGGTCATATGAATTACGGTAAGGGGCAATATTTTTTTTTGGTACAATTAAGGGGCAAAATCGATAACATAATTCATGAATAAAAAACAATTTATACTATTTTTTAATGACAAATATTAATATGTTATGTTAGCATTTTCTCCTTATCGAGATTTAAACTCATGACATCCAACTTCTTTACCCTTAACTCAAATCTTAATTAGTTGAGTTATTCAACCCCCATGTGATGACAAAATCTTCAATAACATTTTTTTTATTGTAAGGTGAATAATAAAATTTAGTACTTAGATAAATTCACATTAAATTATTTACAATTTAAAAAACAATAATTTTTTTTAGATAAAATTATTACATTTTGTCTATAAATTATATATCAACTAGTAAAGTAATATAGAGTTTACTATCATTTTATGTTGATTGGGTGTAGAGACCCAATGGTGTGGGGAGGGAGAGGGAGGGAGGGAGGGACTTCATGTGGAGAAAGTCTAAGTTGGCCGCAAACACAAATAAAATATTGTTAGGCACACACAATAAGAAAAATTTAAATATATAAAAGTAAAAAATAATGTGACTAATTTATTTTTCTTTTACTCTCTCCATCTATTATAAGTGAGCCTTTTGCTCCTTTCACACATATTAAGAAAAATTGTATAAGTGAAAAAGGGTGAAAAATGGTTTTGAGTGTCTTGTCAAGTATTGATGCATTTCTCATTATCCTAAACGCAAAGTAGAATATATTGAATTGGGGGCGATGAAAATAGTATTAACTAGAATTATAATTGGAAAAAAGTTATTAATATTCTTTTGAAAAGTGAAATTGGTCAATTTTTTTTGGGACAATTATTATTTTTTACAAATGACTCACTTATTATGGAACTGAGGGAGTAATTTTTTCATTTGTGTGTGCTCAAATATTTTTAATTTAGGATTGTGACCAAGTGTTTCTCCTCCATGTATTGTGGAACCAGAGAGCACTCCCCACCCCTCTTTGCCCATGTAACATCTTTAAACTTATAATTATGCTCTCATAAACAATAGTGAAATAAATAAAAAAAGAAAACAAGTAAAATCTCCTGTAGAGTTGTAGAATGGAGGAGTGTTCCCCCACCCCGCTTTCATCTAAGTAACATTTAAAAAGTGTGTGTCACTCTCACTCTCTCTCTCTCTCTCTCTATATATATATATATATATATATATATATATTTGTGTGTATATGTATATTGACTGCAAATAATATTAATTTGATAAATATATTAGTTAAAAAATAAGTAATAAATTAACAAAATAAAAGATATTCAAAATGAAGTAATTGATGAAACATATTTGAACTTTAAAAAGTTGCACTATTTAAATGAAGTATGAATGTATCAGTTAAAATTGATGTTGTATGTTAGACATAACTTAAAAATCACATTTTATATTCATCATTTGTGATCACTTATTCAAAAAAATTCTCCAACACAAGATAATTTAAGTTAATATTTTACGGTTAATTATATTAAAATATTATAATTCTTGATAACATGATATAAATTATAACACAAGCATATTATAATCTTTTTTTAACTTTCAACATATAGCTCCCATAAAAAAAAATCCATACTACATTTCATAAATATCTCAAATTTCGTTTTTAGTCTCTAAAATTTTTCACAAGTTTTGGTCGCTCAAATATTTTCCGTCAAGACTTCTTGTCTATATTTTTTATCAACTCATGTACTCTTGACATTTTTGACGATATTCATATTCCATAGATAAGGGATTAAAAAAATAATTGAAGATATTCATTTATAAAGAAAATAAACTTCTTAACAAATGTCTCATTTTCCATAATACTAATATATTGAAAGAAAGAAAGTTATCACAAGTTGGTATGTACTCCTTTCGTCTCAGTTTAATAATCATTTAAGTATTGTGCATAATTTTTAAATAAATGATTAATTATGTTGATTTTAATGATAAAATTAGTATCATTTACTAAAATATTTTTATTAATCATAGTTAGTGAAATAGTTAAATTAGATGAAATTCAATAATTAAAAGTATAATAGTAAATAAATAATAATAAATATTACATTAATATTTTAAATTAACAATTATTTTGAGATAGACCAAAAAAAATTGTTATGAGACGTTTAAAATGAGACGTAAGAAATGAAATCAAAAGTCAAAGCAATAATTGTCGAGGAAGATAGAGTCTAAGGGTGTCTTTGGTAAAAATAAGCTATAAGCTAGCTGATAGCTGATAAGTTAGCTGATAGCTGAAAAGATAGCTGATAGCTTATAGCTGAAAAAGCTCGCTTATTAAAATTAATGTATTTGGTAAAATTAGTTGTTGAAGTGGCTGATAAATATAAAATGACATAAAAGTACATATCTATTTTATTTATTATTTTGTTTATAAACAATTTTACTTAATATATTTATTTCTAAATATTTTAATTAATTTCATCTTTAAAATGGTAAATGTGGTATATAAATTAAATTGTGATTTTTGTGTAATTAAACGTTTTAACTTTGATATAATATATATATATATATATATATATATATTAAAAAACTTTTATATAATATATCTTTTTATTTTTTGAAAATTATATAGTTTTATTTGAAATTATATAAACTAATAGAATGTAAGAGGATCTATATATGAAAGGAAAAAAGAAAGTGTTTCGCTGTTCAGCAAACCGGAAAAGAAAAATAAATTGGCTGTTACTTTGATAACTTGGGTTTAGTGGTCATTTGTTTAAAAAATAATAAAATAAAAAATAAAGGTTAAAAATGGAAGAAAATGTTAAAAGCTATAAGCTATAAGCTCAAAATCTACTTGAAATAAGCTAATGAAAAAAGCTATAAGCTAATGAAAAAAGCTTGTTACCAAACACATCTAATTTTATCAAGCAAGCTTATAAGCGAATTCAAAAAACTATAAGCTAGCTTATTTGTTTTACCAAACACACCCTAATACGCCTGCACTGCCTATTGGTATCATTTTCCTCACTTCTTTAACTCATTGTGCAGCATAAGCATTCCACACTCAACTCTCTTCTCCTTCTCATTTATTCCCATAGCACCAATGGCCAAAGAGCCCGAGAGCGCGAACCCGGATCAACCACCACCCACAACCCGACCCGTCGGAGGCACCGAATACGGCTGGTGCAAAGCCGTCCCCGGCGGCACCGGCTCCACCGTATTAAGCCTCCTTCTCTCAAAACCACCACAAATCCCTCATCTCCAAAACGCCCTCCACAAACTCCAAAATTCACACCCTATCCTCCGTTCAAAGATCCACTTCGACACCTCCACCAACACTTTCCATTTCATAACTCCTCCAAATCCCACTGTCCAAATCCAATCCTTCGATCTTCAACAAACCGAACAAATCCTCAACGGTCACGATCACGACGATGTCGACGATCCTTTCCACGCGCTACTCGAACACGAGATGAACCGCGACACGTGGCGAGATACTAACAACTCAGATGTTGATGTTATGTACGCTAGCACGTACGCGATTGATGAAAAACGGTTAGCGGTGTTTCTCCGGTTGCATACGTCGGCGTGTGACCGTGCTGCGGCGGTTGCGTTGTTGAAGGAACTGTTACGGCTTGTTGCTGGAAGAGGTGGTGGTGATGATGATGGTGGAGGAGTGAAGGAAGATAAGGTGAATTTGGCGATTGAGGATCTGATTCCAGAAGGGAAGAAGAATAAACCGTTTTGGGCGCGTGGATTAGACGTGCTTGGTTATTCGCTTAATGCGTTTAGGTTTTCGAATTTGAGTTTCGTGAATGCTGATTCCCCTCGAAGGAGTAGGATGGTGAGGTTGCAGCTCAATGCTGATGAAACCAAGAGGTTGCTTGATGTGAGTCACTATCACTCTCTCTGTTAACGTTTCGTTAATTATGTTTTTTTTTTGTTGTTGGTTATGCTAACTAAGTATGCATTATTACTACTTCTATTTTCATTCCCATACAAAATACTAATTGCAACAACTATGAGCCTCTATTGTCAATGCGGAAAAGCGGCGCTGCGCGGCCACCCAAAAAATTGACGCGGCGCGGGATGCGGGCGCGTATCGGACGCTATTCCCGTGACGCGGACACTAATATTTTAATACTAAAATACTATAATGTTGAAAAAAAATACTAATAAAATTCATAATGTATTCATAATTTGAAATAAAACATAATGTTGATTGTTTAGTACTAAACATGAAATAAAAGTTTAATAATCATGAAAATCGTCATCATCACTTCCACCATCACTCATGTGTGCTTCATCATCCTCTTCCTCTTCAATATCTTCCTCTTCATCCTCTTTTTCTTCATTCCCCCAATCATTAACAAATTCTGGATCATATTCGTCAACTACTACAACTTGCTTTCCTTTTCCCTTAGAAACTTCTCCCCCTTGCTTTCCTTTTCCTTTTCCCTTAGACTTTGATTGTTTAGGCTGAGGCGGACGAGCAGCTGTAGGAGCTGCAGCTGCCTTGTGCAAAGCTGCTTGGCTCCTAGTATTGAATATGGGCTCAGCAGCACCACTCGCCTCTTCAACATCTAGCCAAGCTAAATCATCATCACCATAAACAACATCACTTTGAACTTCATCTCCCAATAACCATTCACTACCAGCATTAATATCAGGATCATCCATGATCACCGGATCAATCATTTCATCACTTTCACGGCGTTCCTTCAATGTTTGGTTGTACTTAACAAAAACCAATTTCTGCAACATCTCATGTTCAAGCCTATTTCTTTTCTTGGAGTGAATCTATCGCAAATTATAAATTAAATGTTAGTTTTTAAATGATAGATGATTATGAAACTCTAAATCTAAAGAATTTAATATCAAGGACGTACATGCTCAAAAGTACTCCAATTCCTCTCACACCCCGATGAGCTACAAGTCAAACTCAATATTTTAATAGCAAGGAGCTGCAGATTTGGTGTTTTTGATCCATACCTCTTCCACCACTCAGCTGAAATGCAATTAAATTATTTGCATTAACATATAAAATTTATCATGTCACTAATTTTTTACGAAATAGCAATAACTTACCAGGAGATGTATGTTTATCGTCTCTTTGCCTTATTGCTTCACTCAATCTAAAGTTACCCGCACAAGCCTTATACTTTGTCAATTCTCCATGGATGTCATCCTGAACTTCAATAGAAGAAGAAAGCTTTCTAATGCATGCATAAAGCCCATCCAACAACAGATCATCATTCTCCATTTGTGGATTGTTATAAAAATGCTTCGGATTTAGATAATGTCCAGCTGCATGGAGCGGATGATGTAGCTGAATACTCCACCTTCTGTCAACAATTTCAAGGATTGGTTTGTACTTGCTTTCGTTGTCATCAAAGTTTTTCTTAATTTGATTTCTTGCATCCACCATTGCTTGATATATGAAACCCATTGCAGGGATTTTTTCATTATCAACAAGCCTAAGTACTTTTATAAGAGGCCCCATAGCTTTAAGAACATAAATAACATCCTCCCAAAATGAGACTTTAAGAACAATAGCAGTTGCCTTAATACCCTTAGCTTCAGTACTTACCTTTAGGTCCAACCATTCTTGAGAAGTGAACATGGTTCTAATTTTTTGTTTTAGGTTGTGCAACCTTTGCAAAGTAAGAAAGTTTGTTGCAAACCTTGTGACTCCATGTCTAATCAACTCCATTTCAGCTTTCTCCCTCAACAAATTCAAAACCAAAGAATGGTTATAGATGAAACCCACAAGACTAATTCCTTGAGTCACAACCTTTTTTACTTTTGGAATCTTTCCAATCTCTTCTAGCATTAAATCTATACAATGTGCAGCACATGGAGTCCAAAAGATTTTCGGTCTCGTCTCTTGTAGAAGTTTACCTATAACAAAATATTTTTTAAGACATTTAAAGAATGTAACGATACATAATATGTTCGGCATAAAGTAATTGAAGGAGGTAGAAAACCTTACCGGCCAAAACATAATTGTTTCCGTTGTCCGTAATAAGCTGCACAACATTGCTTTCGCCAACCTCCCCAACAAATTGATCCAACATCTCAAAAATTGCTTTTCCGCTTTTCACATGTGCGGAAGCATCAATACTCTTAATAAACATAGTACCTGCCGGAGAGTTGACTAAAAAATTAATCAATGTTCTTCCCTTTGTATCGGTCCAACCATCAGACATTATGGAACAACCATATTTTGCGGCTTCCGCCTTGTTAGTCTCCAACATTTTATTTGTATTTTCCAACTCTTTGTTCAGACACGGGTTTCTCAATTCATGATAGGAAGGAGGCTTCAAATTAGGACCATATTGACCAATTGCTTCAACCATCAATTTGAAACTTTTTGATTTTGCAACGTTGAACGCAATTCCATTTAGGTAAAAAAAGCGAGCTATATATTGGTTAACAGTTTCTCTTGCTTGCTTACTAAAACCATCTTTCACATTTGTTTGCTTTCTTTTTCCCAATGTTACTTCCGGATTTTGATAGAACAATACATCCAATGGGCCTTTTGTAGTACCCTTCTTGGCAGCTGGAATTTTCCCCACTTCAGTTCTTTGCCTTTTACCATTTACCAACCTTCCAATCTCTTGAAGTAGTGCTGCCTCATCATCATCTTCGTGAGCCTCACCTGAAACTGCTTTAACCTTTGCCAATCTACTTTCTTCATGAGCAGTTAAAATCAATTTCACCTCCTCCGGTGTCTTTTTACAAGCTCTAACATTTCCTGTTACTCCCATTTGATGTTGTTTAGCCCTAGAAATTCCACCATTAGACCCTGACAAACAAAAATCACATGTGACTTTCTTTGTATTAGTCTTGTCCCTTAAACTGTTGTATTTCCATCCTATGTCAGGAAGGGTTGGTTTGAATAACTCAACAGAGGAAGCAACCGATTGATCATTTGAATCAACAGCATTGGATGATGATGGTTGTGAACTACTTGCCATAGCTAATTGGAACAAACAAAACAGAGAGGGAGTTAAACAAAACAGAGAGGGAATTAAACAGGGAGGGAATTAAACAAAACAGAGAGGGAATTAAACATAGAGGGAATTAAACAAAATTAGAAAAATAAAATAAAAAACAGAATTATACAAAATTAAACAGAATTAAACAAAAAGAAAACAAAATTATATAAAACAGAATTATAAAACAAAATAAAAAAACAGAATTATATAAAAAGAAAACAATTAAAAAACAAAGTAAAAAAACAGAATTAAATAACAAAATAAAAAAATAACATAATTAAATAACAAAATAAAAAAAAACAGAATTAGAAAAATAAAACAGAATTAAAAAAACAGAATTAGAAAAAAAACAGAATTAAAAAAAAATGAAGGAAAAGGAAAATGAAAAGGAAAAGGAAAAGAAAAATGAAAATGGGAAGAGATAAAAAGGAAAAGGAAAAGGAAAAGGAAAGAAAATGTGAAAGAAGATGAAGATGATTGATTACCTTTGAGTGGTGAAGAGATAAAAACCTATGAAGAAGAGAAGAGTTGTGCTGTTTTTGCCAATCCTGTGTTGTGACTTGTGCGGCTGTGTTGTGCGTGTGTTGTTCTGTGTTGAAAGCCAATCACTTAGGGTTTGTGCAGTTACTAAATTAGCCTCTGACCCGGTTTGACCCAGTTTTCAGTCGGTTTGACCCAGTTTCACCTGTAGCGCCCGCTTTCACCCCTTCGCCGCCCGCTTTCACCCCTTCGCGCCGCAATCCGCGTCCCACCAACGCGGCCGCTTTCGCCGCTATTCCCAAACGCTCCGCACCGGAGCGTCGCGACTCGGTGTGCAGTTTTTGGCCGCTCCGCGCCGCGATAGCGCCGGTAGCGGCCGCTATTGACAACAGAGCTATGAGCACCGGCATACATCGATACTAACACGGAAATAATTTGTAAAATTAGACAAAATTGGACGTAATGATATGTGTAAGTGTTGTGTTAGTGTCGGCCACCTGACACAGCTTCGATCAAAAGTGTCTGTGCTACTGTCCTTGAAACCGTATACAAAATACTAATTATTGTGTTCTTATCAATTTATCATATAGTATGATATGATAGTATCACGCTCAAGACTTCTTGGATATGTTTTTTAGTAGTTTTAGGTTACATTTTTGTGTGTTCTCTTTTAGATTGTGTACTATTAACATTACTGAGATACAACAAAGATCAGAACAATATTACTAATATTTTATCATGTTCAATTAAAATTTGTTATGTACTTATGTTTTTGTTGATTCCATGGTATGGTATTTTTTTGGGTACAATTATTGTAGGGTATTTTAAACCTTTGAAACTCATCAATGTGTTGGTGAGTTGGTGTAGTCTTCCTACTCTTGTATCCTCACTTTACCCGTGTTTCCTAAATTTTGATCCCCACACCCATAACATCATTAGTCTCTTTGGACATCGACTCCTTGTTAGCTTTATTTTTGGTTCTATCATCATTATTTATTTATTTCACACATTTTGTAACAAACTTGTAATTTGTATAATGAGATGAGTTTATTTAGTGAAGTACCCTTATTTTTTTATGGAACTAAAGTGCCCTTGTTAATAATAGTGGAGTTAATGGAGTTGTTTGTAAAATATAATTAATGTTTCATTCGTATTCTAAAATGAAATTAACGAGACAAGTAAATATTACAAACGCGACACTTAATATGAGAAGAATGTAATATTACCGTCTATGTATCACTAAGATTAAGAATTGCCGTTTAAGGGATTGCATTTTGTTAAAAATGATCAGTTATTATTAAATAAATACTCCATATTAGTTGGAGTAGTTGAACGAAACGAATTTATAATGGTGGGTGTTTCACCTATTTAGCACCGGAATAAATAAGCACCCATTGTGGAGAGAAAATGTTTGGTGCTTACAGAGAAGGGTGGCCATATAAGCACCCTCTCTCTCTCTCTTTAATTTTCATAGGCCATACGTAATAAACTGTACACAAATCAATAATCTTTGTTGAAATATAATGACATTGAGTTATTCATAAGACCTATTTAGTAACTTTTTTTCTAAGGTGCTCGGTTGGAAAGATTGGGTGCTTATTAAGTAATATCATTGAAAATTATAAAATAGATGATGTATACATGTATGGCCCACTTAAGCACCTAAAATAGAGTGTTGTTGTAGATGGTCTAACAATGAAATGCTTAGATAAATTATTTAATTAAATGAGGATATTATTAAGAATAGTTATAGTTAATGAATGCTATTTTAATATTATAATAAAACCACATATACTTTGTTTTCAACAATAAAAACAAAACTCTTACTTACATTATAGTATGTTTTTTCCTTAGTACTGGTAGTTGTAGGTCTGCTGATTTTGTTTTATTCGATAGTAATAATAATAATAGTAAAAAAGTTAGATGATTGGAGAGAATCCCAACCCATTGGGGAGACGTTTATTGTGTATGGGGGTCCATGTCTGAAAGGGTGATTGAGGATATGCCGATATGGGGACAGATATGGGTGCAATATGATGTATCTCTAATACAACACCAGTAACTTTTTTTTGTTAAAATTTGATGTATGTAGGCCTGTAGGGATAATTTTGCATTTATTTTTGTTTTTTTATTAATGTTTATTGATTTTTATGTTTTTGAATGTAAATTCATTGATTCTCATTATGTTATGATGATTTTGATGATGTGTATATATAGCTATAAAGTGATTATCTACATTCACCCAATGATAGGTCTTTCTTATAAAGAATAAAGAAACAGAGTAAATAAACGAGGCATTTATAAATTTGTTGTGATATCAGCAAAAAAAATAATCTATAATATTTTTGCAAGAGTAAAATGAGAATTGAAAATTACTAATTTATTCTCGAAAAAAATAAAATGTCTGTCAAGTTGTTTCTTGATGGGCATTAAAATATCTCTAGAAAGATTAATTTAAATTTTAAGCAATATTTAAGAAGAGAGTGGGCAACAACTTGTTTTGCTCCTTGTGTATTGAATTCTACTCAATTCAAAGATTAGTCTCTATATTTGCAAACACTTATACCCTTTGATGCAACAGAACAATTAAA
>WNNG01000020.1:0-95118 GCA_018208015.1 Medicago ruthenica | reverse complement strand
AGTAATCACGTTGACGGTAGGGAACTGTTCTCAGGTGCACGAGTAGGGAGTTATCTCCATGTGCTCTGGGAAGCTGTCCAACACTTCGACAGACATGGAAACAACAATGTCTTGACTGTTGCCATCAGCGATCTGGTCGACCGTCTTCCTTTCAGGAGAAGGAGTTTTGGTGAACTGCTTCAACTGACCTCGTTGTATGAGGATTTCGATTGCATCCTTTCTTCACTTGCGTTGGAGGCTTGGGGTGTTTGATGCCCGTCTCCTTCAGACCGGCTGCTGCGATCTCCGTGAGGATCTTTTCCCTCGATGCAGCGAGGGGTGTATATTCGGTAAAGCAACCAATAAGCCCTTTGCTCTCTCAAGGAGGCTATTTGCCCTCACGAGCAGCTTGCTTGCCTTCCCTCTTTTTCTCTTGGAAGGGCTTTTTGGAGGATTCAGCAACAGGCTCCTCCTTCCTGAACTTATTCAGGCTGTCGGCGTACAACTCTTCTTCGTACCTGATATAAGTCTTTGCGATCGCTAGGAATTCGTTTAGAGTCTTTGGGTGATCTAGCTGCACGACCTTCTTCATATCAGTGCCACGGCGAAGTCCCTTAAAGATAAGGTACTTCTTCATTGTCTCGTCTGCACCTTTGACCTGTACAATTTCTTTGTTGAACCTCTCATTGTAGTCTTTGAGGGGCTCATTCTTTCCTTGCACAATGGCTACAAGGGACGCCACAGTTTTTGGTTGGGCCTTTGAAGCGGTGAAGTGCGTGATGAATTCGTGGCACAGATCGTTCCAGGAATCGATAGAGTTCATGCGGAGACCCTTGTACCATGTCACCGCTCCTCGCCTTAGAGTGGTGACGAAGAGCTTGCATTTGACGACCCCCCGCACCTCTCTATAGGTGGGGACGGCCTCAATGTTCTCTAAGTGCTCGTCAGGGTCGGTCTTCCCGTCATACGAGTCCATTTGCCGGGGCTTGTGCAGCCCTGGTGGGATGTGAGCCTCGTGGATACGCCTTGTCAAAGGGCAGTATGCGAGGCGTTCGTCATCAGATGCGGAGGCAGATGTCGAGCGTCTTCTTCGCCTGGGTGGAGTCTTTTTAGGTGATCGTCTGGAGGATCTCCCGGTAAGGGACCTTCGGCTAGGCGATCTTCTGGTTGGAGATCTCCTGCTGACTGAATGTTTGGGCGATCTTGATCTGGAAGGACATGGGCTCCCTCCTCTTCTTCTACGCGGTGAAGAGGGAGGCCTTCTAGGCGATGGATGTTATCGTTGCAGACGCTCATTCTCTATCTCCATCAGACGCCGATTCTGCTCCTCGATGATCAACGTTTGACGTTGCCCCGTGTGGAGGATGTTGGTCAGCATGGTGGCCGCGGGGGACGAGTTGTTTGCTTCCTCGCTAGGCCGATGGGGACCGTAGGGAGGTTGCTCTTGCAATGGTACAACGACCTGAGGGATTTGGTGGTGTGCCTCTTCCTTAGGACTATCAGTAAGGGATGGAGTAGAAGTGTGCCCGTCACGATGGATGCGGTGGACCTCACTCCGTAGCTGAGATGTAGCACCGTTGATAGCCATGGTTTATATGAATGTATATATTTATGGAAGCTTTGGTTTTTTGTTGGATAAAAAACGGGGATTGCTAAATCCTCACAGACGGCGCCACTGATCTTACCTGATCAGAAATGGGCTGTCGGTGCAGTAGAAGGATTGTGTTTGTGGATGCTCGCTGTAGTTGGAACGGCGAGGGGTGTGTACTTGCAGGCACTCCGACATTCAAGTCCCCGTTTTATAGAGGTGGGTGGTGCAGGAGCCGTTGTATGACACACGTGTGGCTCGGCGGTCCCCAAGGGAGAATCTAACCTTGGGGACTGCTCAGAGTCCCTGTTTTATAGAGGTGGGTGGTGCAGGAGCCGTTGTATGGCACTCGTGTGGCTCGGCGGTTACGAATTCGTCGGAAGTGTAACCGCCAAGGAGAGATTCGCAGGAACGTGTGAGAGACGTTACTGAACGTTTGAATCAGTCTCTGTTTGCTCCGAGCACCCCCCTCGCGGAGAGTAGGTGTGTTGCGAGTAATTCTGCCAGATATTGAATCTGGGTTGGTTTGTATTGGACCTAAGTAAATGGGCCTAATTGCTATTTGTTTACTCTTATAATTCTGGGTGGAAGTGGTCCTTGTACTTTCTTACATAATTTTTTTGCTTAGAAAAAAAGAGAGAGAAAATTACATCGTTTATTGTCTCTACTTAATTTGATTATAGAAGTATATCACTTAATCAAACGTTATAAAAAATAAATTAGATAGTAAGTCTTGCGAATAAAATAAAAAATGAGAGTGCTGATAAAGCCAAAACCTTACACAAATTGAGGGGTTAAAAAGTTACTCACGTCTATGTTTAATTATACCTACACTCAATATTCTCCACCAATGATAAAATTTGAGGAGTTGGTTCAACTCTACAAATTAATTATTATATATTGAGTGTAATATGGATTAATCGTATACTAAGACATTATATGCGTTACTAGTCAAACAAGATAAACCACCTTTCAAAAAAAAAGTCAAACAAGATAAACCTAGATGGTAATTGATTGTAATGCACCACCAACATTGCATTAAAAAATAACAAGTTTTTTTTAATGGAAAAAATAACAATTTAAATTCGAAAATGTGATATAATTTTTTTATAGGCAAATTTTAGTGGTTAGATTGTTAGGGAGAAGAAAAATTGTGAAACTTTTAACACCAAAAATCGATCTCTCAACCATTTTATTGAACTCATTTAGTCTCGAAACTCATATTTTTGGGCTCCACCTTTGAGAACATACCAAAATGTGTTTAGTTTGGGAAGAAATGAACTTGGAGATTTTTTTTTGAACTTATTAAGTCTCCCAACTCATATATCAATCGACTACACCTTCGAGAACATACCAAAATGTGTTCTATTTGAGAAGAGAGAAACTCTGACACACTTTAAATTAATGGTTAAAGGTTAAATTATTGATTCTAATTAAGGTATAGAAAAAACTTTGTTAGAAAGACAAAATAACCATTTTATATTGTCAACTAACAAGTTTCACACCACCGCCAAACAGTGGTAGATTTTTCAAATCTATAAAATGGTTTTAAAAAAATAATAGGTGCATTAACACTATAAAAGGGCCACTACACTGCTTTCATATATGCACCATTCAGACATAGAAACCAATAGCCAAAAAATGTCTCCCAAATACATATCACTATGTCTTCTATTAGGGATAGTGCTTCTTGCCACCACTTCTCTAGCTGATCTTTCAGGGGATGAATCCTCTGTGAGTGTTGATGCTTGGAAACACAAGCCACCTAAGAAACACTGGCCACCAAAGAAACACTGGCCTCCTACCACAACTACACAGAATGACCTTCCAAAAGTAGACCAAACAATCCCACAGAACAAACAAGCACAAGAGGAGCATACTATAGTTGAGGACACTGACAAGTCTCACCACAAGCGTCCATGGAAGAAGCATCCTCCTTCAGGAAATTAATTACTCATCTGAAAATATTCACCATGCATGCAATCTTGTGAAATATATGGTTTTAATTACACTTCAATCTTATCTAGACTATTGTACTAATAAAAGCATGTCATGTTATTTTCATTTGATTGTATCTGTACTTTGGTTTGTTTCAAGAATAAAGATGAGCTTGCTATGCATGCATGCCATCGATGATCATGGTTTTTTTTTTTCTTTTTGGGCTTCCCTCCCATCAATTTGGTGTGATATACTATGCTATTTATGAAATAAACTGTTGGTTATATGTGATCTACAATCTACATACATGTGATTTTCTTAGCAAAATCAATTTTTTTTGATGAAATATATCAGTACAAAATCACTCAGTAAAACGAATACCCAATTAAAAAAATACCTTTTTTGGTAGCAAAATTCAAATAATACTATTTTAAATAAATCAAATTTAAACAATACCTTATTCAAGTTGGAGGCAGTCTCAAACAAGTAGATGAATTCAAGTGGTTAATGAACTTCGGTTAAGGACAAAAGAATCCGCATTTAAAAAATTTCGAGTTAAGATCATCTCCATTTAAACTCTTCTCCATTTCTTCCATTTGGAGAGATAAAGACACACAAAAACTTGAAAATAATTAATAATGGTGGGACTCATTTAATAATAGGACCCACCACCTATTTTTTGTGTCTATCTCTTTTCTAATGGCAATCTCCATTTATTTTTATAAATGGAGAGGATCTCAACTCTTAAAAATTCTGATCAGTATTTAACCACTTTTTGATCAAATTATATCCTGTTAAAGTCCCTTTTCAGATGATCAGTAACACATTCCACAATTTTTGTCCAAATTATTTGCTTGCTTTACATTTCTTAAACCGTTTCAGAAGATGGATAATATTGTTTTCTCTCATGCTTCTCATATTTATCTCTCATCGATTCCTCATTTTTCTATTGTCGATTGGAGAATTTACTCGTCAAATTGAATCTCTCACACATCTAATTTCACTCCCGTTGATTCTTCAACTACTCGTCTAATTTCTCAAATCTTTCTTAGATTTTGAGGTTAGTTTCAGAATTAATTAATAGTGTTAGGAAGGGCTATCATGGTTCAATGTTTTGTTTTTTTGACAAAATCATTGGTGCTATTATATAGTTCAATTATGATATCAATTTTGTTTAATCAAGTCAAATTTTCTGGATTCAAACACACGTTTTCTCTTTAAATTTATTGTATGTATATGTTTTACATCAAAGATATAATTACTATTTTATTTTAACCCTGATAAGCGTTTTCAATTTTCTTATTTAATGATGTATATGTTTAGGATTTGTTATTTATAATTTAATTTTACGTTGTTTTAAACTTTGCTTAGGTCTGTCTTTATCCTTTCATGTCCAAATTTTCATGTCTCTTCAAAGTTTTTTTTACATTTTTTGCGGTATATCTGTTTGCAACTCAAATCAATCGGGTTATCATTACACTTGATAATTTTTAGCTGCAGATAGGTATGCCATAAGAAATGCAAAAAGATCCAAGAGTTATAAGAATTGGTAGATGAGAATGAAGACAAACCCGGAGAAAAGTTTAAATCAACATAAAATCAAAACCCTAAATCAGAATTAAAATCAATTGTGAATCAAGTATATGATGGAAAACAAATACAAAAAATCACTTGAACTAAAAAATATGTGTTTGAAACTTTAAAATCCACTTGAAATGAACCAAAGTTGATACCATGAACAAACAAGATAATAACATCAATGATAGCACTGCAAACAATAACCGAGAGAGAAACGAGAGGCGAAGAACTTCTTTGATAAGAACATTTCGCAATCAATAGAAGAGAAATGAAGATTCGAAGCATGAGAGAAAACAATATTCGCCATCCATCTTCTAGTATGATTTTAGACATGAGAAACTAGAAGAAAAAAATGAATGAAAATGAGTCTGTTACCAAGCTAAAAAATTACTAAGGTATTTTAAAAAATAATTAATAGTAGTTATTTTTTTTTTCTTTGAGGGAAATATGCTTATAGCATTTCATTTATAATAAGATGTTGAATACAATCCGGTATAGTGAAATAAACAGCTAGACTAGCTAATAACGTGACTTCTCCGGCAAGAGCATGAGCAACCCCGTTGGCTTGTCGCTTGGCAAACTCCACCCTTGAGTTAGAAAGAAAAGACCTGGCAAGAGAACGACAAGAGGTAATAATGCAGCCAAATTCGGACGTGTCGTTTCTAGTAGCGTGGAAAGCATTAGAAGTAAGCTTCAAATCTGTTTCGAAGTCAACGTTGTCAAACTGCATATCGCTCAACCACTGCATTGCTGAGTATAAGCCCAAAGCTTCACCCACCTCAACTGGATAGACACAAGGGAAACTAAATGCCCTTGCCAGCACAAAGGTGCCTTCAGAATCACGAACACATATACCAATACCAGTGCGATTGAGTTGGGAAGAGAAAGCAGCATCAATGTTACACTTAAGTTTACCTGGTGATGGACGCTGCCAACCAATGATGGGAGCAAAAGTCGAGATGTTACCTGTATCCAAGGGTACGTGACTTGGTCCAACAACAATAAGAGACTGCACATGCGGTTTAGGTGGGGAGTCATCTGTCGTCGGAGTATTTGCAATCCGCCAGTCAAAAACCAAATTCCTAGCACGCTCCACAACCGTAGCACTCGTTTCGGTAACATCATCCCAAACTTTGAGATTTCTATGCTTCCAGAGGCTCCAAAATGTTGACACCAACCTTTGCGCAAGCTCAGCAATTAAAGTTTCCAACAGTGAAAAAATAGTAGCAAAAGCTGAATCACTATTGGACATGGCATGTTGAATAGTGCCCCAGAGGCCTGTTGTTTGCCACACCTGGATAGCAAAAGGACAATCGAAAAAGACGTGAGCAAGATCTTCATGAGTAGAGGTACAATTCACACAGTCATTAGGACATTGAACGCCTTTGTCAAGTAAGCGAACACGAGTCGGTAAGCAGCCTCGGCACATTCGCCAAATTAAATTCTTCACTTTAGGTGGCACCTTGAGCTTCCAAAATTTCACCCCAATAGTCGGGTCGTCTCAGATGCGAAGAATCAATGAGCTCCTCAACACATAACCTATAAACATGACGCACTGAGTAATGACCATGTCTCTCCGCTTTCCAAATGAGCCTGTCTTCATGTACCTGAAAAATCAGCAGAGTGTGAAGAATTTTATCTGCTATATTGTCGCTGAAAACCTGATGAACGACACTCTCGTTCCAACTCTTATCATAGGGGTTCATCAAATTGTTAACAGTAGCGTTCTGAACAAGGTGAGCACCCGTGATGCCCCCATCAATACGGTCCCCGTTTGTTAACCAAGGTTCATTCAAGATAGAAATAGACGCCCCAGAACCAATACGCCAACGAGAACCACCACGAACAATAAAACGGGGGCGCATAATAGTAGTTATAAAAACTGTTATCTAACTACAATTAATATTGAAAACAACTTTTAAGTATTGCGTGAAAATAGTACATCAAAAGCACCAAATGAAAATTGTTTTGTTGGTTGCATATCAAAAATGTTTTTAAGCTCCCTTTTGAAAGTGGTGTTGCATTACATCTGTATAAAGAATATAAGAATAATTAGGAAAAGTCAAATAGAAACGAAAATTAAGATACAAACTATGTGTCTTGTCCATTTATGTAACTACGAATAAAATGTTTAGTATTCCTTGTTCTTCAAAGTTTACACACACAAAAAGACAAAGAAGAAAAGTCAAGAGATCCAAAAATGGAGTAATGTACATCACAACTTAAAATGATCTACTCAAACATTAGAAAATTCAAACACAACCAAAATTATATAAAAGAAGTGAAAACAGAGTTACTGTTACATAAATTTGAATTGACTTACATGAACATTTATTTATTTTTTCTGTTCTAAAGAAAGGGGACCAGCAAGGGTGAGAGAAGGAACAAGGAAACCTATATAAGAGTTTTTGCAAACCCTAAAGATTGAATTCAAAAGTATTATTGTTGTAATGCCAGCTGCCCAGTGTTGAAGACCCTGCAAGGCTGCAGTGTATGTTGCACCATTTTGGTGAAAGAAATATGATCCAAAAGAAAGGCATAGAACAGTTGAACTCAATTATTACTTTTTTCGTTCCAGTAAAAAAAAACATTTCATTTCTCAAAAGTTTATTTGATATCAATTTCCTCAAAAGAAAAATTAATTCAAAAAATGTAATTTCATTTTCATATAATGAAATTTTTTTTATGCGTGTTAGTGTATAAAATTTATACTATCACATCATTTGAGTGACTTTAGAGATAATTAAAGAAAAAATACAAACGTTTCTAACAATCACACGGTTATAATTAGCTATTTATTTAAAACATATTACACTGTTTGTGCTTATAAATGAAATTCTAATATGATTGTATATATATAAAAAAAATTATGTTAAGCGATTGGATATTAAATATTTGATCAATAAATTTCGAGGCCCTATTTTTTTTAGGTGTTTTGATGCTCTTTTTTTTCGAAGAAGAAGAAAAAATGGGATATATTATTCACTAGAGCTCCACACCCGCTTAAGATGTGCGAGGCTAGAACTCACAAAAGTTACAAGACGAACAAACAACAAAACATAATGAAAAAACACTATTAGCTTAAAACAATAGAATTAGCTGGGTAGTATGTGAAAACACTCAGTGAGATTGGTCCACCGGTGATGAAAATCAAAAGTTAAGTTATTATTACTTGCTTGAAGCCATATGAATGAAGCAAGTTTCACACTCTCTACCGACTGATGTAAAGGTTGATCTGAGTGCCGAAAGATGCGTCTATTTATGTCCTTCCAAATGATCCAAACCGTCGCTAATCAAATCCCAAGAAAAGATGCACATGATTTTTTAAAATCACCCCGCTAAGTCAGTAAAATGTTGAATATGATCTGACTGTAACCTGTCAGCTGCTTGTATACCAAGCCACATATGAAGATCCATCCAAATGCTACCATAGAAAGCACACCCCACAAACAAATGATTTGCATTGACCGCATCCACGAACACAATGCTCTGATGTTTGTGGAATGATTCCATGGTGTATCAGATTATCCCTCGTAGGAAGCCGATTTAATAATAACCTCCAGGCCAGTTGTTAGTCTATATGACGGACTAGGAAGTGCGCTAGAGGGGGGTGAATATCGTTTTTGTTTTCAAAAGGTTTTGCGAAAGTGTGGATTAACAAGAGTATGACTATTGAATTTGTGTGTGACGATGATAACAAAATTAAGACAATGAATACATATAAGATTCAAAGCTGAATTGAGAGGTTCAAATAATGAATCTTATAGCAAATCAATAATCAATGCACATACACACAAATTCCAAAACTAAACAATCTCAAACCAAACCTATTAATCAACAAATCACACTAACAACTAATGATCACAAGGCATATGAATTAGTTTGTTTGAAGATTACTTTAAACTAGATTGTGAAAATCACAATTGAAGTAATTGAGATTAAGTGATGTAAAAAGGAAGTTTCACAATCAATTTAGCATGTCTTCATCAAAGAATTCATATGCAATTTATATGCGGAAATTTAAAAGGATATGGAGAAGAAAAACACCGCAATTTATAGTGGTTTCCCTTGTTCGTCCTCGCTAAGGGTACATCCACTTTTCTTGATAGAAAACGTCTCAATCAAGGACTTCCATGTTGTTGCAAAATGTTTACAAATTATTATGATTGCAAAAGATTCCTTCAATTCCCTAATCTTCAATCCTAAGCAACCACGACACCACAAATCTTCAAGTCCTCTTGAAATTGGAGAGCCTCTAGGTCTTCGAAACTCAAGCTTCCATGCAATCCCTTGAATTGCTTCACCGCAAATTTGTCTTTGCTATGTCCGAAGCTTGGATCATCTTGATCCTTTGAGAAGATTAGAAACAACCCCCACAATTCCCCTTGGAGGTGAAAAGAGATCCTTCTTTTCCTTTGGACCCTTTATTCCTCAATTAAGTTCCTTGAAAGAAACAAATGTACAACTCATATAGCAATCTATGTCTCAATTTCTACAAAGATCTTAGAAAAAGTGTTTAATCTCAAGAACAGGTAGAGAGAGGGTTGGAGACTCAAGAGTGATATTTGCAAATTGATTCAGTGAGTTACAAGGTGTGTGTGTGTGTGTGTGTGTGTGTGTGTGTGTGTGTAGCTATATATAGACATGAGTGATAAGTGCAATTTTAGTGGCCAAAATAACGACCTTACTCAAATCATGCTAAGTATAAATCGATTCAGACACGTGAAAATAGGAAAATATGAAACTATGAAGATTGATACTATTCAAAGAACACATGAATCAAATCAAAGGTTTTCCAGATGAATATTGATACATTACAGCCCATATGAAGATTGAATCAAATCAAAGAACACTGATACAAATCAACCAGGGCAGACACAAGGGCACAAAGCACAAATGAATCGATTCAAGGGGTTTCAAAATATTTTTATTCGAATCAATTTGATACGAATCATGGTGTGCATGAAATGATTCAAAAAGACACGAATAGCCAAGAACAAAATAGAGAACATAAATTAATCGAATCATGATTCGATTCATTTGCTTAAAAGGAAGTTTCAATAAAACTTGACACACAAGACACTTCGTAGGAAACTGAGATCATTGATTTCTAGGTGTTTTAACATATGTGCTAACTACTATAAACAAGTAAACAATAAACATCATAAAAAAAGTCTAGTACATAGCTTAATCAAACATCATGAAAGTAAACCTAGCACTAAGGGCAACTTCATTCTCCCCCTTTTTGATGATGTCAACCCAATGTTGATGATGTTGGCTTAGCTCCCCCTAAAACTTAGCATACAAGGAACCAAACAACTATGGCATATATCTATGTATAACCAAATTCTCATAGCTAGCAAGCAATCATAGCACATAAACATAACCCATATTATATCGCAAGACATTCAACCAATCATAGCACATAAACATAACCAATATTATATCACAAGGCATTCAAGCAATCACATTGCAATCATAAACAAAGCATTAATAAACATAAGAAAAACATCTCAAACATAATCATTCTCCCCCTTTAACAACGTCAAAAAGGGATGTGCAAAGTAGTTTAAACATTACAAAACCAATGCTCAAGGCAAAATGTCATAAGCATATTAAAAGTGCTGAAAACATAAATGATAATCACTGAGCATCCGAAGGACCATCCTGGTTCGGGTTCAGGTTAGGGTAGGGTGATGAGAAATATTGGGAAGGTGACAGACCCACGGTTGTAGCATTCTCCCACCTTTGGATAAAGGCCCTCATCTCCCTGAATTGGACATCCTGAGCATCAGACCTTTGATTTATCTCCTTGAACTAGACATCATGGGCATCAAACAAATGAATCATGAACAGCTGCATGCTCGTCATTCCTTCTATCACATCATTCAAACTCACCCCAAGTGCATGAGGCTCATAGTCAAACTATCTTCATCCTCGTACCCCACATCCTCCATTCCTTGATCAATGCCTTCATCCAATTCAACATGCTTCGTCAGATTGTTCTTGAACATGGCTTCAACCATTTATGGAGATGTTCCTTGAGGAACAGTGACATGCTCATAAAACCGGGTTCCATTCCTATCATCACAATACCAGTTGTTTCTTGCATATTTGTAGTAGTGCATTTTGCCAACAACCCTAGCATCCAATCCACTCTCATCATGAGGAGTAGTGAGAAAACTCGACTGAATATACACCTGATTGACCCTCAAAATGTGTTTAAACAACTCTCTTCTGAATTAAGGGGGAGATTGTTGAAACATTATGTGTAAACATATCTCTCTTTATGGTTTTGATGATAACAAAAGTGTTAAATAGAAAATTGGTTATTTGCTAATGCTTTGTTCAAGTGATTTCAGAACCACGTGTTTATTGATTGGAAATTGATAATGGTTATGAAAGAACAAGCTTAGAGCAAGAAAGGAAAGCTTAGAAGCAAGTTGCAAAGCTGGAAGAAAACTGGGTCTGAAGAAGTGCTCCTGAAGTGGTGCTTCTGAAGGTGCGTCTGAAGAAGTCAACAAAAGTCAACGTTTGAAGACCAGCTTCTGATGTTCAGTAGCTTCTGATGCTCGGTACGTGAAGCCAGCTTCTGATGAAGAGAAGCTTCTGAAGGCTGATGTGGCATGGAAAGCAATTGTTACTGTGCGCATTTAATGCCTGGATATGTCAGAACAACTCAATGGAACAGTTGTCTCCCTGACTCAAACATTCCCTAGCTTTTAAGGAAAGCAAATTCAAAAATGGCTGCTGCTCTGTTTTCTGCAAAAAGTTCAGCACACAATTTCAGCTATCCTAGCTCTCAACTTGCAACGGCTCTTTTCCTAAAACCTGCAAATCTTCAACAACTCTAATTTCCTCTATAAAAGGAAGAAGATTTGAAGAAGATTTTTGCCAAGACTCTTGGATAAAATCTGTCTGAAACTTGCTCTGTTTTGCTGTCCAAAACTCAAAGTTCACAAACCTCTTAGAAATTCTTTTATCTGTTGTAACTTAGAATTTCTTAAGGTTAAGAGTCTTAACCTGTGTTGTATTAAGAGAACACCTCTGATATTTTATCAAGTGTTCAACCCAAACTCTTTTCTTTGTAATTCAGTTTGGTCCTTAAGTCTCAGTCTGTATACTGAGCATTTGTAACCTCACTCCTTTGTGGTCTGAGCTGTTAGTCACATTCCTGAGTGGTCTGTGCAGGGAGTCTTATTCCTTTGTGGTCTAAGCAAGGTTGGTTCATTCCTTAGTGGTCTGAATATTGGAAGCCTCTTCCTTGGTGGTTGAGCAACTGGAAGTCTCTTCCTTAGTGGTTGAGCAATTGTAATCATCTGATTATAGTGGAAATCTCTTGTTGGAAAACAAGGGGACTGGACTACTTCCTACATTGGGAAGGAACCAGTATAAATCTTTGTGTGTCTCTCTTTCCCTCTCTCTTTTCATTTAAATCCGCTGCAATACTCTTGATAATAGTTCAGAACTTATTCATATCAGCTTCTGAACTTAACTTAAGTTTTTGAAAAGAAAGAAACCAAGTTTTTGGAGTCCACACAATTCAACCCCCCTTCTTGTGTGTTTTTCTCACCTTCACAAAACTTTCAACACGAAAGAAGCATAGGGAAGATCCTTCCTATGATCATTCTTATAAGCCACCATCCTACCGCATAAAAATAATGGCCAATTGATCTTAATCTTGTTCTTTAACAGCCACATTCAATATTTTCATCATCAATCCTCCCATAGTTATTTTGCTTCTTTGTGATTATTTTCACTACAACCCAGTGAAACATCCTATCAGCACACTTCAACTGCAGAGGACTGAAGGATGAATACTTAATCGACTCCAGACCAGATTTCGAAATACTCTTCACAAAATCAATCTTATCATATCTAGCAAAAGTTTCGGTAGCATTAAAATCAACCCCATCACAATCCAACCCACCCAAATCCCTCTAGTGAGTCGGAGTAAGTGACACTACAACATTCCTTAAGGAACACACTAAAGTCATTTCATCTTCTTTGTAACACCCTACGACCCTGACTTTTATTTATTAATTAAAAGTAGAATTATTCAAATAGATGTTACACACAATCCACCTTTTCACAAAACAAATCATCATAATTGAAGCAACAAAATAGTTCATCAACTTCAATTAAAAGAAATTAAGGTCACAATACCATAGCAAATTAAAGTTATAGTTTTCAAAAATCAACTCCAAGAAACATAATAAACGACAAAACATCCCAACCCTAGTGTTACAGAATCATAGCAACGTTATTGTCTACATAGTTTTCAGAAATAAATAAAGACGGAAGAAAACTTCAAACCCACCATCCCAATACCTCGCAGCTAAAGCTCATCAACCTGAGTATCTGTACTCCCACGAGTACAGACACCATAAACACACAATAACAAAATAGGGGTAAGAATACATTCCTTAAAAATATATATGGCATACCTAAACAACATTGTATAATAATAAAATTTCCAGTCATCATTATTTATATATATAATTCACAACATTCACCATTTCAAACATCAACATCCGCACACCACTCATAATACTCACCAATTTAGACATCAACATTCATAATACTCACCAATATAGACATCAACATTCATACATCAATCATAACACACACCACTTTCAAACATCAACAGTTTATATACAAAATGCACTTCATTCCTATCACCTATATGCATGTGGTACCAATTCTAGTCACCAGATTTTGTATGTCAGAGTTGTGTTACTGAACATACACTCACCAATCTCACCAAAAGTCCTAATAATGATATGCATGAGGACACTCACCAATACAAAATACACAATAATTCATCACCAGAAATCAACACTATAAATAAGATTGTCTCACCAATATTCACATCATTTCACATCATATATCTCACCAATATTTCAACACCATTAAATCTCACCAATTTATTAACACCACAATAATAAGATTTATCTCACCAAAAATTCAATATCGTTAACAAGGGTTATCTCACCAAAATTTAACATCATACACAAGAATTAACTCACCAACTTCAACATCATAAACAAGAATCAACTCACCAATAACATAACCATAAACAATCATTAACTCACCAATAACATCACCATTAACAATATTCGTTTCACCAAATAACGACACCACAACACAACACTATTTTCATCAATTAACGACACCGTCATTACAATTATTCCTCTCATCAAACAACATTATAACGTATTATTTCATTCCATCAATAATAACATTATAACATAATATTTCATCTTATCAATAATAACTTTATAATATATTATTTTCATCTCACCGAATATAACTTTATAACATATTATTTTCCTCACACCAATTATAACACCATTATCAAACTCATTAATTTCAACCATGAATTTAATATAACTTAATATTTTATCTCGCTACTGTCGCCACCTTTAACATTATCAATTATTATAAAGCATCGCTCCATATTCTCCATTTATTTTCATCTTATACTCCTCTAGCTAATTCATATCTTAGACTCATCATTACCTTAAGAGAATCACCTTTAAAACACCAAACCACACTTCCCTCGTCTAAGTACAATGCTACGGGACCTTAATTTTCACTTTCGGAACTCATTTATGAAGAAAAAAGGTAATTTTTAAATGTTGTCAAAAGAGCACGAGCGTGCATTTCAACATGCACGAACGAGCGTTTGGTTCAGAAAAAGGGCAGAGAGAAGAGCATGGCCCATGTGTTTTTAAGCACGACTGTGCGTTTTCTGCAGACTGTGCAAAAACACAGATTTTTCTGCGATTTCCACCATGTGAGCTCCCCTAAGCTCCGATTTTGACCCCAAAACACACTCAATCACCCCTAAACATCACCCTAAGATTACCCTGTCATTTAAACACCAATTTTCACACAATTCACCCGTTAACATCAAGTTTTCTTATGATTAATTTACTATTCAACACCTAGACAACTATCTCCTCAATTTTAAACTTACTCTAACAAACTACACACTCCAACAGTTTTCATTATCACCAGTTATCATCAATTCACTCCATAAATTTCTATGATCACAACACCACATAAAAGTGTTCATAATAACCTCAAATTGGGAATAATAAGACACCATATAAGTGAGGGTTTTAAGAACTCTCTTTCTCCCTTCTACAAAAATCAATCCCAAGATGAATAGTTTCTCCCCCTTACCTTAAAGTTTTGTTGCAACGGTGAGTTCCACAGCTGAGTCTCTCTCCAAGCTCCTCTCTATGCCTCCTTTGCCTCCTCTCTCTCAAAAACCAAGTTTTTCCTTTGCTTCTCTCAATTTCTTTCTTTTGTTTTCTATAACTCTAATTCTCCAATGTTCTTCTCTATATATAGTCACTACTTGGGCTTAGTCTTTCTCACATAATTCTTAGACAGACTTGCTATATGCACCCTTAGTCTAGTTACTATTATTTCTGCAACTATACAGCTTCGCTGTTTACACCACCCTCTGTCTAAACTACTAAACGCTACACAGCTTACTACTTACACCCTTTTTCTACCCAGTTTTGCTAATGCACCTCTGTTTGCACTCTATTTTCTTATTCTTACTAAAAATACTATTTTCTTCCTAAAATTATTCTCCCATTTCTTTAACCGACTAGTTAACTCCTCTACTTCATCGTTATTCATAACATCCATAACCACGGATAATTTAATTTAATAATATCAAACAATCAATACTAATAGTAATAATAATACTAATATTATCTATTAATAATACCGACAGATTAATATTAAAAATCGGGGTGTTACATTCTTCCCTTTGAGCATTACAATAAAAAGCTTTGATTTGTTGCTCGTCATAGGTGTCCTTAAGGCAAACAAATCTTCCTAATTTTTGAAATTCAAGTAATTCATGAAACCCAAAATTCATTTCAGCAATTTCTCTCACATCACAGTAAAACTGACTAACCACAAACTTAGTGTAGAATATTTCTAATTACCTGTCAAAATCTTTCTCTGAGAGCAAGTCTTGGAAATGAATAGCACCCACCAAAGCAGCAACAAAAGAGTTTCCTTTGTTCTTCCCTTTTCCACCCTTTTTACCTCCATCTTTGACAGTCAATTTCACACCCATGTTGAATTTGTTGTTTGTTGGAGTGAAGGATGGGAGTTTTTGAGAATGGGTCTGAAAATTTGAGTGAAAAGGAGAGGTTATGGATTGAATATGGTTTACGGAGGTTTGAGAGGTTTTCTTTTTCGTAACTGAGTGAGATGGGAGTGGAAAAGTTTGGTTTTGAATGAATGGTCACGAAGAAAAGTTCACTCTCAAATTTGACCCAATTGATTTGATTCACCAATTAACTGATTTGATTCAAATGATTCGATTCAATCTTTGCACTTAATCCATTTGAATTGATTCAAAAGGAGGGATTTTCAAAAATTAAAAACCCTTTTTTTAAATGTTTTTGGCTTTAAAATCAATTGAGTAAGCACTAATTTGTTAGACACATGCAGTGCATTTTTTTTGTACATGTAAACAAGCAAGATTTTATAGACAACCCCTAAACAAAGCACAGCAAACAATCACAATTGAATTACAAGTAAGCATGCAAAGAAAAAACATAGTACATAGAAGATAGCATGAAAGAGGGGATACATAAAACCAACTAAGAAACAAAAACTCATGCACAAAATCGTAATTTTAACATGAGAAATGAGAGCAAATAAAAATTGGGTAAGAAAGGCAATTTCCATGAAAGTGTCAAAACACATTTGACATTAGATGAAAACCAAATACTTAATCCCTTGTTCATGTGCTTCCAAGAACAATGATCAAGGAGTGGTCTCTCGTGACAATCCAAATGTGATAAGGCTAATGGTGAGGTTAATTATTTGACATCCTCGTATACTCCTTCAACACACTTTTTCTCTTGATGTCCTTGCAAAACAAGAAGGTTATTGTGGAGTCTCATCCTTGACTTGGCTCATGATCAACGTACCTATAACACAATGAAAACAAACAAACCTTTCCCAACTTGTGAGAGTAAGTGAAACACAAAGGATCTTCAAATTGAAAAGTAGTCTTGAGATGTGGCCCCCTTCTTCCAAGATAAGAAGGTAGAGGATACACCTACAATTGAGTGCCTCAAACAATCCGAGAGGGAACTTCTAAGATTGTAAGGCACCTTTAACACTAATCAATTTGTAGTTTTTAGGCCCTCAATCGAAGTTGAGTCCTTAGGGTTTTTGAGATACTCTATGTTCTTGGGCACCCACATCAATACACCTTTAGGAACTTCAACCTCCCTAATTTGACAATGTGGTGTGGTGTGATCAAGCCTTCCACAGTCATGACACCCAACTCATTTGCTACACCTTCAAAAACATACCAAAATGTGTTTAGTTTAAGAGAGGAACTCCAACACACTTTAAACAAATGGTTAGAGGTTAAATCATTGATTCTAATTAATGTATAGAAAAAACTTTGTTATAAAGGCAAAATACCACTTTATATTGTCAACTAACAAGTTTCGCACCACAGCCAAACAGGGGCAGATTTTTCAAATCTATAAAATGGTTAAAAAAAATAACAATAACAGTTGTAACAAGACAATAAAAGGGCCACTACACTTCTTTTATATATGCACCATTCAGACATAGAAACCAATAGCCAAAAAATGTCTCCCAAATACATATCACTATGTCTTCTATTAGGGATAGTTCTTCTTGCCACCACTTCTCTAGCTGATCTTTTAGGGGATGAATCCTCTGTGAGTGTTAATGCTTGGAAATATAATCCCTAAGAAACACTGGCCACGAAAGAAACACTGGCCTCTTACTACAACTACACAAAATCACCTTCCAAAAATGGACCAAACAATCCCACAAAACATACAAGCACAAGAGAAGTTTACTATAGTTTAGGATATTTACAAGCCTCACCACAAGTATCCATGGAAGAAGCATCCTCCTTCAGGAAAATAATTAATCATCCGAAACTATTCACCATGCATGCAATCTTGTGAAATATATGGTTTAAATTAGACTACAATCTTATCTTGGTTATTTTACTAATAAAAGCATGGCATGTTATTTTCATTTGATTGTATCTGGAATTTGGTTTGTTTTAAGAATAAAGATGAACTTGATATGCATGCAATTAGAGACCTGAGACTAGTTAATAAGACCATTTTGGAGGCGTAGATTGTTTGTTTGGGAGCAGGCTTTAGTGTTTAAGCTTCTTGTTGTGTTGGAAGTATGTCCCCTTTCAGTGGGTGAGGATGCTTGGTTTTGGAAGGCTTCTTCTGAAGGTATGTTCTCAGTTCGCTCAATGTATGATCTCCTTTTTTAGGGAAATTTGGTTGTCTTATGAGAGGGTGTCTAATTTGTCTTTAATCTTGTCTAAAGTTTATAAAATTTGGGCTCCTTTTTATTTGGACAAAAATATTCACATCCTCATATTCAAACCAATTTAAAATAAAGGATAATTTAGTAAATTGCACTCAATTTTTATTTTTCAATAAAACATTCCAAAAACTATTTTATAAATTTTCAAAAATAAACTTCTGTTTCAAATTTGTTTGAATAGTAACATGTGGGTATTTTTGTCCAAAAGAAAAGGTGCACACGTGGTACTTTAAACCTTAATATTTTAAGACCAGTCTAAAAACAATAACGTCTAAGTTAACAAGTGTTTTTTTTTTATTTGTACAAAAAAATCGACTTGCCCCCATTCAAACCAATTTAAAATAAAGGATAATTTAGTAAATTGCAATCATTCTTTATTTTTCAATAAAACATTCCAAAAATTGTTTCCTATATTTACAAAAATAACCTTTTGTTTAAAATTTGTTTGAATAGTAACAAATGGGTATTTTTGTTCAAATAAAAAGTTGCACACTTGCTAAATTAGACCCTAATATTTTTAGATTGGTCCAAGTTAGAAACACCCTATATATATATATATATATATATATACTACTCCGTCCCAAAATATAAGCAAAAATGAGTCAACATAAGTTGATGTATTTGGTACAAATTTTGAACCAAATACATTAACTTTTGTTGACCAATTTTTGCTTATATTTTGGGACGGAGGGAGTATACATTACCACATGTTAGAAAGCTACTTTTCCCCTTCCGGCAATGTTTTTTTAAAGATAAATATTAGGAATACCCTCTTTTTAACACTCACTCTCTTATTGGATGAAACTTATGTGGGTCTCACCATTTTATTTGAAATCTATTTCCAAAGTGTCAGACTCACATGGGTTTCACCTAATAAAAGAGTGGGTGTTGTAGAGAGTGTTAAAAAAAGTGTTCATAACACTCCTCTTTCTTTAAAGCCACCCCCCATCGACTTTATTTATCCGAACGGAAGAAAAAAATTGACAGAAACAAACTTAACTCATATCATTAATCAAATGTGAATCAATACAATTTGGTATCAAATGATAAACTTTAGGATAAGTCGAATATATATATATATATATATATATATATATATATATATATATATATATATATATATATCCACCCTTGCTAATTCATGGACTGCCATATTAACTCATCTCCTAAAAAACTAAACCAATGAGTTATGATATATATGATTAAAATGAATATGAAACCAGAAGGAGATAAATGGGAAACAACTTGGTGACGTCGTCCACTACCACCTTTGCACTAGCTCAAATATAACATTGTGGAGGCCCAACTCACCAATCCATTTAATGGCTTGCAACAAACCATAGGCCTCACCTTCTTTAACATTTAGCAACTATGAATAGGTGATAACGTTGGCCGTAATAATCAGCCTTCATGGTCCCTATTGCAGATATCGATACCAATCTTATCATCGATAAACCCTCCTCCAATGTGCACGGACTATATAGTTGATATATAGTTGTGTTGTTCTCAAGTTTTATACTTTTCCAAATGTTCTAAAGTATTGTACACCACATGCTACGTTTCATCTGGAACATGTTAATAAACAACTTTAAAAAAGAGATTGAAAGTTCCATCAACAGTTAAAACATGTGGTTCCAACAAGTCCCATAACCCGATAGATTTCCATGTTTATGTAACACTTAGACAAGTGACAAATAGGTGCCAAGCATTTTCCCCATACATTTCACAACAAGTGGAGTTTGATGAGAAAAGTACATTTTTAGTGTCAAGCTTCATTCGGGTTGGCAAATAATATGTTAGCATTCTCCATTTTAATTTTTTAACCCTCGATGGAACTTCCAAATTCCAAACTAAGGACTAGTAACCTTCAAGGTGGTATGAATTAATTTATCTACAACAAGTTTATAGAAAGATTTAATTGTGAGATACCTCTTGCATCAAGCCACCAACTTAAAGTATCTTCATATATCGAATCCAACAATGGTGTACGTAAACTCCTCTTGCATCCTCAACATTAAAGGTGTTGCGAACCGCATCAACATCCCAACTTTTCAATCCTTCACAAAATAAATCATTAGAAATACGATTCTCATGAATGGGAAAAGTAAGTGGAGGCATATAATTATCATTGGATGGGCTTCCCCAACGATAATGACATACCCTTATGTGAGACTCATCACCTATATCCACTTCAGCCTTTTTTTTAAGAGCACTTGGGAAATTCTAATACATCTCCAAGTAAAGCTCGAATTATTACCGATTCTAGCTTCAAGAAAATCACCACGTGGAAAATACTTTTCTTAGAGAACTTGAGACACTAATGAGTGAGAATTGGTAATGATATTCCAAGCTTGCTTGGATAACATGGCAAGGATAAATGCATATAAATTTGGATCTCGTTAACGAGTGTCCCGGGGCACTCTTTAAGCATTCTAAATTAATTAATTATTTTTTAAAAATGTCAAAGTTTTCAATTTTCAATGCACTAGTTACACAAATTTTCATAAAAAGTTACTATTTAAGGTCCTTAACTAATGTTCCGAGGACACTAATTAACATTTCCCCTGTAAATTTTTAAAACACATACCTCCATGTTCCTTTGAATTACCAAAAGTTTATCATATGATAGCCAATGAACTACATGATTGTTTCCTCTCTTTGCACCCCACCAAAAAGAGTTCATAATTTTTTGAATGTCATCACCAAGTGATTGAGGGATTAAAAGAATGCTCATCAAGTAGGTTAATTGGAATGGATTGTAATACGAATTTAATGAGTACCTCCCTACCAGCTCCAGATAGTACGCTACCACTGTAAGAGGTGATTTTTTGCCATACCCTGTCTTATATAAAGTTGCACACCGACTTTTTTCTCCTACCGATCATCAAAGGCAAGCTCATATACTTTTCAGTACCTATAGTATTATTGAGATCTAATACACTTTGCAATATCAATTTTTTAGTTGGTCTTGCACATTTCTGCTAAATAAAACTCCTCACTTTTGGAAATTCACCAATTGGTTCGATGTCTTGCCATATGTTGTTAAAATACTTTTAATAATATTTACTTCACCAACATATGCATGCCCTCCAAAAAAAAACTATCATCCGTGAATAACAAGCATAACACAATTGGTCCATTTCTACACACAGGTACATCATGAATGAGGTCACTGCTTCTAGATTTTCTCAATAAAGCTGATAGGCCTTCGGTGCACAAGATAAATAGATAGGGGGAGAGATCTCCTTACTGAAGACCTATACCCAGATAGATAGAACCAGCAAGATCATCATTTACCTTGACAGAATAAGCTACAGATTCAACACGCATCATCATCCAATGAATCTATTTATAATCAAAATTCATGTGGCGCATAACCCAACAAATATAACCCCAGTCAACTTGATCAAAAGCGCAACATCACCAATATTGTCCTTAATCTTGTGTTAAACTTCTATCTCACTAGTTGTATAATAGTTAACTTGATATGCAAGTTAACTTGTGCTCTAAGCTTCCTTTATCATGTATCACACATAGAGTAGTATAGCTTCATAGAAGTTAGTTAGAGACAACTGTTAATTCAGTTAGAATCTCTTAGAGTTGGTTAGTTTCATAGCTTCTATATATAGCTGAAATGTAACAGACTCATTCAATTCAATAACAAAGTTTCATATTCTCCATTTTTTCTCTCTTTCTTCCATATCAAGTTTTCTGGTTTTCTCTATCATCAAAATCATGAAGATGATGAACTTCATGATGGTATCAGAGCTCTTTTGAGCTCTGCTGCGCTTTCCTTTTGTTTCTTCTTGTTCCTTTCTCATCATGGTGTGTGGTGGTAACATCGTCGTTAATGGCGGAGCAAATGTGGTGGCTCCGATTCAAGATCCTTCTCAACAACCTGTTAATGTTTACCATGTTCATGCCTCTGATGGACCTTCCTCCGTTTCAATTTCACCGGTTTAGAACCATTCCAATTATCATTCTTGGGCGCGATCTATGCGTAGAGCACTTGGGGCCAAGAACAAGTTTGATTTTGTTGACGGTTCAATTCTAGTTCCAATGGAGTTTTATCCAAGCTTTAAAGCCTGGAATCGGTGCAACATGCTTATTCATTCGTGGATTATGAATTCAGTTGAGGAGTAAGTTGCACAGAGCATCGTTTTCCTTGAAAACGCCATTGATGTTTGGAACGAACTCAAAGAACGCTTTTCACAAGGTGATTACATTCGTATCTCTGAATTACAGTGTCAAATCTTTAGTTTGAAGCAAGATTCTAGTTCAGTTTCTGAACTTTTCACTGCTCTGAAAGTTCTTTGGGAAGAACTCGAAGCTTATCTTCCCACTCTTGTATGGGCTTGCCCTCATCGTTGTGTTTGTGTCACTGGCTTAAGTAATGCTAAACACCAGCATGAAATTACACGTTCAATTCGGTTTTTGACTGGTCTAAATGACTCTTTTGACATGGTTAGATCTCAAATTTTGTTGATGAATCCTCTACCAAATCTTAATAAGATTTTCTCCATGGTTATGCAACATGAGAGACAATTCAAAGTTTCTGCATCTGATGAATTCAAAATTCTCATCAATTTTGCTTATTATGGGAAATCACAAGGTAGGGGACGTGGTAATGGTTCTTCATTTCCCCCAAAATCAGAAGCGTGTTTGTTCATTTTGTGGTAGAAATGGCCATACCTTTGAAAATTGTTATAGGAAACATGGATTTCCTCCTAATTTTGGAAAGAATTCTGTTATGGCAAATCATTCTTCCCTTGAGATGAATGAAGAAAAGGAGGATTTAGATTATTCAAGAAGTGTAAAAGGGACTGAATCTTATGGTTTCACCAAAGATCAGTATGAGAAAGAGGCTCTCATTCCACATATATAGCTTCAAGCCACCATAGCTTCATCTCAAACTCAGTCTCATTCCACATTAATACCTCAAGAGGCTCTCTGGCACTTTAGGCTTTGCCACTTGTCTAATCATAGATTACTTAGCTTAAATAAAAATTTCCTTATGTAACCATAGATAAAGATTATGTATGTGATATATGTCATTATTCCAAGCATAGGAAAATACCTTTCAAGATTAGCAACAATAAAGCTACTCAATGTTATGAATTGATTCATTTTGATATTTGGGGTCCTCTTTCTAGTCAATCAATTCATGGTCTTAAATATTTCATTACTGCTCTTGATGATTATAGTCGTTTCACTTGGGTTATACTTTGTAAATCCAAATCAGAAGTCACAAATTTAGTTCAAAAGTTCATTCTCAAGATTGAAAAATAATTTCAGTGCACTGTTAAAACTGTAAGGACAGACAATGGTCCTGAGTTTCCATGCCAGATTTTTAGTCTAATAAAGGTATAGAACACAAAACTAGCTGTGTTGAGACCCCCCCCCCCCCCCCCCCCCCCCAAACAAAATGGGAGGGTTGAAAGAAAACATCAACATATCCTAAATGTAGGGAGAGCTCTATTGTTTCAGTCAAAATTACCTAAGCATTTTTTGTCATATGTTGTGTTACATGCCACTTATCTTATCAATCGCATTCCCAGTCCTTTGTACAGAATAAATCTCCTTTCTTTCTTAGATTTGGTAAAGATCCTGATCTAAATGAGTTAAAAGTCTTTGGTTACCTTTGCTATGCATCTACTTTACATATCCATAGAACTAAACTTGATCCTAGAGCTAGAAAGAGTATTTTCTTAGGATACAAGCAAGGTGTCAAAGGATATGTGCTCTTTGATTTGAGTACCAAAACCATATTTGTTTCTAGACAGGTTACATATCATGAACATATCCTCCCCTATCACAATCCCAATCCACCTTTCCATTGGGCATACCACTAAAATCATCCCACAATTTCTGATATTGATCATGAACCTCACTCTAATGTACCTAACCAAAATCCATCTAACCAAGCTACAAATCCTTCTATTTTTGAACCTGATGACCATATTCCAACTTCTAATCTGAATGATAACCCTTTACCAGACATCAACTTACATGAACATCAACCCATAACACTTAGAAAATCAACTAGAAACACTCAAAAACCTAAAAACCTTTCAGATTACATATGCAGTCTCTCAAAAGAATTAGTTGATAAAAAGTCTTCAGGTATACTCTATCCCATTAATCATTTTCATTCCCTTGATAACCTCTCTGCTTCACATGGAAGTTTTTCTTTGTCTATTACTGTTACTTCTGAGCCAAACAGTTACAAAGAAGCAAGTACTCAAGAATGTTGGGTACAATCTATGAACTCTGAGCTTGAAGCCTTGAAGGAGAACAAAACATGGGTTTTTGTTAATACTCCTCCTAACATCAAACCCATTGGGAGAAAATGGGTGTATAAAGTGAAGCATAAAGCAAATGGTACAATAGAGAGGTACAAGGTTAGATTAGTAGTTAAAGGATATAACCAAGTTGAAGGGCTTGATTTTTTTGATACTTTTTCTCCTGTGACCAAGATAACTATCGTGAGGACCTAACTTGCATTGGCTTCCATCAATTCCTGGCACTTACATCAATTATATGTAAACAATGCATTCTTGCATGGAGATCTACATGAGGAGGTTTACATGTCTGTTCCACAAGGTGTTATCAGTCCAAAGCCAAATCAAGTATGCAAGCTACTGAAATCTCTATATGGCCTAAAGCAAGCTATGAGAAAATGGTATGAAAAGTTGACTGCTCTACTAGTTTATGTAGATGATGTGATTTTATCTGGAAATTCCATGACTGAGATTGATAGAGTTAAAGCTCTATTGGATGCTGAGTTCAAAATTAAGAATCTTGGGAGACTCGAATACTTTCTGGGCATAGAGGTAGCACACTTTAAAACTGGGATCAACATTTGCCAACGGAAATATTGTCTAGACTTGCTGAAGATAATGGACTCATGGCTTCCAAACCAATCAGTACACCACTTGATCCATCTATCAAGTTACATCAGGACACCACTAAACCTTTTGAAGATATCCTTAGCTACAAAAGATTAGTAGGAAAGCTATTGTATCTGACCACTACAAGACCTGATATAGCTTTTGTCACACACCAATTAAGCTAGTTTCTTCAAGCACCTATCACCACCCATTATGAGACAGCTTGTAGAGTTGTCAAATATCTCAAAGGTTCACCAGGAAGAGGGTTACTTTTCAGAAGAGATTCAAACTTGGACTTACTTGGGTTCACTGATGCAGATTGGGCAGGTAGTCTAGACACTGGAAGATCAACTTCAGGATATTGTGTTTTCTTTGTTTCCTCATTGATATCATGGAGAGCAAAGAAACAACATATTGTATCCAGAAGCTCATCAGAAGCTGAGTAAAGGGCAATGTCTTTTGCTAGTTGTGAATTGCAGTGGTTACTTTACTTAATGCAAGACTTGGGAATCAAATGCAATAAGCCACTTGTGCTCTATTGTGATAATCAAAGTGCTATATATATATTGCTGCTAATCCAGTGTTTCATGAGAGGACAAAGCACTTGGAGATTGATTGTCATTTTGTCAGGGAAAAACTACAGCAAGGCACTTTCAAGCTTCTACTTGTTAAATCCCAAGCCCAACTTGCATATTTCTTCACTAAGCCACTACCACCTAAGAGTTTTACTTCTTTTATATCCAAGCTTAACATGCTTGACCCGTACCATGCTAAGCTTGAGGGAGGGTGTTAAACTTCTTTCTCAGTAGCTGTATAATAGTTAACTTGCTATGCAAGTTAACTTGTGCTCTAAGCTTCCCTTATCATGTATCACACATAGAGTAGTATAGCTTCATAGAAGTTAGTTCGAGACAACTGTTAATTTAGTTAGAATCTCTTAAAGTTGGTTAGTTTCATAGCTTATATATATAGTTGAAATGTAATAGACTCATTCAATTCAATAACAAAGTTTCATATTCTCCATTTTCTCTCTTTCTTCCTTATCAAGTTTTCTGGTTTTCTCTATCATCATCATGAAGATGATGAACATCATGATCTTGCTTTTCATGGAATGCACAATCTTAAACGCAACTAAAGTGTCATCAAGAATGGAACGCCATTATATGAAAGTTGATTGATTCACATAAATACACTTCTCAAGAATTGTTTCTGGATAGAAAAAATTATAAATGTTATGGAGGTTGAGAAGATAAGCTCCCTAAATGTTATGGTATGGTTTTTATTTTTATTTTTTTAATGAAAAATGTTAGTAGTTAATTATTAGATTAATATTTTACTCCTTTGTTCGGATTTAAATTAAAGACCTCCAACTTTTTATCTCTTAACTCAAACCAGTTGAGCTACCTAATCTCCCCATTTATTTTTATTTTTGGTAAATGAAAGTTATCCGCTGCATTCAACTGTTGAGACTAATCTCCTCGAGATAACTAAGATTCATTTAAGTGTTTAACATCTTCCATCAAATATTTTATTCACAGCGACCAAAGATTGAACCATGAATCAAATGATTAAAAGACTCAAATATTTATCATTTATGATTTATCAACCCAAAAAAGATGTATAGTTTTTTAAGATGGTGGATTTTTTGTTTCAAAAAAGATTGTGAACATTTAACCTTACTTCAAGTTCCTTGCAATTTGACACTTAAATTAGTTAAGCCCGACTTTTACATTGATGTTTGACTATTACTTTTTCCGCCCTATTGCATTCTCACGCACCCTATTTTTTTTCCAAAAATACCCTTTCTTCGAATTTTAGAATTTGAATAAAGTTCGGATTCTAAAATCCGAAACACTTCATAAACTGTTGAAACCTAAGGCACCTTGAAGCTGTTTGTGTAATCTCTGTAAAACTATATTTCGGATTATATAATCCGAAACTCTTTTAGTCATTTCGAATTATAGAATCCGATAAGTTTCAAACACCCTAGAAAATTCAAATTTTGGAGTAAAAAAAGGCACCTTTCGGATTATATAATCCAAAATGTCATAAAACATTTCAGATTATATAATCCAAACTGTCTCAGCATAGAGACATAACCTTGTTTTTTGGCTGAGACATATATATGGTAAAAAATTGCTTTTAAATGATATAAACATTCATTCGTGATCATATAAAATAAATACTTAAATAAAAACGATAAGAAACAACACAATTTTCAAACATTAAATTTAAAACTGAAATTATTCAAATGTTACAAAACAAACCAAATGTTCAAACATAAAATACAAAACATCAAACATGTTCAAAATAATACAACATAAAACTAAGCCCTGCCACCCCCACCCCTACCACGCCTACGTCGATAAACCCGCCCTCCATGAACCTCCGTCAGAATTGCTTCCAGATGACTCCACTCATCAGTCCCTTGCTCCACCACACCACAGGCCATGACAACATAAACATGGTCTCTGATACGGCCCAACCTTCCAGTCAGTTATAGGTACCCATGCTCTCCCTCATGCTCAGCAACAACCTCATCAAGAGCCTCCTGCTCGAGTGACCTCGAGATATGAATAGCTTCGTCTGCAAGTATGATGCATGGATGTGAGATGGAATAAAACCATATGATGTATCCATGTGACGTCTCAACACCAGTCATAGCAGCAAGCCCTAAGTTCTGACCTGTCAGCATATGATCAAGATGGTGCACATAGCGGTAGCTGATCTTCGATAAGGTCATATGGGGAGATGTACTGTCACATGGATGTCTGGGGATTGTCTGGACAAACCCAAACTGGCAAAGCACCCGCTCCAGCAGATATCTCACCATATGAGTACCGTATCTAAGCCATCTAGAGTAAAGGCTGACCCGCTCGAACGAACATGCTTGACGGTGTTCAGCATACTCGGACATGATAATACCTGTCAGATCCAGCTGATTCAGATGCTCTCTGTAAACATCTGGTGAAGCCAGACCCCTCAGCGGTAGATACATCAAGGCACGTGGATGCTAATGGTCCTGATATCCACCCCCATGCATCCCTAACACCCATACCCCTGAAGTGTCGAAACACCCAAGCCTGCAACAAAGTCAACAACATAGAAGTATACAAACAATCAAGACATATGGATGAATAAACAGGCAATCCATTATTATTTATTTGTTTATACCTGCAACAAAGATAAGTATCCTACCAGATGTTTGGTCTTATAATGGGAGGCATTGTTAAGCTCCATGTACAGGTGTGCAAGGGCAGAAGTTCCCCATGCATAATCAGAGACAAGCTCTAAGTCTCTAAAGTACCTCAAATAAGCGACATCAACATAGGTGACACTCTTGTCATTGAAGAGCGTGATACCCACCAAGTAGAGGAAATATATACGGAGAGACTGGATTTGCTTCTCCTGCATCTCAGCTATATGACCAGCCTGGTGAGCCTCATGTGCCTCCCAAAGATGCTCATTGAAAATTTCCTTCAAGTAGCTAAATCGTGCATGGACACCATTTGTCCTTTTCACCTTCTCATATGCCTTTACCACATCAGACCCTCAACATATGCACCATTATGTTAATGGCCTTAGTCATGGGAACTAAACTCTCATGGGCCATGTAACATCCCGCCTAAGACTCGAACGTTTATTAATATTGAGACAATGTATCAGAAATGTTTTAAGCAAAGGGCAATTTGGTAAATTGTCAGTCAACGGGTTTATTTATATGGCAAGTGTAATATTACGCTTAAAGTATCAGTTGTTAGTGTTAGAAACTTATGAAGCAAGCATGGCGATTCTGTAATTAAGAGGAATGGCAATCATGTAATTATTTTGAAAAGGAAAACTTATTTGAATGGAAGCAAGATATTTATCTTGCTATTTTCCCCATTCTTTCCTTGTCCCAAATCAGCTCTCTTTCTCTCCCTTTTCCCTCAACCACACGCCTCCTCTCCTTCCCTCACTCATCAAGATTTCATCCCAATTCTTGTGGAAGTTTATGCTAGCAAGCTGAGTTTTGGGGAAGTTAGAGCAAGGAGTAGTAAAAGAATAACAAGGAGAATTAAGGAAGAACTCAAGAGAAGTGGAAGCTTGAAGCTAGGGCTTTGGTTCCAGATTATAGCAAGCACCAATTGAGACCTAAGGTGAGTTCCCTAGGGGTTTTAGAACCCACCATGTCAAGTTTTAATGAATATTTGTATTATGAACAAAGTTATGAATTGTGGAACCCTAGTTCTAAATTGCTAGTAATCCTTGATTATTACATGTTGTATCCTGTTGAAAAGCATTAGAAATTATCTCTTTAAACTGTATGATGCTTGGGTACGATTGGATAGACCAAAAATGGTGGAAAACATGTTTTGAACTAGCCCTATGCTGTCCAACTGCAGGTAAAATCGTGTCACGATTTTACCAGCGTGTCACGATTTTACAGGCAGAAACCAACACGATTTCTGGGTATGAAATCGTGACACGATTGCCAAATCGTGTCACGATTGCCCAATCGTGTCACGATTTTGAAGAGGACAGGATTATGTTATTTTTCAATTTTACTTGCACCGTTTCGGCTATCCAATACTGCTTCGGGCTCAAGGAACAACTTGTAATGGTTAAGCATTGCTATTAAGCATCTAAAGACCTATCCTTGGGAATGTTTAGATCATTATTATAGATTGAGGATAGGCACATTAGTGAGAGAAAGGATGCCTTAATCCACAAGTTATCCTAGAAAGGTATAAGACCTAGTTTTGAGTTTATCCCTTACTAGGCAATTCTCAACACTCAATTAAGTACGAGCAACCTAAGAACGATATAGTATTCAAGTTTAGAAACCTATTATAGGTTAAAGAGAATTAAGATGGTACTTATAGTGTACTAAGCACAAGAATGATACTATGCCCATAGTTAAGAACCTTTCATAGGTTAAGCATTCAAGAATGCATCAGATATGCAATAGACATAAGTTATAAGATATATATATATATATATATATATATATATATATAAAAACAAGAGTTATTAAGATATTAAGTCGTGGCCTTCGTCGTTCACGCTAGTGGGACACGAATGGTTCATGCAAAGTAAAGACTGAGATTAATATTATTAAGTCGTGACTTTCATCGTTCACGCTAGTGGGACATGAAAGGTTCATGCATAAGATTAAAGAATATTTATTCGCGTCTTCCGTCGTTCACGCTAGTGGGACACGGGGGGTATACGCGTAAGTTAAGATTGTTAAGTCGTGTCTTCTGTTGTTCACGCTAGTGGGACACAGGAGGTTCACGCTAGTGGGACGTGTTATTCCGCAAGGATGACCGCACGACGACAAGAGGAGTCCGGTGTTAGCCTGATATGATAGGAATTTTCACCGGTAGAGGGGAGATGTATTCTAGGGTTACTCCACCTGGATGCACTCCGTAAAATGAACCCAGATAATTATTGTTTGTTCAACGCTAACCTCTAACTTTAAGATATGAAAAGATGAATACGTTTATTTGTATAAGTATTGAGAAATAGGACAATTAGTTCCTAGTAATAAGAAGTGATCATAGTTTTTCCCCCTGATCACTAAGTATGAGATAAGCTAAGTTAGCCTATGATGAGATAAGATTAAGATATGCAGCGATCCTAGTTCTCCCCCTTGATCGCGAAATAAGTAAAGATAAGACTTGGCGATCGTAGATATTCCCCAAGATTGCCGAGGTAGGCACGGCGACCCTAGGTTCCCTGTGGTTGCCAACAGTAGGTAGGGTTGGAGCTCACTGAGACGTTATGTCTCACCCCAATCCTTCTGGTGCAGGTCCATAGGTTATCAGGTGATGTTCATGAAGATCTTCAGGAAGACGCTGGATGGAGTGCAGATGCTCGTCATGGCAAGCTCAGGAGGTTGACAGATTTTATATTTGTACATAAACATGTATTATAAGATATTTGGAAATTTATGTAAACGAGCAAATTGTACTCATTCAGTGGTTTGTATATTAATTATTGTAAATTTTAATGTATCCGATATCAGATTAATACGCATGCTAAATATTCTAGATAATTTAGTATGGGTGTTACAGGCCAAGAGAATGCCCTCGATGGGGGAGATGCAGCAAACAAGACACATTATCATGTGTCATTGTCATCTCCCCAAATGGAAGTTGAAAGCTCGATGTCTCCTCGTGCCATCTCTCAACAAAGGCAGAACACAGCACGTGCTTAATAACACTGTAGCTGGTATCCGATAGCCACTGAAGACTGGTGGCTCTCAGGCCATTCTTAAACCATTGTGCTACCATCCGAGCCCTGTTTTCTTTATCATGTACCGCCACAATCTTCTTCCCATTGTTTACACATTTGACATTGCTATGCCATTGTAAAAATTAAAAACTAAACAATAACACCAACTTCACAATAATACATAAAAAAATTAACAACAATTTACAATAATTAAAACAACATAGGAATTCAATTTACATTTAATAAAAGGTGTAGTGTCTTACCACTCCATCAACTGCCATCCTGGCCACGTGAACATGATACATGGTCAACACAGTCAAGTCATGTGGTCCACCATGATAGTCATCAAGCTGCTCTAGCTCCACACCCAGTTGCTACTCAACATCACCCTCCACCTGCTCCTCCATCTCAATATGGGGCCCGTACTATGGCTTAGGATCGTTCTCCTGAGATGTTCCCTCGCCATCATCACGACGTGCCCTCCGCTACGAGCCTCTCCATACGCTTTCGCCTAACAGAAGCATGCATCGATTCTCTATGACCCCCGATGTGTTCCATACCTGTAACATGCATAATCAAGTAACACACAATCAACAGAAATCCACGAAACTGTCAAAAAAACAAATCCCATTGGTACATTTCGGATTATAAAATCGGAACAGCAACAATTCAGTTTAGATTTTATAATCCCAACAAATGCAGTCTATAGAAAGAAGAAAAAAAATCGAACCCAAACATTTGCATGCATAGGGAATGAGACCTAATCTTTAGTTTAATGTTTGATAAAACTTCAAATGTGATGATTTTGAGCAAAAAAAAAACTCCAAGATTCGACCAATTTGTGGATTTTGGGAAAGAGAAAGTGAAATGTAAATGTAAAATTGTAGAAATGGGGGTAGTTACTGTTTTCGTTTTATATATAGACAGTTTTCAGATTTTAGAATTCAAACTGGATACGGATTCTAAATTTCGAAGGGCATTTTTAGAATAAAAAAGTTGGTCGCATGAGAACCTCATAAGATGGAAAAAGTAATATCATGATGTTTAGCCACTAAAAAGGTATGGGCCAAATAAACCCATAAACTTATGAACAAGTATACTGTCTGTTTCAAAATTATCTCTATTTCTTGACCGAAAAACAAATTATACTCACTAGGAAATTAAATATTAGATAATAGTTCATTAGACTTCACCTAATTCTTCTCTTATTGTAAAAACTATAATCAGTGATTCAATAATTCTTATTTTATGGAATTGCCAAGACCGTTTGTTCTTGTCCTTTACAAAATTAGCCAAGTTCACTTAATGCCACGGTGGAGCTCACATACAAAAGCTAAATCTTGGATTTCCATTATATATAGTAATTTATTTTCATAGATAAGCAGCATAGTGACCACACATGCGCGCACATGGAGGGGGGTGGGGGGAGTGAAAACTTGGTTTCGACGGCATAAAACGTCTTCACGGTCAGATTGTAACAACTAGGGTTGACAATGGGTATTCTATGGGCAGCGTATTATTGCACAATGAAGAAGATAAGAGAAAGGATGACAACAAAACAGATAGCTTGCATTACAAGAAACCCAGTTAGAGGACAATTTAGACATTTTACTCTTATCTCTTTTGTTCTAGTTATAGTTAGTTACACTTCTTATGCTTCAATTGTACAAATACTCTTGTACTCCTTCATTCATCAATAAGAATTTTTCCTCTTTTATTCATTTCATAATATGTATTATATTGTCCATCGTCAGACCCGCGTTTGTAAAAAATGTTGTATCCGAGTTCGTATCATCGTGGACAACAACTTTAGTATCCATCCTCATACTCTATGGGTACCTAAGTGCTCATACTCACACCCATTACACACACTTTAATTATGAAAAGACAATAAAAAACATGACAATTGAAATAAAACTATTACCTAATTTTTTTTAAATCAACTCATAAAATAATATGAATCTTATTATATAACCAAATAAAAAACATCCAATATATCCCACAAAAATTGTACACAGGAGGGAGCGGTTATTGTATTAATAAATAAATTATTTATCATATTATATAAATATGTATATGCGGGTTGCGGGGCTGGACAGAGTTTTACCCGGACTCATGAAAGCAAGTTTTATCCTATATATCCATTGAGAGTATTTTTTGCGGATATCCATCGGGCATGGATCCATTTGTCATCCCTAGTAACAACTGAGACAACTAATTATTGATTGAGTAAATTACACTACTATTTTCCCTTATTTTAAAATATACACTCATCTCCCCTCTTACGCAAAACATATAAAGAAATTTACACTTATCTCCCCTCAAAGAAACTTTAATTACATTGACCTCGTTGATATTATGTTAAAATATACACTTCTCTTCCTTAATATTGTTTTATTTCTAAGAGCATCTACAATGGAGATACACACTTTTGGCAAAGTGGATATTGCGTGTGCACATCACTTATTCATAATTTCTTAATAATAATACTTAATTAGAATTCAATCCCACCAACTAAACGCCTCGAAAATAGTTTTAAATGGATCTCATTAATTATTTTACATTATTATATTTCAATATTTTAATATTAAAATGGAGGGGACCCGTGGAAAGAAAGGGTGCTTATTTAAGCTACTTTTCCCTATAATTAATTACCACTTTTCTTTTCTCCACAATATGAGTACCTACTAGGTACTATATTTATGGAGTTAAGCTATTTCCATTGTGGATGATCTAATAATCTAGCGATAAAAATCTAATACACAAAATACGGAAAAAGAGATATTTTATATTTTAATATAATCAAAACTTTAATGTATACCTTTCTTCATTTTTTATTCACAATATCATCAATATATATATATATATATATATATATATATATATGTATATATATCTATATATATATGTATATATATCTATATATATATATATATATATATATATATATATATATATATATATATATATATATATATATGTATGTATGTATCAAGGGAGAGGAGTGTTTATTGTGAGAGATGAGAGCAACAAATATAAACCATTAGATCAAACTAAACGACCGAGATGCAATTCCTATTTTAAGGTGCACTAGTGGTAGAATGAAATGGAGTCTAATGAAAATTGAGATCCGAGAGAGCGAAGAAGACAGAGGAATATCAGTATTCTATAAGGCGCATTGTATAATAATAATAATAATAATAATAATAATAATAATAATAATAATAATAATAATAATAATAATAATAATAATAATAATAATAATAATAATAATAATAAAAGAGAAATTTAATCATGACCGATCATTTACATCTAATGGTTTATATTTGTTGCTCTCATCTCTCACAATAACTTACTCCTTTCACTTGATACATCCTCTCTCTCTCTCTCTCTCTCTCTCTCTCTCTCTCTATATATATATATATATATATATATATATATATATATATATATATATGTGTGTGTGTGTGTGTGTGTGTGTGTGTGTGTGTGTGTGTGTGTATATATATTTTTACATTTATACATATATACCTATATATATATATATATATATACACACACACACACATATAATATGTATGTGAGTGTGTGATCTGTCTGGTGACGATTGAGGAATCAGAACGGTTGTTTATGGTGCTCCAGCGTGGTGGAGTTTGAGTCTTCTTGGTGCAGGAGAAAGATGTCTGCAAGTACGTTAGCACTCCAACGCTCAAGTATGTATCTGAAAGATGTGGCTATGTGCAAAATGTGGTAAAAGTGAAGTGTGCCTTGAAGGTGATGCAGAATCACCCTTATATAGGCGTAGTGAAGGCTAACAGTCTCCGCGATGTGCGACACCATCTTAGAAGGCCGTTGGTGATGACACGAACGACAAAGATGGAGTCAACGCATACTCCTGTGCGGTGATCCACACATGACTTCACATGCTCCTTCACCGTATTTTGCCTTGTTTGTCTTGGATTTTGGCTTAACCGGCCTTGCTTTACTGTGCTTCTATCAGGGGAATCTGCTCTAGTTTTTTTTAGGTGAATTTGCTCTGGGTTTTTACTTCTCAATGGATGAAAGGGAGTATTTTAACATAAAAAGAGAGAGGAATGTAATTCAAGTTTTTTCTTTGGAGAGAAGAGAGTAACTTACTCTTAGTAATTTGATGTTGCCGTAAAAAATTAGCAATTCGATACAAAACAAATACCTAAATTTGGACACAATCTTATATGATTGATCCGCATTCATGCAATCAAAGTCATTGGCAATCATCCAATCTTGATTAGATTGGTCCAGAAAAAGGTGAACTTTAAATTTGATTTAATATTTTAAAATACTAACATTAAATTTTTATTGTCCAATCTTAATCAAACGACCACTGACTGACTACTGATGATCAACTAAATGCAAGTGGGGGAAAACACGACTTGTTTTAGTTTACTTGTGTCTCAAAAACCTATGAAGTTTCCTATCGGACAACAAAATTGAATTTTGGACCACTGAAATTAGAACCAAGGGAAAATGGTAAAACATTAAAATGGATACAATAAATAAATGCCCACGTGATGATTAAGATTCATATACAAAGAGATCACAGCTTCTGGTCCAAATATCTTACCATTTGAATAAGACCATAACCAACTTCCAAAAAAGTTTATTTCCCTTCAAAGTTGGACTCGATGACGTTGGCAAAGAGTTTAATATTACTCTTCCAAGTTTTAGATTTTTTATTAAATTCTAGAAAACCCCCACCAACTCAATAATAATGCTCTTTAGCTCTTTCCTTCCACTTTCCTTGATCAAATTTGGGGTATATAATATTACAATTAATGTATTTTTATTTTTGAATTCCCTTTTGAACAAGTAAATTTTGATGCATGAGTCTTTTTCCTACCAACGTGCTCTCAAGTCTTTGTTTTGTTGATGTATAGTTATAGTTATAGTCACGAGATAGACATAGCCTACTACGATGGCAAACTTGCTAGGCCACCTGTTTTGAACAGAACAGGATAGGAAAGTTTGATATCCTATGAAATCATTGTCTTTTTCGATGTTACTAAAAAGAAGCATCAATCCCCACGTCATATCCCCACGTCTTTGTAAAACATATACTACTCCGTCCCAAAATATAAGCAAAAATGAGTCAACATAAGTTGATGTATTTGGTACAAATTTTGAACCAAATATATTAACTTTTGTTGACCAATTTTTGCTTATATTTTGGGACGGAGGGAGTACATCTTAATTCATCAAGCAAAACTACTTAGGAAGTTTGCTACTTAGGAAGTTTTTTTAATAACATGATATGTGATAGATATATGTGAATAGAAATGCTAACAACACACATTTTAATATAGAATTCACTAAATTTATATACGATCCACATGATTTGGTCGAATCCGTGGTGAATTTTAACCAATAAAAAGTGTGTTGACAAGTGATGATTAAAATGTGTGTTGCTATCATTTTTCATGTGTGAAATACTCTCATGTGCGAAATACTCACTACCATATAACTATAATTAATTGTTTTTATAGTACTTGTTGGATATATATATAAGATGAGTAATTAATTGTTTTAGAGAACTTACTTGACAGCCCTTTACTTAAAGTGTTCAATTTTATTCTCATTTAGACCAATCATATGAAAAATAAATGGATGTTTGGTTAGTCTTTCAGCCACCGTTTAACTCCTTTTTAGTTATGCAATCGAGTAACCGACTTAGCTCCTTTAAAGTGAATAATCTTAATTATTTAGAGGGGTTGCATAAACTTGACCAAAAGAAAAAAATTAATTTGACAACTAACTATTAATATTTTTTTAAAATAATCTACTTAATAATTTACTTTATTTGTTTCAAAAAGAAAATTGTTTACTACCTCCGTTCCTTTTTAATTGTCACTTTTTGACATTTTACACAAACCAAGACAATTAATAAATGTCACTACTTTTGACACAATAATTTATACTTTTACTATAATAGCCTTATTCATTTAATATATCATCTCATATATTTTTCTCTCTGTAATAAATAACTAAGGATAATATTGGTAAAACAATATTTAAAGTTGCATTGAACTTTGAAAGTGACAGTTAAAAAGTAACAAATTTTTTTTTCAAAAGTGACAATTAAAAAGGAACGGAGGGAGAAAGTAATATTTTATGACACAAATAACGATGAAAATTAGTGTTCCATGAAGATGCATCGTCGATGTAAAATAGTTTTTCATCAGAATCTAATAAGAACTATGTTATTCCCTTAATAAGCACACTTTGTAAATGCAATTTAAAAACCGCAAAATGTTAAATTATTGACATTATTAACAAGTATCCTTAGAACATTGTTTAAGCATATAAAAGTAGTAAATTTTACATTGAAAATTGTGTAGTTATGACTTTTACATATGTTTGACTTGTATTTTCAAGACATTTTTTTTTGTGGGTTCTTTAAACAATGTTTTTATGACACTTGCTAGCAAGACCCGTTAGTATATACCATGTGCATGTCATTTCTTCTTATTTAAAGATTTTTTTAGTTAATTTAAATTTTGAGTTTGTTTTGTCATGTGGTTATTTGTACTTACATTTTTCACATGGGTATCAAATAATTTTCCAAATTTTAAAGGTAAGATTTCTAACATAACCTCTCATATTTGAATCCCACCATTGGACAATCCAAGTCCACTCAAATCCATACAGATCAAACCAAATCAATTGAACAACAGTTAGGGCTTAATACATCAACTTGAACTGAAACGAATATATATACTCATTTAAGGGTATATGTTGATGATTTTCTCTTCTTTTTTCAGATAGATGATTATATATATATATATATATATATATATATATATATATATATATATATTTGAACAACTAATCACATCGTTAAGCCTTTTTTGTGGTAAAATCAATTATCGTAAACATGAAAAATCTCTTAACCATTGTTATTAATATCTTGTAACTGTGAGTGTTCCACTCTTGAGAAAATTCTCAAATAAATACACTACTTTTTCTTGTTCTTGTTTTGTCATAAACTGCTAGAGAAAGTTGTCTCCATACTAGAAGTCTGAAACTTTTGCACTTGAAGACAAAAAGGGTTGCCAAAATGCACAAGAGATCCTCGTGTGCACCAACGCGTGGCTTAAAATAGTTCAAGACTCGAGCATGCATCTTGACTTATAAACTTGAATTTCATAAGAGCTAAATAAACTATTATCTCAATGAATTAAGACATTTTTTTGACAAGTCATTATTAGACATAACAACAATCAATTAATTATTGCTGCCACTTCCGTAATTTTCTTAACAAACGACTAAATTGAAGGGAGAATAAAAAAACACGTATATAAGGATTTTTTTTTTAAAAAAATGAAAGCATTAAACGTAAACTATCACAAAATTTGACATTATATTCTTTTGGTAAAAAAGGTTCTAGAATGAAAGAAGGGGTAGGAAATACAAGGAATAAGCATTCAAAATGCAAATCACTAGTTTAGTTTCGAAACTAAAGAAGTTGAACAAATTTTTTAAAATTAACCTAAGAGATATATTAATGAAATATCTAAGAAGACACGAGATAAAATGTTTTTTCTTTTATTAACACGGATAAAGAAGTTGAATCATACTCATCTCAAAAAGAAAAAAAAAAGTTGAACCATATTATTCGGTTAAATTTATTAAATTTTAAATTATCATTAAAAAAATTGAAAATATTAGACAACATTAGTCTTTAGACCGATTAATTTAGTGCCTAAATTTTTCGAAGGCATAATGTGATCAATTTTTTTTAGTTAAAATTATTTTTAAGATCAAATGTCCAACTCCTATAATTTTAAAATGATAAAATTAGTAATTTTCACTCAACATTTAATATATAGGTTGCTTGACCATGCATCTTGACTTTACTTAATATAGCATTTGACATAATCAAAAAAAAGAAAATTTGTAGATTGATTTAGAATGATATAAAGCTAATGAAATAATCGAGCTCAATTGGTTAATAAATATTTTTAAATGTTAAATTGACTAGGAAAAACTAAACTCTGACTAAAACAACTATTAACTAAACCATACTTACACTCCAGAAAATTTAAAATTATCGTGAACTTTTTTCTTGAAGCCGTAGGATTATTATGAGAAAAATAATACACAATTTTGTAGTTGCGAACTCCTTCTAATAGAAAAAAAAAATATGGATTAAAAAAACAAATATATTTGTATAAAGAACACCATTGAATTTGATTAATGGTTACAAATTACATTGATTCACCAAGTATTTTGATTGTCATCAGAAGACATCAACAATTGTTCCAAATAATCAGCACCAAGATCTTCAAACACAACCAAATTATCTATCCTAACATCTGTGTCATGTTTCTTCTTCTTCTTCTTCTCATCCATTTTACGTCTCATAGAATGCTTTCTCTTCAAAGCAACAACAGGAGAACACTCATTATCATTAGACAACACATAATTCATGTCCCTAAGTGATTCCTTAACCTTTTCAACTGGAAAATTAAGTGTTGCAGCTGAACCTCTCATTGAAAAAGCAGCTTGATCATAAGCTAGTGCTGCTGCTTCAGCACTATCAAATGTTCCTAACCATACCCTTATGCCATGTCTTGTTGAATCTCTTATTTCTGCTGCAAATTTCCCCCATGGTCTCCGTCGAACGCCTCGATAAGATTTGTTGTTCTTATCTTTGTTGTTCTTTGTTGTTTTTTCATTGCCACTTGTGCTTAGGGTTTGTTGTTGGGGTGATGATGATGTTATCATGCCATATAAAAGCATATCTTCTGGGTCGTTTTCATTGAAAGGGAGAAACTCGTTGTGGTTCTTTGGATTCAAAGTGATTGAATCTTGTGACCCAAATGAAGATTGTGGAAACAAATTGGATTTTGATGAGAAAGGTATAAAAGAACAATCCATTTTTAAGGATTTGAAGAATAAAGAGTAAGGAAAGAAAAAACAGAGTTGCTCTGTTTTTTTCTCAATGTTGAATTGAATGAAACTTCACTACCTTGCTTATATATACCAATTTGGGTGACATTAAAAAGTGGTAAAAGTCACTACAAGAGCCAATAGGTTAAGAGAGAGTGTAAAGAGGCTAACTCAATAGGTATATATATATATATATATATATATATATATATATATATCCTACATTCATAGTATTTACCACAAGGGTTTTCAGGTTACGTAATCTCCACACTTTCCATGATATTTTTTTAGGGTTTTAAAATGGATATTTGCATAACTACATGACAAAATAAATCATATTAAACCAAGTGGTTATTGCACTTCATTTTGTTGAATTAGTAACTAAATTCGAACCAGATACTTTTGCTTAATATTAAAAAGGAAAAAGCTAACTTGTGTCTTTGATGTACAAGTTAACGACGTGTTATCTCATTCATAAATTTTTAGAAGTTTATTACCATTATTATGATTTAATATAGTGATATTTTTTAAAAAATTATGTATAAATGCATAATATTACACCATCGGATCTCCGTATAACATACTAGTTTTTCCTTGAAAATAACTCATTGCATTTCAAAATGAACAATGAAAAGGAAGTATAAGTGATTTTTCCATTCCACCCAAAACAGGAGTTTTACAAATTAATAATTATTATTGATAATATGAAAATATATATATATATATATATATATATATATATATATATATATATATATATATATATATAATTTTGATACATAAATACATTGTATTATTAATTTCAAAAACTTATACACATTGCGATAAATTAGTATGTAAAATATGATTGAAAGTTATGAGAAGGTTATATAGTTTTTTTTAATTAAAACAACGATATTCATTCATTTATTTAAATTGGTAGAAAACTTTGATAGAATAACACAAATTAAAAATACAAAAACCAAAAAGGATGAATCAATAAATAAACTTGTAAAACTCAAGTTAATACCATGCAACAATAAAATGCCTAAATTGTGACCAACCCTATAAATACGACAAAATTAAAATGTCTGGAATACACATGCATCTAGATATGGAATGTTGAAGACGTCAAAATCATTGACTTAACCTTCACTCGATTGAAGATACTCTTTCATTATGAACCGAATGTACAACGCACTAAGACGAAAAATCAAAAATTGTTGCATAATTTGTTATGATTTTTTTTTACTAACGTTATATAGCTATTAAACTATTTTATACTTTCTTATACAAACTGAAAATCTGATACAAATTATTAATTTTTACTTCATTGATCAACATAATATATATAATGGCTTAAAAAAATAGATTGAATTAAAATATAAATTTATTTGGTTTGAAAAATATTCATGGAGGAGACAAAATATATATTTGCTACTCCTAACAGCTTCAATAAATGTTTGGTGAGGCTTTCTTTGGGGTTTGACTGCTGCCCTTTCTCGTTTTCTTGTAAAAGAAGATTCCACGAAACCACGAATGGAAGGAATTTTGAGCGCAATCTTATAGATCTTGCTAGTGCTATAAGGTAATGTTTAAAGAATCCATAGAAAGAATTTTTATTTTAAAAATATATGTTAAATATATTTGAAAATCATTACTATACAATTTTTAACGTAAAAATTACTATTTTTGGATATTTAAACAATGTTTTAAAGATATTTGATAACATTTTTTTTGCTTCAAAAAAAAGTGGGTACAGTGCATAATACTACTCCGTCCCAAAATATAAGCAAAAATGAGTCAACATAAGTTGATGTATCTGGTACAAATTTTGAACCAAATACATTAACAAAGAAGTGAAAATCTATCTTAAAAATAGAGTTTGGCATTGTGTGGACTGTGGAATGATGTTCTTCGTTTGTTATGCATTTCTACTATATTATCAAATGATTTAGGGACGTTTGTTATAGATTTGAAAAACCATAATTTCCTTCTAATCTCCTTAGCCATATTTTGTACTCTTTCCTTTAATATATTCCATTTAGGGTGTCGCAAATCTATTTGCATCTCATTTGCCTAAGAAAAAAATCGTGAGTATTAAGAATATATAGTTGTAGCAATAATTTTGTTAAAAAGTTTGTAGTATTTTTATTCATCCATACAATTATTGATATCATGAGAGAGAGAGAGAGAGAGAGAGAGAGAGAGAGAGAGAGAGAGAGAGAGAGAGAGAGAGAGAGAGAGAGAGAGAGTTTAGGGTTTCGAAATGACAAATCAAATAAAGGTATTTTTGTACAAAAATGATTCATGCATATGGAATTTTAAAAGTAATCTTATATTTAGAGACAACAAAGAAGTGAAAATCTATCTTAAAAATAGAGTTTGGCATTGTGTGGACTGTGGAATGATGTTCTTCGTTTGTTATGCATTTCTACTATATTATCAAATGATTTAGGGACGTTTGTTATATATTTAAAAAACCATAATTTCCTTCTAATCTCCTTAGCCATCGATCTCTGGACATTCCTATCTATTCTATCCAAATTTACATCCTCAATAACCTTATTGTTATATGATTCAAACATAGCACTTCTCACCCCAATGTCTTTCAAAACCCATGTAGCTGCTGCAGCTGGGAAACCTTGATTTGTCTTTTGACAAGTTAGCATCGTAATTAGCTTTGTATATCCCTTTCTTAGGTTTGTGCCATCTGATTTGGGTATTTACTTGAATTTGAGTCGAGATATGATTTTTGTTGATATTATGCTTATTATTATGTCTTTCCTTATCGATGAATTGGTTGCACGTTCATAATAGTTTACTACTTCGATATTTGATGACTAAAATTGGTTAGTGTTTCAAACTGTTTTCAAGTAATAAAGTAGTAAGTAAAATCGTCTCCCGTAGTGAAAAACAACATAATGCTGTTTTTTATCAGAGATACATGCGCCTCGCATGTAGGCAAAAAACAGCGTTTTTCAACACTATTTGACACACCTGAGGCGTGTACTGCCTGTTTCAAGTTTGTTTTTGTCTCTTTTTTTTTTTTTTGTATTTTTGAAATTTCTCTTCCTCCAAACTTGTCTTGAGATTTGAGATAGAATTTCCTCGACTTGTAATGTCTTCAGAGACCTTTTGAATCTTCATTCATTGTCGTTCCAATTCTTCATGAGGTGTCTTGATTTGTTGAATTATATGATTTTCTGTTAAATACATCAAAAACACTTAAGAATTGCTTGGTTTAGGGAAAACTAGAATTACATGAATCAATATGAAAACATTATAAAATGTCCCTTAAACCATAGACAATTGTTCTAAAACACATCTTATTTTGGTCAAATCATAACTAAAATGACTGAAAAATATGTTGAAATTAACGTTAGATGACTTGAAAAGGGGTTTAGCAAAGGATAATAATATTAATAATAAGGGCGGCTTGAAAAGGTTGGAGTATCAAACAAGTGCCTCGTGTGTAATATAATATGACCAATAGTTTATAGAGAACGGCCGCAAATATGAGCAAAAATGACATTCAAACATGGAACACACATATAGAAAGAATTATAGTGGAAGAGTGAAATTTATTTGGCTCAATGTCTCACTGGTTATGCTATATAGAAAATAGGTGGTGATTATTGTAACACCTTAAACCCCACAAAATATTTTTCAACGAAAATTCAATAAATAATAATAAAGCACTCAAGGGTGTCACATATCTCATCAAAACCAAAGTGTTTAATTCACAATAAAAGAAACGTCGCAGCGGAATAGTTATCTCAAAACACCTCAAAAATACATCACAGTTTTAACATCAAAACAGGATTTTAAAAGAATCCTAACAAAGTCTGAAAATAAAGACAAAATCCCAAAAATCCTAAGTGTCACAAATCAGAGCATCGACTCGATAGACTCCCAAAGCAATAAACAAGGTGAGTAGGCTCCAAAGCCATCCTCAGAAACTCACAACTACTGAGCTTCCTCTTCCTGCAAGTCTACACCACAATGGCGTTGGCGTCCAACCCGCAACAAGTAGAGTGAGAATATAATCAACATAAAGGAAATGTAAAAGCATGTATAGCTACAAGGTAAACAACACATCATTTATATTTAAACACATATTCATCACAACCAGACAATATTCACATTCTGCATATATATATATATATATATATATATATATATATATATATATATATATATATATATATATATATTCTTGTCGTCAAAGTTAATAAGTCTCAATCAACATCTTATATGCATATACAAACATCAACGACAATTAAAGACATCGAGTTGACATGTAGCAAAGGGGTACATCGTATAACACATTACTACAATAAAAACACATCATCAAATATTCACATCTTCACATAACAGCACATCATTGAATATCACATCTTCAAATATTCACATCATCGTATAACACATCGTCAAATTGCACATCATCAAATATTCACATCTTCACATAACACATCGTCAAATCTCACATCATCAAATATTCACATCTTCACAATACCCATAGTTAATACACTTTAACTATCCCAAAATCATCCCAAAAATCTTCATTTTGATCCATTTTAGCCCAAAATCGATAGATAAATATTACCCATAGTTAATACACTTTAAATAAGCACTTATAACACATCAAATCATCAATCATGCATCAAATTTCATGAATTTTACTCATTTTAACATAAAATTCAAAAACACAACATTAACACAATCAAATCATGGATTTAGCATATTAACATCATGGATTCACAAATAAACACATACACATAATCACAATAACAAACTAGAGCACGAATTCATCATCAATTCATCATAAGAACATGAAAATAGGAATAATCATACAAACTCATTACTGCCCATTTGCTCATATAACCCATATGTGAAAATAAAGTCCCCCCTTACCTCAACAATCAACCAAACAACCCTCTCCAGTGAATGGGTCTCTCTCCAGTCTTCTCTTCTAGCCTCCTAGAGTTCTTCTCTCCTAGCTCATTTCTTGCCTCTTACCTCAAATGTTCCTTATGAGCACTAACCCTAATTCTCATGAGACTACAATCTATTTATATTCTCTTGTTTGAGCTTGGTTTTCTCACATCACTTAATGAGCTTAGTTTCTATCATGTTTATCCTCTACAAATAAAACACTACTCATTTACTCACTTAAACTTCTTATTTTCTCATACACCTCTATTTCCTTAATTTCTCATAAACTTTTATTTCCTAATAATTAACCAACCCATCAACTCAACCACATAAGAATAAGACAATAAACAAATAAATTCCAAATAATACTAATATTAGTAATATCGAATAATATTAATAAACTAATATTAAAAAATCGGGATGTTACAATTATGATGAGTATGAAGAGGTGGTTCAAAGTCCGCAGCAAGCCCCGATAGTTGTGCTCTTGAATTTCGGGGGTAAGCTAGCCTTCTAAAACAATTTGAAATAGCTTTTTGAGATAACATTCTGAGACTAAAACAATTTGAAATTTTAAAATGGAAAGGTTATGTTATTTTTGCAAAATCTAAAATTGAAAATAATATTGAGGAGTATCAACAATTAAAGTAAGTAATTAGTTTTGACATGAAATCTTAAACTTATTCAAAAAGGGAAATAGTAGAGAAAATAAACTAATGAGTTACCTCCTATTTAGCGTTTGCTTAATATCATTAGCTCGACCTCTCGACCACTTTTAGGGTGGCTTATGTAACGCCTTGGTTTTTAATCCAAGGCATAGCTTATAAATATTTTTTTCCTTACAAAATATGAGGCTATTTTTTAACAAATAAACTATTAAAGGAAATTAATAGAAAATATAACTCGAAGCAAATTATTTAAATAAACTAATGGAAAAATATTCTTTAATATTGATCATTTCAAAACCAAAGAAATTCACATCCACATTTTCTAATGACTTAGTGGAAAATGATAATCTTCAAAAATATAGTTTATAATGTTACGTTCGGAAAAGGTAGACCACAGATGTTAGCTCAGGATCACCATATGCGCCCCCTATTTCTATTTCTATGTTCAATTAAAATTCACTAGATATGTCACACTCCCTAAGATACCTAAAGACATTAAGACTTTTGCATATAAAATTAAATAGATCTTAAAACATAACTGAACAAAAAAACTTAAATTAAATTGATCCAACAAACAAATAGATGTTTATCTTAGAACCCTACCCAATTAGGATTTAGTTATTAATGGTAACCAATGACAAATTACAAAATAAATAAAACATACTCAAGAGACAGCTTGAGGAGAGACTCCTCCCTTGATGCTCCTAACGCTAGCATTCCTCTTGAACCGATTTGCTCTTAATGAGAATTTGTGAATGAGAGGATTGAAAAATTAGGTTTGAGCTGATTTCTAAGTGGGTTTGGGGTGAAAAATTGAGCTTTTTACTCAAACCCGCAGGGAATAACAACAAAATGTTGTTTTTTTCTCAGAGGCGCATGCGCCTCGCACGTGGACACAAAAACAATGTTTTTCAGCAATGTTTTGCACACCCGGGCACGCAGTGAATGTTTTTAGTGCATTTTAGTCTTTTTCTTCGTCTTTTTGAGTGCTTTCTTCCTCCAAACTTGCCTTGGGACTTGAGGTAGAATTTGCTGATCTTGTAATGTCTTCAGAGGCCTCTTGAACCTTCATTCATTGTCTTCCCAATTCTTCACGAGGTGTCTTGCTTTACCGAATTGCGTGATTTTCAATGTAATACATCAAAAACACCTGAGAATTGTTTGGTTTAGGGAAAACTAGAATTACATGACTCAATATGAAAACATTGCATAATGTCCCACCGTCGACCAACGAATTTATGCAATCATGAGTAGGATATGCTCCTTTACATATATAATATGACTTGAACAGTCCTCCAGGGTACAATTGATTTCATCTTTAACCTTCGTGTCTTACTCATATAACAGCTTGAGCGTTAGAGTGCCTCTAGGTACCCCCCACAATATGATGAAATACTTATGATGCCACTTTTTTAATTTTTTTTAAATAGCAAATGTTAGTATGTTAATTGTTATGTTAATATATTTTTTTTGTTAGGATTTAAACCATGGATATTTAATTCGTATCTCCTTTAACCCTTAGCTCAACAAAGTAAGATTGATGAGGGAGAAACAAATAAGGTTTTTGTTGTTTCGAATGGTGAGGATGTTGGTATTATGGATAGTTGTTTGTTTTTTCTAGTCCATGTGAGGGTGTAAGGTGTCTTAATGAACATTATCTCTTATAATGTTCATGGTTTGGGGGGTGGGAGAAGAAACATGATATTTTGAAGATGGTAAAACAACAAATTTGTTGGTATTATGTTTTCAAGAGACAAAGTTAGAACTTATAAATTACTCTGTTTGCGCTGTCTTATGGGGTTTGAAAGGTTTTGGTTATTCTTTTAGACCATTTATTGGAGCTTCATGAGGCATTTTGACTTTATGGGATGCCACGGAAGTAGAGGTTTGGGTCACAATGATTTTGAATAATGTTCTAATCATCAAAGGCAGATTTAAGAAAAATTGTGGTGAATTTTATATTGCTAACGTCTACGCTCCGTGTGATCGGAATGAGAGACAAGACTTGTGGATTCGTTTGGGGTGTTGTGATTAGTAATAATAGGGAGTCCAATTGGTGTGTTTGTGGAGATTTCAATGCCCTTAGATCAGGTGATAAGCGTATTAGTAGGGCGACAAGCTTCAGACATGAGGATTATTCCTACTTTAACCAGTTCATTGATTAACGTGTTATTTGATCTCACACTTTGCGGTAGGCGTTTTACTTGGTATCGGGGTGACAATTTTCCATGAGTCGCCTCAATAGATTTTATTATCAGAGGATTGGTGCATTAAATGGCCAAATTGTATTCAGACTTCTCTGAATAGAGGGATTTCTGATCATTGCCCAATCTCTTTAACTGTTGATGAGGAGAATTGGGGCCCTCGTCCCTCGGCCTCAATGTATGCTTAAGTGTTGGGCGGACCTTCGAGGTAATAAACAATTTGTCCATGATCAGTTACTCTATTTCCAAAAGGACGACTGGGGAGGTTATGTGTTAAAGGAAAAACTCAAAAGGATTAAAAGTTGTCTGAAAGTTTGGCATCAAAATCACACTCAAAATTTGGAAGGTCGTATTAGTGAGGTAAAAGATCAAATTTCTTCTTTTGATTCTAGGGCGGAGGAATATGATTAGACGTAGACGAGTTGGATGAATTACACTCTTTATCTACCAACTTATTCTCTCTGTCAAAAATGAATACTAGCAAGCATTAGCAACAATCTAGAAAGACTTGGTTGAATGAGGGAGAAACTAACTCGAAATTTTTCAAAGAATCATGTATGTTCGCCGATGAGCAAATTCTATTACTTCTTTATCAGTTAATGGGTAGTAAGTTGAAGGTGTTAAGGGTATCCGTAATGTTGTTTTCAACCATTTTGCATCTCTTTTTCAGATAGGTACCTCAGACTACGGATGACAAAAAAATCTGCACCCGTGGATATCCACGGATAAAATCTGCCACAGACACAAAACGGATACCTTAATGGATATTCATGGATAAATAAATGGATATTTTAACTACCCGTGATTAATGGATACGGATGCAGATTTAATGGTATCTGCACCTGCGGATATCCATATCTGCTATTAAACTTAGGGTGTGTTTGGTTGGGAGAAGAAGATGAGAAGAGAGAAAAAGGTGAGAGAGAGTTTGAGAAGAGAGAAGTTGATGAGAAATATAGTAGATTTGATATATTGTTTGGTTTAAGAGAAAGTTAAGAGAAATAGGAGAGAGAGAATTTTGTTTATTTTCTAAAGGTAAAAAATACCCTTGAATTAAAGAACTAATATATAATTGTTTATAATATAATTTAATTAACTTAATTAACCTAAATACCCTTGATTTAATTTAAATATTTTTTTTGCATACCTACTTAAATATAAATTAATTTGGACGATTCGTATTTTATGTTAAAATATTATTTTTTATCTGAAATATTTAAACAGTTTATTGAATTAAATAAACTTTTTTTGTTTACCAAATTGAATTAAATATACTTAACCTACTCTCCAACCAACAAAATTCCCAAATTGTTCACTGGTAGGATTTCATCAGTATATGTTGTTGTCTCGCTATTCACATGGTCGTCTTCTCCGATGCTTCATTTCTTTTTTTTTTTTTGAAAACTCTTTCGCATTTTGTTGCAACGAGGGTACAGTGGGTAAATAAGACTCTCTGCTATTTCTTCGCACCTGAGCGGAGACTAAAAAAGTGTGGGCCCCACGCATTTTAACTCTCTCTCCCCTATTTCTTTGGTCTGCCAAACAAGAGAAATGGCCAACTTCTCTTCTATCTCTCTCGCCTCAACTTCTCTCTCCCCTAATTCTCCTCTACCAAACAGTGTTAGTGAATTACATAAATAACCTTAATACCTTTCAACTTCTTGAGCCAAAAACATCAACACCTTTGAACTTTATTTATTTATTTTGTTGAGTTAAGGATCTTTGTTGTTGTTGTAATGTATGGATATTATGTTTTGCTAAAAAAAAATGCATGTGATGAACTTTTGTTTTTAAATTTTAGCTAAAAAATATTAACAATTTTTTTTTATAAATGATATCCATGGATATATGTATAAACCCGTGGATACTTCAAAATTCGTGAATTACCCGCTAAACGAATATCCGCGTGGATATCGATAGAGTACATATTTCATATTTATCCAACAGAGCGGACACGGATATCAGACTATCCGCTTCCATGGATATCCATTTACATATCTACCTTAGACCGTCTAGTGGTGGATAATCTTAATTTCATTTCTTTGAGTATGAGTCAAAGTGGTGAGTTAATTAAACTTTCCAGCATCGACAGTTTTAAAAGTGCAAGACCTGATGGGATTAACTTTGGTTTTATCAAGGATTTTTGAGGGGATTTAAAGAATGATTTTATGTGTTTTTTGTCAGAATTTCATCATAACAACAAGTTGTCGAAATGTTATCACCTTTATTGCTCTTATTCCTAAGGTGGAAATCCCACAACGCCTTGCTGATTTTCGGCCGATCTCTTTAGTGGGTTGTGTAATGCCCTGATCCCGAGAATATAAATAAACATGTAAATCATGCATCAATCATACATCGGGACATTAATACTCAAACATACAGCTCATCATATAACATAATATGAAGATCAATTCAATTATAACATCGCACAACGGAATAAGATCATGTAATCATACAACTCATAAGTGTCATGTCTCGGTCATAACATATAAATCAACATAATATCTCAACAAAGTTTGATCCTAAGATCGCATGGCATAACATAAACAAAACCCCAAATTCTAATCAGAGCTCCTAAGCTAGACTCTAAAGTAGATAAACTCGAGTAGGCAAACGCCATCCTCGACACACTCACGAGTAAGCTACTCCTCAACCTGCAAGTCTACATCCACAAGGGTTGAACCCACGGATGAGGCGACACGAAATCACTAGAGGGTAAGATATATGCTCAACATAAGAGAATAATAAACGCATGTATGTCAGGCAAGCAACATCAACAATCATCACATATGCATGTTTACATAACTTAACATACATATCACTTTCATCAATTATAATTTAATCACAATCTTCAATCATATATCAAACACTCAAGATTCATCAAGTATCATCAATTCATTCACAATTCGATTACAATCATATTCAATCACCAATTAGCATTTACCACCTTCACAAGTTTACGCCAAAACATTACCAAACACGACTCTTGTGAATGTAATGCACCTAACACGACTCTATATATTTTACGGTACCGCCACGGATGAACTCCTTGAGATTTAAAACCCCGCAATGAATTCACCATACAATCACCGATGAAATCCCCGAGGTTTAAAACCTCGCAATGAAATCACCATACCATCTCCGGACTGACTTATGAATGCATGGACCCACATAGAGACTCGACAATGCTCACCAAATATACTCATCATTTGTTATACGATTCACACCATTATATAACGTATCATCACCAATTCAATACCAAACACATTATCAAATCACTAAGGCCACACATCAAATCAAGAAATCAAACATCACATCATCATCAATATCATGTGTAAACAGCAACACATCACAACCATCACAACATCAAGTGTTTACAATCTTCAACATTTTCATAATTCAAGTTTCATGATTTAATCACAAAAAACTACACCAAACATCATTAATTTACTTCTTAAATCATGTTACAACACCATTCATATCATCATAAACATTTAACAATCTTGCATACATTTTTATGACTTAAAATAGGTTTTCCATGTTTATTTTACAACTTCACATTTTCGTCTCAAAATCAACAATTCAATTCATTTCAATGCTAGCCATCAAAGCCTATAGTTATTTCATCAAAACAACATCAAAACAACACAAAAGGAATGCCCAGGGATGTTCGGAAACATCACATAAGGACCAAAACGCACAGAACAGCACATGTTGTTGCTGTCATGGTCGCTACAGCGAGCCTGCGGTCGCTACGACCACGACAACCATAACAGGTTTTCCCTGTTGCTGTCTTGGTCGCTACAGCGAGCCTGTGGTCACTACGGCCACGACAACCAGAACAAGTTTTCCCTGTTACGGGAAGACCTCCAAAAATTCCAAAAAATCTCATTTTCCATCCCAATCAACCCAAAATCAGTATATAAACAATACACATGATCAATATACTTTAATTGAACAATGATTACACAACACAACATCAATTTGACATGCATTCTCAAGGTTTTTGGGTTAAACTCAAAGTTCGTTTCAAAACTCATTTTCACCAAAAACTTAACAAACAAACATACCCAGCTCAAGTAAATTCGTTTCATCAAGTTCAACATCACCACATATACCTAATTCAACTATTCCAATAGCAACTTACTCATTTAAGCAACAACTTAACCATTTTCACTTATTTAAGCTATTTTCACCAACACACCAACACCAACAACTTATTTTACAACAAGTTACACAACTAACATAATCTTTTCATTCTAATCATATTTATGACAGTAATTTACCCAAACAGCAGCTTATTCAACAAGGACACTCAATTAAGCACTTTTACCAAATTCACTTAAATCACAACTTATTCAACACAACTTCACAATTTCTCAAACATAACACATACCCATAATTATAATCAGTTTAATAACCAACCAACAACACTTATTTATCATGTTATTCATCACAAACATCACCATTCATCAAGGTATTAACTTAACGTAATAAAATATGACTTTTAAGATGAAAAAATCATGAATTCACCAAGTTTAAGCAATTTTCACATAAACAACAACAACCACAATTCCAACTTAACCCCAACAACATAACTTCATGATTTCATAACCCAAACACATAATCATACTCATAATCAACTCAATTAAGCATAATCAACACCAATCATCATGTTTCTCATCAATTTCCACAAATTTCACAAAGTTAATCAACCATGAGTTTTGATGAAGTAAAAGCATGAAATCAACAACTTAACATATACTTAATTCAATCATCAACAAAGAGCACGAAAATCAACACAATTAATCATAATTCATGAAATTAAGCTATAAGCTAAAAGCTCCCAAACACCCAATTGCTTCTTAAACTCATATGTTAATCATAATCTCCCCTCTTACCTTAGTTTCTTCACTTCTCTTGATACTTCTAATGATATCTTCCCCTCTCCTCTTGATGCTCTAGCTTTCCTCTTCTCCCTTTCTCTCTCTCTTGCCTCTATCAAAATATTTTGATAAATGAATGACCTAATTCACTCACCACTACTAACTTCTCTTATATACTAATGGACTAGGTTAAACTTCTTAATGGGCTTAGTTATTTCTAACTCACAATTATTTTCTCTACACAATTACTTCACTTACATCGCTCAAATAAACCCTTTGATCGTCTTATCATGATTAGGATCATAGTCAGAGTCATTATCATCCTCTTCATCCTCAACATCTTCCATCACAACATGGGAGAGGATATTTATTCTTAATGGTAACCTTATTCAATTGTTGATAGTCCACACACAACCTCATACTCCCATCCTTCTTCTTAACCAACAACACCGGCGCTCACAACTCCTGTATATATAATACAATGTCCCTATATCCTAAGTTTTGTTTACAGTATAGTTCATTTATTTTCTGGTGAGGTGTGTGTTTCCTTTCTGAGTAATATACTACCTAATAAAAATTACTCCATAGGTACCAAAATAGTTTACTTTGTTTGATCATGTATATTATTCACATAACATATTTTGATTATATTTTTCTTTACTATTATATATTTTAAGGGTTTTTCTATCATGTACAAATTTACACATGTTTTTTTTTCACATGTTGAAAAGATCATAAAAATTAGTTTGCATTAGAATTTGTGCATTTAATATTAAGGCTTAATTGCATGTTTGGTCCCTTATGTTTATTTTAGGTTTCAAGTTGGTCCCTATTGTTTTAAAAGTTTCAATTTGGTCCAAAACGTGTGTTTATGAGGTATTCTCGTCGTTTTCCATGCAATTCCAATTTGAATCTGAATGTGAACATAATTGGAGCTCAAATTTTAATAGAAAATCCTACTTTAAGGTGTAAAAAATCAACTTGAAAGGGACCAACTTATGCTAACGTTGCAAACAAAAGGGACCAACTTGAAAACATTTAAAACAAAAGGGACCAACATGAAACCTAAAATAAATGTTTTGGACCAAATTGAAACTTTTAAAACAATAGGGACCAACTTAAAACCTAAAATAAACATAAGGGACCAAACATGCAATTAAGCCTAATATTAAATATGTACTTTTTTAATAAATAGTTGTTGTTTCTCAATAAAAAGTTTTCATTTTTAATTACTTTAACATGTGCAATATTGCACATGTTAGACAACCCTTTTTTAAAATTATATATATATATTAATTTTTACTAATAGATATTTAAAAATATTAAAGATCAATATATGAAATGATCAATTAAATCAATGATTTTGACGCGGAAAGAGTAAGTGGTACCTCCAAGTTGCTGATGCTGCTAATTTTCTATTGTTTTGGATAAATTACTCATAATTCTTTAAAAACAACTTTTTATTCAATAACGGCAAAAATGCGGCAGTATAATTATCAATGATGATAACATCAAATATCGACATGTTCTACAGTCGTGTGCCCAATTAATCAACATAGTTTGGACAAAGTTACAATCTTTTTCTGCTTTACATGGTCTGAAAATAACGTTAGAAACTTAATGTGCAGTATCAATTTTAGTTCAGCTAGCTGGGCTCACTTGGAAAAAATTCGTTCTGAGTTGGGCAAAATGTTTTTTTTTTTAGGGAAGTTGGGCAAAATGTTGATTATTGGTTCAATTCACTATTATTTGAATATAAATTTTTTTTTTTTAAAAGAAGAAAAATCGGTTATTTGATCTAAGAATCGACTAATCTGAAAGGTTCAATCCCACCATCCATTTGTTAAAAAATTATTGCCTCAATTCAATTTATTTTATAAGCATAAACAATAGTTGAAAAGTGAATGTATGTGGATTAAATTTTTAATCCCATATATTGACTTTTCAACTACCACTTTTGCTTATATTTCATTCCGGATGGAGTATATGTCAATCAAGCTTTTTCTACTACACAAATAACAGTTTTCGTAAATGAAAAGTGTTTTTTGTTTTTGTTTTTGAGAGAGGATGAGAAGTGTTAAGTTATTCAAATTCAATGAATATGGTGGAAAAGTAAGGTGTCATGATTATATGAAAATATTAAACAATTTTTGGGGTATGCTAATCACTTTGAACTTCTTTATACATTGTATCAATTTGAGAAAAGTTTCTCCAGTCTTCGGAGATAAAACGGGCATGATTAGTACTTAGCTCAGTTCACTTTAAGTTGAATATAATTTTTGTTGCAAAGGTTCATGTGAAAATGTTTTAGTACAAAGCATGTTAATTTTTGGTGCAAAATAGATGTAACCTTTCCATGTGAATCCAAAAATTAAATGAAAATGACCCTTATCCGACTCTGTCAAACATGAATGTTGTCTTCATAATTATAATTTGTTCTTGTATGAGAAGAAGATTCTTTATCCATAAAACATAGTATATGAACTTTCAATCACAATTGGAACTTGGTACATTGAATGAGCTCAAGATGCATGCCTAATGAATTAATTTTTAATCATAAAAAAGTAATCCTAAATTGGGCTTTCTCCATGCATGGAATGATAGTGAAGTCTTAAATTTCAAAGATGCACATTAACTTATGGGCTACATTTGATAGTATATTCATTGATTATTGCTTTTCCCACTTCATACAAAGTTAAAAAACATCAGTATTTTACGTTTTTAACCCCATCGGCAGTTTAACTGTCGATGGTAAGGATCCGGCGGCAGTTAACTGCCGATGGGAAGGAAACCAGCGGCAGTTAGCTGTCGTTGTCATGTTTTGCCTATATTTTCTAAAACTTCACATTTTTTCATCTTATTGTAAACAAAAACGATAAAATGAGTGAACAGAAACGATAAAATGACATGTGATTAAAATGAAAAAGCTAAAAAAAATGACAACTAATTTTTTAACTAAAAGTTGTTTTTAAGTTTTTTAAAAAACAGATTTAATTTTAACAAAAACTAATTCTAACATAGTTTTAATTAAAAAAAACTGATTTTAAAAAATCAGTTTTTATAAATTGTTTTAATTTAAAAACAGTTTTCAATTTATTAAAAAAAACAGCTTTATTTTTTTTATAAAAAAACTGTTTTCCAACAATAAACCTTTTTAGTATATTATTTTTTATGAAGTATTTTTATTAAAAAAATAGTTTTTTAAATTAAAAAAATTAATTGTTAAAAAATAGCAGATTTATGACTACACAATGTGGTTGTGAATGTGTTGTTAGTTATGGATTGATAGTTATCAATGGTTGCCTTCGTGTGAGGAAAGATGCAAGTTTCAAGGTGTATACAACAATTTTCTTTTGCTTTTCCTCACACGAAGACAACCATTGATAACTATCAATCCATAACTAACAATACATTCACAACCACATTGTGTAGTCATAAATCTGATATTTTTTATAAATTAATTTTTTTAATTTAAAAAACTGTTTTTTTAATAAAAATACCTCATAAAAAATAATATACTAAAAAGGTTTATTGTTGGAAAACAGTTTTTTATAAAAAAAAAATAAAGTTGTTTTTTTTAATAAATTGAAAACTGTTTTTAAATTAAAACAATTTATAAAAACTGATTTTTTTTAAAATCAGTTTTTTTTTAAATTAAAACTATGTTAGAATTAGTTTTTGTTAAAATTAAATATGTTTTTAAAAAAATTAAAAACAGTTTTTAAGTTAAAAAATTAGCTGTCATTTTTTTAGCTTTTTCACTTTAATCGCATGTCATTTTATCGTTTTTGTTCACTCATTTTATCGTTTTTGTTTACAATAAGATGAAAAAATGTGAAGTTTTGGAAAATATAGGCAAAACATGGCAACGACAGCTAACTGCCGCTGGTTTCCTTCCCATTGGCAGTTAACTGCCGCCGGATCCTTACCATCGGCAGTTAAACTGCCGATGGAGTTAAAAACGTAAAATACTGGTATTTTTTTTAGCTTTGTATGAAGTGGGAAAAGCAATAATCAATGAATATACTATCAAATGTAGCCCATAAGTTAATGGGCATCTTTGAAATGTAAGACTTCACTATCATTCCATGCAGCTACGGAGAAAGCCCAATTTAGGATTACTTTTTTACTCCATTATATGATTATATTAATTTATTTTAAAAAAAAATATAAATCGGCATTTTTATCCAACAAAATAACATGCTTTTATTTTAAATATATGTACCTTTTTATTTTAAATATATCTATAAATTAACAAGCCATTTAAGCACAATGTGTGCCTAAAATTAACTAAAGCAAAGGTTCAACCCACAATGAGAACAAAAACAACAAAACCAACCAAATCAATAAATAGCAAAGCTGATAAAAATAGATGGATTATGCCACCAAAATTTCAACTCAACATTTGACCCCAACTTGGTAGCCTTCGACCACAACAATAAGGAATGGCTTTTACCTTATGAGTCATCTGTAAGACTAATCCTTCTGTGGTTAAAAATTTTAGAGTTTTTTTCTTTTCTAATAACTTAAATATAGGCCAACCAAATCAACTGCAAAACGGATTGAATCTTCCCTTGAAACAAAAAAGAACCACCAAATTGAAGAGCATGATCAGCTGGAATATTAGACAAAATGCAAGAAATGCCTAACCGCTTGAGAATATTATGCCAAATAGCACCAAAGAAATCACATTCAAAAAACAAATGTTTAACAAGCTCCGCTTCCCAACACCCTCTTGAGTAAACAAAAGAATAAGCAAACATCATACCCCTTCGAGGCAAATTGTCTTTTGTTCGTATTTTATGAAGGTGAGAAAAACACAAGAAAATGGAGGTTTCAAATGTGTTGGTATCTTTTTGCGTTTGGATCTCTTTTAACTAACAAGACTGATGCTGAAAGTAAAGAGATAAGGGAAGAGAGATGACACAACATATTTATCCTAATTCACTCCATAAATCGGAGCTAATCAAGTCTCCTCGCACTTCCAAGAGATTTCGCGGTAACCAATAGATTACAAACAACCACTAAAACAACCTAGTCCTAGATTTCTTTGCCTCAACTTAGAGGACTTCCTAATCTCAATCCAGGGATTTACAAAGAGTGATTACAACATATGAGTTTACACAAACTCTAGGAGTAGTAAAAAAATTAAGCACAATAGACTATAAGTGTATCTCTTTTGGTTTTCTTGACTGTTTCTAAGACAAAGTGCAGTATATTGTATGTATTCACAGGTTTGTCACATTTTTCAGTTAGAAAATTTCCTTTAGATAGAGGTGAAGTTTGATGATCGTTGCTGAAGAAGTCCTTGTCTTTGAATGTCCGATTGAATGTTGAAATATTCTTGATTAAATGCAGTCAACGAGTCAGTCATTCATTTACATCAATGATGATCTTAATGAAATTTACTCAATTGCATAAGTCAGAACAAAGTTTCCTTTCTTAGCAAAGAGTCGTTGCATGCATCAGTGACGTGTACTTCAGTCAGACGCTTGGTGTATAGGATCTCAATCCTCAGGATTGAACCACAAAGCATTGATTTCCACATAGCTTTGACCTTGGTCTTGATACAAAACCTTGTCTTTATCTATGGCACAAAGCTTTGCTTTAAGGTCCAGAGCGTTAACCATAGTCCAGAGCGTTGACTTGATCGACAGGCATAATTTCACTTACTTAGAATTTCTATCACACTTAAACACACACCAGAGTATCTTAATTGTTCTCAATATATGTGACCATATGTAGTAATTAGTTGTGAGTATATCTAAATAAAAAACATTTGTGTTTATGACCATAGAAGTCTTACTCCTCAAAACCTTTACAATTTGTCATTTGGAATAATATTAAGAAAGGACATGCACCCTTGTCCCCGTGCAAGAGGAAAGGCATCTTCAACTTTCTTTCATATCCTGCTTAGTGCTTATGCAAACTTAAAAGAAAAGAAAAAAAATCTTCATGACATTATAATAATAATAATACCGTCATCTATTTAGTTAATTACGTGTTTGGATGGAAATGAATCATGTTAGATAAAGAATGTTATAATAGAGAGAAGGAAGGGAAAAACAAAGTAGATTCGATATATTATTTTCGCATAAAAAACAAAAGAAAAAAAAAACGTGGTTCTCTCTTATTTTGTTTGATATGATTAGATAAAAAGGTAAAAGGAGAAAATTTTCATTATATTTTTTGTTAACACCATGGTTCCTTGAAAAAAAGAGTTTTGATAATTCTGAGTTCGGTTAGGAAGTAAGTAACATTTAATTAAGAATTGTTCCACCGCCCTAAAATCAAACCCAGATTCGGTGAACGATTTGTATTTTGATGAAACTCATTAAATTTTCATTATATATACTATATATAAATGAGATATGTTATGAATATATTGTAAGTGGATGTCGATTAGCTATTGGGCCAAACTACTAGCCCATTAACCCATTTTCTTATATTTTCTTATTAGAAAATTGTTTTTCCCACATTAAACAAAGCTAAAACACACCCGTAAAGACGGTTTTACCCCGGCGGCAGTTAATTGCCACTGGGATGGTGCATCAGTAGTTAACTGCCGCCGGACCCATCGGCAGTTAGTTGCCGCCGTCCCCATCGGCAGCTAACTGCCGCTGCGATCTATACATAACCAGAACAACAAAACAAAACCTGCATCAGTTCCATAAACACTTTCAAATTTCCAAATTTGCTCCAATCCTCTCCAATTCCATTCTCACGAAATTGAAGCAAATCATCTCCACCAAACAACAAGTAAGTAGTATTAATCATTTATAATGTTAATGTTAGTTTGTGTAGGGTTATTTTTGTTAATTTTGGTAGATTTATGTAGTTAGGGTTTATGTAAAAATTGATTTTTTTTGTTAGTTTATGATGTTATAGATGAATGTAGTTGTTGTGAATGTTGTTTAGATTATGTTTAAGTATAATGTGGTTGTGAATGATGCCCAATTAACACAATTAACACAATGTGAATGTTGCACTCAAAGTGTTTGTTAAAATGCCTAAATGAGTATGTTGATGAATGTTGTTTAGATTGTGATAGAATTGTGAAAATGTTGGAATTGTGAGAATGTTGGAATTGTGAATGATGTTTTTATTATGGCTAATTTTTTTAGTTTTGTTTTTGTGTAGATATGTCTGATCAGAACCAAGATAGGACAACTAGAGCTGGTAAGCAACACATGACTAGCAGCTACCGACGGGAGAGGCAGGCTGCAAACCCTCATGTGCCTAAGAGGGGAAGAGGCCGGAGGCCTGTTGCGGGCGAGGGTAGTTCTCAGCCGACACAGTAAGTGTCGCAGGTGGAGGACCCCACACAGTACCTGCATTATTAGGAGCAGCTACATGATGCCACAGATGGTGGCTATGACGTCCAGCATGTTGCTGATGGGGGTGGGGACGACGATGCGGTTGCGCTAGATGAGGATGAGATTGCGGCTGCGACAGCCCCCGAGCAGTTACCTGATGTGGCTCCATTTCCTGGAGGGCCTTATGATGACTCATTGTTGTCATCATACGCTTCACACGCTGCATTACCGTTGTGGTATAATGCAAATAATGTAAGTTTTCTTTTTTCTTTTTTAACTTTTATATATGAAGTCGATATATTTTTTTTGTATGATAACTTTTAAAAAAAATGACATGCACACATGTTGTTGTCTGATTATTTTTTTGTCTTCGATTATTGTTCGCGCGTAATTTTTATATATGAAGTATATGCTTTTTTTTTGAATGATAACGTTTAAAAAAAATGACATGAACACATGTCGTTGTCTGATTATTTTTTTGTCTTCGATTATTGTTCGCGCGTAATTTTTTATATATGAAGTATATGCTGTTTTTTGTATGATAACGTTTAAAACAAATGAAATGAACACATGCCGTTGTCTGCTTATTTTTTTGTCTTCGATTATTGTTCGCGCGTAATTTTTTATATATGAAGTATATGTTTTTTTTGTATGATAACGTTTAAAAAAAATTACATGAACACATGTCGTTGTCTGCTTATTTTTTTGTCTTCGATTATTGCTCGCGCGTAATTTTTTATATATGAAGTATATGTTTTTTTGTATGATAACGTTTTAAAAAAATGACATGAACACATGCCGTTGTTTGAAGTATATGGCTTTTTTTGTGTGTTTTTGATTTATGTGGTGTTTTTTTATTATTTTAGATTCGTAACACCCGTAGGATGAGATGCATAAATCACAGGGGCGAAGGTGGCAGATCTCCAGCGTCCACATAGGAATCAAATATGGTTTTGGGATCCTATAAGGGCGAGTGGGTTGCATGATTTGATGTACACAGGGTATTCTACTGTTAATCATGCTCTGCTCTAGCCGCTAAGCTAGAGGTGGCATTCCGAGACCAGCAGCTTTCACGTGCCTACTGGGGAAATGACCATCACTTTAGATGATGTGGCGTGTCTGCTGCATGTTCCTGTTGAAGGACGGATGCTGAGCCATAGGAAGAAGGTGTCTCAGGTTGATGGGATGGAATTGATGGTGAGTACTTAGGTGTCACCCAGGAGTATGCGGTGAAAAACTGCAAGACTGAGTATGGTGGCTACATTAGCTATAAGGCGCAGAAGGAGCTTTATGAGGATCACCTGAGTGTTGCCACAAGATTAGCACTTGTTGAGACACAGGAGCAGCTCCAGGAGCTAGCCAGGCGTAGGCTTGCCTGTGTGAGGTGTTTCCTCCTATACCTGCTTGGATGTACGTTGTTCAGTGACTTGAGCAACAAACACATCGACCTCACATACCTGCAGACGATGGAGACCTTTGCTGGGATGAGGGACTACTCGTGGGGAGGAATGGCATTGGCATACCTTTACCACACTCTATCCGAGGCCTCTTCGCCTGCAGGAAAAAGGATAGGGGGAAGCACGACACTTTTGATGGTAATAATTTTAATTTACTATGTCTTTTAATAATTTACTATGCCTTTTAATTTACTATGTTTGCTAATAACTTATAAATGTGTTTGGTTTGTGCAGGGATGGTTCTTGGCACATTTTCCAGAAGTTTACCCACATGACCATAATGATAAATACAAGCAAAACTATCCCTGCGCGACCAGATGGATTCCACACAGGGGTCATGCAAATCCGAAGCCATACCGTCTGGCACTGGATCGTTTGGAGATGGATGATGTTACCAAGATGCCATACGAGGATCATAGGGAGATGCAGGAGTTTGTGGAGATATGTTGGTATTCAGGCTGGATCATGTGTGGTCGTGACATTATCTACCGTCACTTGCCTGAGCGGGTTAAAAGGCAATACGGGTATGTGCAGGACATCCCCCGAGCTCCGACGTCTATGCTTCCTCTCCCTTTTCAGGTCGTTGCACAGGCTTTCCTAGACTTCCATGTGCACATCATTCCTCAGGCTGTATGGGGTCGGGAGGTTGATCAGCCATGGCAGTACGATGAGGGATACATGAGGTGGTACGGACATGTGTCTCACCCAAATATTCTGCCACCTATTGATGGATCTCCTCCGAGGCCAGCAAATGAGGAGCAGATCATTGCACGCCATCAACAGCGGCACCAGGAGAGAGGCTCGCCTGATACCATTGACATGGTTGGTGGCACTGTGAGCCAGGCTGATGACTACTTGGGTCAGGAGGCGATGAGCAGTGAGCAGCTATATCAGGCGATGCGCCATATCAGGGACATGATGGCACCGATACTGCCCAGGAGGTCGAGGAGGTCAAGGAGGCGGCAGCAGCAGCAGCATGATGACCAGGATCAGGATTAGGACATTTTTTTAGGACTTTTGTTAGTTTATTTTTTGTAAATTTATGACACATTCACATTATCGTAGTTTTTTTGGTACAATTTTAACATGATTTTGGGTTTATTTTGCTTTATTTTGATTATTTTGATTACTTCGAAACAACAATAACAACAATTCATTCATGATCCGAACTAAATCATAACTAAAAATTTACAAAATAAGCATTACATTACATTACATTATCCCTAAATATGTTGTATCATCATGAATGATGTTGGATTTAAATTTAATTCTTGAAAGTTTGCGGAAAACATATATATGCTCTTGTGTCTTATACTTAGTGTAAAAATTTGCAAATCTTTTTGAAAACTCAAAAGAATGAAGAGAACACAACACATGTATTCTACGAAATCAGCTATATATGTTTTTAGATCGAATTCCCTCATATAAGATGAGTCATGACAAAAAGGAATGCATTCCAATATATTATTTTGAACTTAATCCTACTGCCCTGCCAACTGACAAAGTTTCAATTGACAGAGGAGCATGATCAAGTACAACACAACATCTTAGAACTGCATTCCCTTTTGTCACACTCATCCTATACGAAGGAATTTGATGTGAGAACCTATATAGCTGATTCCGCAGAATACATGTTGTGTTCTCTTCATTCTTTTGAGTTTCCAAAAAGACTTGCAAACATTTACACTAAGTATAAGACACTTCAATGCCAAGATTTTCCGCAAACTTTCAAGAATGAAAAAAAAATCCAACAAAACAACGACACAACATAATAATACTACCTAAACATCTTCATCCGGCCGAATCAAACTCTTGAGAATATCTTCAGGCGACCTCAGCAACGTAACATCCATCTCGAGGGGGATCATGTTCGCCTCAGCAAATATCGAGAACATGCTCCTCACGTCGTCGTCGTTCGTTAACTCTGACCGAGTGAACGACAAATTCCCGTCTGAGTCGAACGATGGACGGTGATACCAAACGTATTCCACCCTCCTCTCGTCTCTGTGGTTGATTCGTTGGTTGATTTCATGAAGTAGATCCTTCAATTCTTTTAACGTCACATCGTCGCGAACCTTGAAAAAATGTTGGTTACCACCGTTGAAGGATACATGAAAGTATACTTGAGCCATTTTTTTCAGATCTACACCATAAGAAATTAAAAACAATCCAATTAAAAACTCATTCAAACATTTTATCAAACACTTGTAGTGCAAACTATACATAAACCCTAAAGCTAAAAATTACAACATAAACATGCAAAGATCTAAACATTTAAGGAACATAAGTCATTTCCATGTAAACAATCTATCATTTCTTGTCAAAAAAATCAAAAATTAAACAAAGTCTAAAACTAAAAAAAAAAGTTAAATTAAGATAATAAATGTAACATATAAGCATAAAATGACAATGAACTTGATTATGGAAACTTGTTATTGGAGTGTTGGTTGATTTGAGGTTGAAAGTTTTGAGATTTTTTGAAAGATTTGAGAGAGTTTTTAGAGATTGAAGAGATGAAGTTGGAGGTTCTGGGTGCTGAGCTTCATAAGTACTGATCGCAGCGGCAGTTAGCTGCCGATGGGAACGGAGGCAACTAACTGCCGTTGGTTTCCTTCCCATCAGCAGTTAGCTGCCGCCGGATCCTTCCCATCGGCAACTAACTGCCGCCGGGGTAAAAATGTAAATTACTGGTGTGTTTTAGCTTTCTTTGAAGTGGGAAAAGCAATCTTCTTCTTATTATTGTATTTCCCTATAAATAAGACTCATTTGTAATAGAATGAGATACAAGAGACAATTGAAACTCTCACTTTTCTTTCCTTCTCTCCTTCATCTCTATTTTCATAACACGTTATCAGCACGCTCTAACCAACTGAGAAGGTAGATAACTCTTCTTAATCTATTACAATAAGTTGTAATTTTTTATCGATGATTATAGGCTATTGTTATAATTCCACCAATTTGGAATCAATGCATATATATACACATTATCATTATTATGCAAATTATATACTTTTTATTTATTTTTAATTCAACACTCATGCATCCCTGAAGGATTGCATAAGAGATTGATTACATCTATAATACAGTTCCTAAAGAACTATATTCAAAAAGGAACGCATCCCTGAAGGATTGCTTATAAACTCAATTTATTTTCCAATGAATTCCTGATGAATTTAATGGTGTTGCATCCCTGAAGGATTGCTTATAAACTCAACGCACTAAGATGGAGCCTCAAAGAAGGTTGGAAATGTACGTTGGATATGAATCTCCATCTATTATAAAGTATCTCGAGGCAACAACAGGAGATTTATTTAGAACTCGATTTGCTGATTGTCATTTTGATGAATCAAATTTCCCAACATTAGGGGGAGAGAAAATGCTGCTTAAAAAAGAGATCAGTTGGAATGAATCTTTATTGTTTCATCTTGATCCTCGAACTAAACAATGTGAACTGGAAGTTTAAAAGATAATTCATTTGCAAAGTTTAGCAAACCAATTGTCAAATGCATTCACTGATCCAAAAAATGTGACTAAATCATATATACCAGCTGCTAATGCTCCAATAAAAATGAATGTCCCTATTGGACAATCTAAATTTGCAAATAAGTCTGAACCACGCTTGAAGCGTGGTAGACCAATCGGTTCTAAACAAAAAAATCCTCGAGCAAAGAAAGAAGCTAAAAGTAAGGATGACCCAAAAGATGATATAGAAACTCTAAAAGAGTCTTCTAACATAATTGATATTTCAATTCCAGAAGAAACTGATCAGGTACCTGAAATTCAAGAAAATAATGAGATCTCAATGAATTATGTCACTACTGGAATCCAATGGAACTAACATGAAATCAACGTTCATGATATTTTTGCATACAACATAGCACTGAATGTGATAACTGATAACGAGGATCATGAACCAAGGTCTATTAAAGATTGTAAACAAAGCAAAAATTGGCCAAAATAGAAAGACGCAATTGAAGCAGAATTAAACTCTCTTAATAAGATAAAAGTATTTGGACCTGTTGTCCGAACACCCAAAGGTGTGAAGCCAGTTGGATATAAATGGTTGTTTGTGCGAAAACGCAATAAGAATGGTGAAATTGCAAGATAAAAAGCAAGGCTCATTGGTCAAGGGTTTTCCCAAAGACTTGGGATTGATTTTGATGAGACATACTCACTTGTAGTTGATGCAACTACATTTAGATACTTAATTAGCCTTATAGCTCATGAAGGGTTGAAATTGCACATGTTGGATGTTGTTACAGCCTACTTGTATGGCTCACTTGATAGTGACATTTACATGAAACTTCCTAAAGGATTTAATTTTCCTGAAGCAAACAGTTCAAAATTTACATGGCTCACTCGAGAAGACTACTCCATAAAATTTGTTCAGGATTTAATAAGTTTCTCTATGGGCTAAAACAATCGGGACGCATGCGGTATAATCGCCTCAGTGAATATTCGTTGAAATAGGGATATAAAAATGACTCCATTTGTCCATGTATTTTTATGAAAATAACTGGAAATGAATTTGCTATAATTGTTGTCTATGTTAATGACATAAACATTATCGGAACTCCTGAAGAGCTTCCAAAAGCCATAGATTGCTTAAAGAAAGAATTCGAGATGAAAGACTTAGGAAAGACAAAGTTTTGTCTTGGATTACAAATTGAGCAATTGAATAATGGGATTTTTGTGCATCAAGAAGCTTACATAGAAAAAGTGTTAAAGCGTTTTTACATGGACAAATCTCATCTGTTGTCTACTCCAATGGTTGTTAGATCATTGGATGTGGAGAAAGATCCTTTCAGACCTCGAGAAGAAGGTGAAGAACTACTTTGTAACACCCATATAGAGATTGCCTAGGATCTCTTACGAGTATTAAAATTTCGTACCGGATACATTAAATACAATACAGAAAGATTGGTAATATTTACACAATGCATAAGTTTATCATACAACTCATCATCCGATACAAAACATTCTTCATAATATACATCATGATACAACATTCTTATACAATTATCCATATAATAAAACGTAAGCAGCACGATCAATCCATAGCCTTCTCTTTACCTTTACGACGTGCTACATGCGAAGAACCTGCACCAGAAGGAAAGGGATGAGACATAACGTCTCAGTGAGCTCCTACCCTACCAATTGTTGGCAACCACGGGGGTAACCTAGGGTCGCCGTGCCTACTCTTGGCAATCTTGGGGATTCCTACGATCGCCATCATTCTTTACTTTTATCGCGATCAAGGGGACCCTAGGATCGCTTCATTGTCTTATCTCATACATATCATGTTCCATTCTTAATCTTAGACTTATACGGAGTGATCTTGGGGACATCCTATGATCACATCTCGTTCACTAGGAACTAAACATCATATTTCGTATTACATATAAATGTACATATTCGTCTTTCGTATCTTAAGTTAGCAGTTAGGGTTGAACAAACATAACATTATCTTGGTTCGTTTTACGGAGTGCATCCGGGTGGAGTAACCCCGAAGTACATCTCCCATCATACCGGTGAAATTCCTATCATATCAGGCTAACACCGGACTCCTCTTATCTTTGTGTAGGCAACCCTCTCGGTGAAGCCCCATCCGGCATAATCCGGAGCCTGCTGGACACATCTTACTTTACATGTGGACAACCCTCTCGGAGAAGTCCCATCCGGCGAATCCCGGAGCCTGATGGACATGCTTAAATCTTTAACTTACGTGTGGATAGCCCTTTCTGAGAAATCCCATCCGGCGTAACCCGGAGTCTGATGAACACGTGATCGTAATCGTATAACATATTCGTATTTGTTCTTATTGTAAACATTCATAAGTGCTTAACCTATAAAAGGGTCTAATCTTAATCATTGTATCATTCTTGATGTCGTATAAACTGAATCAAGTTCATATCATTGTTTCATAAGGGATAAACCCTAAACTGGTTTCTTGGCATCACTATGACTTCTTATGGATTAGTATAATCCTTTCTTATCTTAGTACCTTTCCTCATCTATAAATCATCCATACATTCCTGTCATACCCCAATTTTTGACCTAAGATTCTTTTTTACTCGTCTCTGGTTTCGAAATTTTTTCGTCGTTTCAGACGGAATTTCGGCAGGGAGGTATTTTAAAATACCTCATTTTTTTTTTGGTTCCGAAGGCGACCTTTTTTATTATTGTTTGTCATTTTTAATTAACACTTCTTTTTATTTTTAGTTTCATTTTTTTTCTTCTTTCCTTTTTTATTATCTTTTTATTTTTATTTTTATTTTAATTTTCGTTTTTTTATTGTTCTTTTTTTTAGAGGTCTGACTTTTTGTTTTTAATGGGTTTGATGGCAATTTTAATGGTTGCCATTTTGATTGTTTGCTGACTAATTGTGATAATTGTCCATCAATGGTTAATTAGCATTTAACATCACTGCACTATAAAATCAAAGCCAGGAAATCATCAGAAAAGACAGTGAAAATCAGTCACAAAACCACACAACAACAACCAGTGCCAAATTGAATCAAATCCACAAAAACCACAAAAAGCCAACACGAAAAACTGGTCAGAGAGCATCAAAACACCACCACAAACAGTACCACGCCCTCACAACACAACACTCAATACACGCCCTCCCCCCTTCCACCACTTACCACAAAAAAAACACCCAAGACTCACTCCTAACCCACGTCCACCCTCACATAACCCACAAAGCAGTACGGCTCTCGCTCCCTCAACACCCCATAACCATACGGCTCTCGCTCCCTCAACACCCCATAACCGTACGGCTCTCTCCCCCTCACACAACCCAGCAACAACTCACTCCCTCAACACCCCCATAACCGTACGGCCCCCTCCCCCTCACACAACCCAGCAACAACCCACCCCCTCAAACACGGCCAAAACCAACCACCCAACAACCCAAACGCGGCCCCTTTCTCCCCTCTAAACCAACAATACCCAAAGCCAGGTCCGAATCCGCAAAAGGAGAGGTAAAGGTTTTCTGTTCTTTTTAGATTTAGGTTTTGTTTTGATTTTGTTGTAAAGGAAAAATAGTATGCGCATAAGAGATCAGAGAGGAGAAAGAGAGTGAGGAAAGAAGAAGGAGAGAGAAAGAATTCTGAAAATGAGAGAAAAAACCAATTTTGAACTTACATATAGAGCCTGAACCGGTTCGGTTCTTTTGAACCGAACCGGTCTGGTTCTTTTTTCTCTCTTTTCAGCCCCATGGGCGCCCTTCAGCCCTTTTCTTTTCAGATTTTCTTTTCCTTACATCCCCTTTGCTTGCTGCACTCCCCTCTTCCCTTTTATTTTTGTTCATTATCATTTCTAGCGTTTATCTCGTTAATTTCTTATTTATTTTGTTTCATTGCATTTACCTTATAGGATTTCATGCATTGTTTCTTTTCTCGTTATTTTCCTTTTACTTTGTTGCACTTTTTATTTTATTTCATGCATTTTAGTTTTATTCCAGCATATTTACTTTCATACACTTTACCATTTTGTTTTTTTTTTCTTCCTTGTTTATCGTTTTGTCATTTTTTATTTTCATTTGATTAGAATGTAATTAGGATCAATGTAACAAAATAAATGAGAATATGCACTGACACTTGCACGTTATTTATTCTGCTTTACGTCTTTTATTTGTTTTACTTATTCCGCTATTAAAAAAAATACAAAAAAATTAGGTTAGTTTAAAAGGATTTCGTGGTGATCCAACGTCACCACGGAATTTCCTCGCGTTCAGCCTTTATTGCTTTTAGTCTTAGTTAATTAAAAAAACAAAAAAAAAACATGCAAATAATAACAAAAATCACAAAAAAAAATTTCTTAATAAACCTTGATTTTCAATCAAGTGTCCGTTTTTTTCTTTTATTTTCTTTAAATAATCATTAATCCACTTTAATCACACTTTAATCCTTTTCAAAATAAAAAACACAAACCAATTCTATTTTGCCACTTGGCTTTTACTTTCAAAACTTTTTTAAAAACTAATAAAAAACACCAAACAAATCAAACGTTATTTTTACCCCGAACTACGAGGTTTTGATCCCTCACGGGTACGTAGGCAGAGGACTCTGTCCTTCCAAATCATAAAAAATACAAAAAAACATTTTTATTTTTCTTCAATACTTTAATTCATTCTTTTCTTTCCTTAAAAAAATAATAAGCAAGTTATAGCCAAAATAAATGAATAAAATCAAGAGGTTCTCGTAGAGTACTACGAACGTTTAGGATGCTAACACCTTCCCTAAACGTAACTAACCCCCGAACCCTTAATCTTTAAAATTGTGGTAATTTAGAACTTTTTTTCCACTTTTCTTTTAAAAAATTAAAAGTTCAGTCGTGAAATAAAATTAGTGAGTCAACGCTAATCAATAGCTTGATCTCCGAAAATCACCGCGACAGAAATGGCGACTTCACTGGGGATTCCCTAGGAGGGTTGAGCCTAACTTGAATTTATTTAATTATTTCGTGCTATAACTTGCTTAAAAAAAATAATAAAGCGTAAATATGTGCCTATGTGTTTTTTTTTCTTTTACGTGAGTGGTGAGATAAGTCCTACACCCGGGCTTGAGAGAAACATAAGATAGGATGGTGGTATAATCAAAGTGCCATACCAAGAGTAGTCTTGGGTGTTGGTACATGTGATATAACCCCACTCAATGGAGGTCTCTTAAAGGTAATACCATGTCAACATGAGTAGTCATGTTTGACATTGTTATTTTTAAGTGGCCTATGAAGTTGAGGACCTTTAGTTACCTTTAACCCATCTTGGCCTTTTAGGACGTAGTGCGGTGGCTAATCAAGAGTAGTCTTGAGTTGGTCGATACGCGATACTACACTCAAACGAGACTTTCCTACGAACGTTGTTGGACCGGGAGTAGTCCCGGAATCTGGCAATATTCGGAAGTGGTCAATGACTTTGGGAACTTGGTAGAACCCGTGATACAGGTACATATGAAACCATAGTCCTTACCAAAATGACGTGTTTACCCTCAACTCCAACATTACGGACTTAACCTCACCATGTTTTCTCCGCTTCTGTAACATAATCATGCATACATGCATCCATTCATAAACGTTTTTTCATCAGATATTGAAGGACTTAGACAAGTTTTGTTGTAAACATCATAGGTATGAACATCACAATGAGGAAGACTCATTTGACAAACTTAAGGAAGCTAGGATCTTTGGTAGCTAGTCCAGAGAACTTTCGAGATCGTTATGGGTATCTACTCAGCATTCTCAAGACAAACGTTGAAGAAGGAATCCTTAATACCTTGGTCCAGTTCTATGACCCTCTCTATCACTGTTTCACGTTCCCGGATTACCAGCTTGTCCCCACTTTGGAAGAATATTCCTATCTGTTTGGTTTGCCAATACCTGACAAGATACCTTTCAACGGCCTTGAACCAACTCCTAAACATCCAACCATCGCAGCAGCCCTTCATCTCAAAACCTCCGAAATAGCCACTAACCTCACCACCAAAGCGGGCTCCCAAGGCCTAACTTCCAAATTCCTCTACCAAAAAGCCTACGCTTTTGCCGAAGCCTCCAGTACCGATGCCTTCAAATCTATCCTTGCCCTACTCATCTATGGCCTCATACTTTTCCCTAATATTGACGATTTTGTCGATATCAACACGATCCAAATCTTCATGTCCGGAAATCCTGTCCCTACCCTACTTGCAGATACTTACCATTCCATTCACCACAGAACTCAAAAGGGATGTGGAGTTATCACTTGCTGCGCGCCTTTGCTCTACAAGTGGTTTACTTTACATCTGCCTCAAACCCACCTCTTCAAAACTAATCCAGAAAAAATCCGATGGCCTCAAAGAATCATGTCCCTCACCCCAGCCGATATCATTTGGTATCAACCAGCCACCGACATTGGAGTAATCATTGACAGTTGTGGAGAGTTCCCCAACGTACCCCTCATCGGTACGCGAGGGGGAATTACTTACAGCCCTGCTCTCGCTAGACGCCAGTTCGGTTACCCCATGAAAGAGAAACCTAACAACCTCTCCCTAACCGGTGAATTCTACCTGAATCACGAAGACCATACAGATATGAGATTAAGATTTGTGCGAGCTTGGCACACTATCCGTAGGGTTGACAGAAACCAATTAGGAAGGAGGACATGCTTTGTACATGGATCTTATACTCAGTGGGTCATCGACAGAGCTTCGAGTGTTGGTTTACCCTACCCTTTGCCCAGATACCTATCCTCAACCGTCCCACCGCCATCCTTACCCATACCCTTCGATAACAAAGAGGAATATAATGAGCAATTGATTCAAATACGGCTTGAGAGGGACACTTAGAAGAGAAAATACCAGGAGCTTGAACGTGAACATGAGACCTTGAGGGGGAAATTAGAACAGAAGGATCACGAGCTTTTCATCCAGAATCAACGGATGATCGAGAAGGACGATCTACTTCAGCAAAAGGATTTTCGGCTTCGGAAGGACGCCAGGAGAAAGAAGAGGTTTATGGATTCGATCTCTGGATCACATTCAGATTCCGAGAGTCCACCTACTCCAGGAGCTTGAGTTAAAATCTTTAGGCTTTTATGTTTATGATCTAGCTTCCAAAATCTTGTAATTTGTCAAAAAGCTATTTTTGTAATGTCTTAATGATTAAACGAATTGTTCAGACCATGGTGTTTACAATTGCTTCAAAGTCCTTCGATAAAATATCTTCTTTTTTTGCATAAGCATAATCATGCATCATATCGCATTCATAGTTTCTCAAGCCGAGTCTCACGTCTTGTTTTTTCCAAAGGTCCATCTGCCTAGTCCAAGAAAGTGGCCCGACGTCCTCAGCAGAAACCGACTTACACATACAACACTAGGGCATATCAGAGCAAAAGAATGGAACATTTGGAACAAGAGAATCAGGTACTTCGGGAGGAAATGACATCCATGCGGACCAAGATGGAAGAATTGACAGAGTTGGTAAAGCTGCTGGCAGCCGCACAAGTTCATCCACCGCCTCCTTCCCCTAGCTCTTCAGCTCAGCCGACAATTGCAACTACTTCGGCTCCGACAGCGCACACCAGTGCTCCACAATACACAATGCCTGACAGATATCCATGGGGCATGCCTTATAGCTCCGGAGAAGGATTCATCCCTATTCCTGTTGCAACTTCTGCTCCTCAACCTGGTGTTACTTTTCCTCAAGCTACTGTGGCCTTCTCAGCCCCAGTGGTTCATACGACCCAATACGACAATGAACCTATCTTTCACACAGAAAGTGTAGGGGCTCAGGATCGGATGGACGATTTCCAGGAAAAGTTTGATGAGATGCAACGAGAAATTAAGGCCCTCCGGGGGAAAGATCTTTTTGGAAAAAATGCCCACGACCTCTGCTTGGTGCCAAATGTCAAGATCCCGCCCAAGTTTAAGGTCCCTGAATTCGAAAAGTATAAGGGGAACACCTGCCCTCAGAGTCACTTGGTGATGTATGCTCGGAAGATGTCCACCCAGACTGATAACCACCAATTGCTCATCCACTATTTCCAGGATAGTCTAACTGGCGCAGCTTTAAAATGGTACATGAGTTTGGACAGCACCAAGATCCAAACTTTCAATGATTTGGGAGAAGCCTTCGTCCGCCAATACAAGTACAACCTTGACATGGCCCCAGACAGAGATCAACTCCGGGCCATGGCTCAAAAAGACAAGGAGACTTTCAAAGAGTACGCCCAAAGATGGAGAGAAATTGCTGCTCAAATCAACCCGCCTTTGGAGGAAAAAGAAATGACCAAGATTTTCCTGAATACTCTTGATTCATTTTATTACGAGCGGATGATTGCGAGTGCACCCAGCGATTTCACTGAGATGGTAAACATGGGTATGCGCCTGGAGGAAGGAGTCCGAGAAGGACGTCTGGTTAAAGAGAGTACCCCCGCCAACAGTGGGAAGAAGTTCGGGAGCCACCTCCCAAGAAAGAAGGAACAGGAGGTCAGTATGGTCGCTCACGGGAGACCACAACAAAGATACCCCTCCTACCAACACATTGCTGCCATTTCACCATCCACCGATACTGCCCAAAATTCAAACTACAAACTACAAACTCCACAAAGGCCTTACCAACAACCTCAAAGGCCTTACCAACAACCTCAACCACCTTACCAACAGCCCAATCAACATTATCAACAGCCTCACCAACAACCGTACTACCAACAACAGCCCCGACCTCAAGCCCCCCAACCACTTCATCCACAAAACCATATGCCAAGAAACCAGCAGTTTGACCCAATCCCTATGACATACGCAGAGTTGCTCCCAGCTTTGCTTGAGAAAAATCTGGTACAGACAAGGCCGCCTCCTCAACTACCCGAAAGGCTACCTGGTTGGTACCGAGCTGACCGCACCTGTGTCTTCCACCAAGGGGCACCAGGCCATGACGTTGAACACTGCTTTGCTTTAAAGAGAGAAGTGCAGAAATTGATCCAAGCCAACATCTTGTCCTTCCGAGACCAGAACCCAAATGTTCAGGCGAACCCTCTACCGAATCATGGACCGTCTGTTAATATGGTACAAGACTGTGGCAAAGATAGTATCATTCTTAATGTCCAACATGTTCAGACCCCACTGGTTCCAATGCATATCAAGATGTGCGAGGTGAATTTGTTTAGTCACGATCATACAGCATGCGAAGTGTGCCTTGTAGACCCAAGAGGATGTCAGAAAGTGCAGGGTGATATACAAGGGCTGATAGACAGGAGGGAGTTGGTCATCTCGAAGAAGGAGAAGGAGGTGTGTGTCATTACACCTGAGTTCAGCATCCCAGAACGGGTGGAGATAACATACAACAGTGAAAGGTCAACTACTACTCCCCTGGTGATCTGCTTGCCGGGACCTGTGCCGTATACTTCCCGAAAAGCCATCCCATACAGATACCAGGCCACGATGTTGGAAAATGAGCGAGAGGTACCCTTACCGACTTCTGTCGACAACATTGCAAGTGATAACAAGATATTGAGGAACGGGCGTGTCATCCCAGCAGCGCTCCCGAAGAAAGTAAGTGATCCGGTGATTGAACAACTGCCAGCAATTGGTTCTAGTGGAAGCAAGGAGATGGGCCAGTCTAGTGGGGCCCGTGAAGACTCTGATCAAGACGAACTTTTGAAGTTGATCAAGAAAAGCGAGTACAAAGTGATTGATCAGTTGATGCAAACTCCGTCGAAGATATCTATGATGTCATTATTATTAAATTCTGACGCTCATAGAGATGCCTTGATGAAGGTCTTGGACCAAGCTTTTGTGGATCATGATGTGACGATTGATCAGTTTGGTGGAATAGTGGGTAACATCACTGCATGTAACAACCTGAGTTTCAGCGATGAAGAGCTCCCAGCCGAAGGTAGGAATCACAACCTGGCATTGCATATATCGGTGAACTGCAAGTCTGATGCACTGTCAAATGTACTTGTGGACACCGGTTCGTCTCTGAATGTGATGGCCAAATCAACTCTTGATCAACTTTCCTACAAGGGTACACCCATAAGGAGAAGCGGAGTAATAGTAAAAGCTTTTGATGGTTCGAGGAAGTCGGTGATCGGAGAAGTAGACCTGCCTATAACGATTGGACCACACCAATTTCAGATTACCTTTCAAGTGATGGATATCCAAGCGGCATACAGTTGTTTGTTAGGCCGACCATGGATCCATGAAGCCGGAGCGGTGACGTCTACACTGCATCAAAAGTTGAAGTTCGTAAAGAACGGGAAGCTAATAACTGTAAGCGGTGAAGAAGCCATGTTGATAAGCCACTTGTCAGCCTTTTCCTTTATTGGTGCTGATGAAACAGAAGGAACCTCTTTCCAAGGCCTGACTGTGGAAGGTAAGGGGCCAGAGAAGAATGAAGTGTCTTTCCGTACTTGGAAGAGCGCACAGAAAGTTATTCAGGAAGGAACAGGTGAAGAATGGGGAAAAGTTGTGCAGTTGCCGAAAAACAAGAATCGCGAAGGACTGGGTTTTGCTTCCTCTGCAAGCGGCTCTAAGTACGGTGTTAGCTTGGACTCTGTTAGTGGTACCTTTCATAGCGCCGGATCCATCAATACCCCGCCTGAAGCCAATGCTATCTTAGATGGTTCTGAAGAGATGATACCTACTTTTGTGAGACCTGGAGGGCTTGTTCGTAATTGGGATGCTGTTGACGTGCCTTTAGTCATTCACGTGTCAAAGTAATGTGTTTCTTGTTTTTGTTTTTTTTCAATAAAATCCTTTCGGCTTGCCCGAGCGAAAGTGTAATCATGTAGGGGCTATTTTGCTTCAAGTACTTTCACCATTAATGAAAAATGTTGTTTATTCCAATTCTTTTTATTGCTCTTTCTGGAAAATGGTATCACAAAAAACCCAAAAATATTTTTTTTGTCTTTTTTTAATCAATTTCAAAAGGTCTGCATTTTTCACTCATTCTCTAAAATCAATCATGAATCATATATGCAGACTAAACATCAATGAACCCGTTGAACACGATAACCCTACACTCTCTCCCAACTTTGAGTCCACTGTCTACGAAGCCGAAGAGGAGGAGGATGAGGAAATTCCACATGAGATTGCCCGGTTACTCGAACATGAGAAGAAAGCCATTCAGCCTCATGAAGAAGCGGTGGAGGTGATCAACTTGGGTTCTGAGGAAGTTAGGAAGGAAATCAAGATCGGGGCTTTGCTTGAAGAGACTGTCAAACAGAGGGTGATTGAACTGCTCAGAGAATATACTGATGTGTTCGCATGGTCATACCAGGATATGCCAGGGTTAGACCCCCGTATTGTGGAGCACCGTTTGCCCTTGAAACCTGAATGCCCACCAATCAAGCAGAAGTTGAGAAGAACTCGTCCTGATATGGCTCTCAAGATCAAAGAAGAGGTGCAAAAGCAAATTGACGCGGGTTTCCTTGTTACATCTGAGTATCCTCAATGGTTGGCCAACATAGTTCCGGTCCCGAAGAAAGATGGTAAGGTCAGAATGTGCGTCGACTACCGAGATCTGAATAGGGCCAGTCCAAAAGATGATTTCCCTTTACCTCACATCGATGTATTGGTTGATAGCACTGCTAAATCCAAAGTTTTCTCCTTCATGGATGGTTTCTCCGGTTACAATCAAATCAAAAGGGCACCCGAAGACAGAGAAAAGACGTCTTTTATCACGCCTTGGGGCACTTTCTGCTACAAAGTAATGCCTTTTGGTTTGATAAATGCAGGCGCCACCTACCAAAGAGGCATGACCACTCTCTTTCATGACATGATGCACAAAGAAATAGAAGTGTACGTGGATGATATGATTGTTAAGTCGGGCACTGAAGAAGAACATGTTGAGTACCTGCTGGAGATGTTTCAACGGCTGAGAAAGTACCAACTGCGTCTGAATCCCAACAAATGTACATTTGGTGTTAGATCTGGAAAACTCTTGGGGTTCATTGTTAGTCAGAAAGGTATTGAAGTAGACCCCGATAAAGTCAGAGCCATCAGAGAAATGCCTGCTCCAGAAACAGAAAAACAAGTAAGAGGGTTCCTGGGGCGTCTGAACTACATCTCCAGATTCATCTCTCACATGACTGCCACCTGTGGGCCAATATTCAAACTACTCCGTAAAGACCAGGGGATTGTTTGGACAGAAGACTGCCAGAGAGCCTTTGACAGCATCAAAGAATATCTACTAGAGCCTCCAATTCTTATCCCTCCAGTCGAAGGAAGACCACTGATCATGTACTTAACTGTGTTAGAAGATTCCATGGGTTGTGTGCTCGGACAACATGATGAAACCGGAAGGAAGGAGTTTATTACCTGAGCAAGAAGTTTACAGATTGTGAGTCTCGATACTCCCTACTTGAGAAAACTTGTTGTGCACTAGCCTGGGCAGCCAAACGCCTTCGCCATTACATGATTAACCACACCACTTGGTTGATATCCAAAATGGATCCAATCAAGTATATCTTTGAGAAGCCGGCCTTAACAGGAAGAATTGCTCGTTGGCAGATGTTGTTGTCCGAGTATGATATTGAATACCGCACCCACAAAGCAATCAAAGGCAGTGTCCTGGCCGATCATTTGGCGCATCAACCGGTTGAAGATTACCAACCTATCAAGTTTGACTTTCCCGATGAAGAGATTATGTATTTGAAGATGAAAGATTGTGATGAACCATTGCTTGGAGAGGGTCCAGATCCCGAGTCCAGATGGGGCTTGATATTCGATGGGGCTGTGAATGTCTACGGTAATGGAATTGGGGCAGTTATTATCACTCCTGAAGGTAATCATCTCCCTTTCGCTGCAAGGTTACAGTTTGATTGCACGAACAATATGGCAGAGTATGAAGCATGTATCCTGGGCATCGAAGAAGCCATCGACTTGAGAATCAAGAACCTTGATATCTACGGGGATTCAGCACTCGTTATCAATCAGATCAAAGGAGAATGGGAAACTCGCCACCCTGGCTTGATTCCTTACAAAGATTATGCAAGGCGTTTGTTAACCTTCTTCAACAAGGTTGAGCTGCACCACATTCCTCGTGATGAGAACCAGATGGCAGATGCCTTAGCAACCTTGTCTTCCATGTATGAAGTAAGCCATCAGAATGACCTGCCAACGATCAGAATCCAACGTCTTGAAAGGCCTGCGCATGTGTTTTCAGTTGAAGAGGTCATTGACGATAAGCCGTGGTTTCATGATATTAAGTGTTTCCTCCAGAGTCAAGAATACCCACCTGGAGCCTCTAGTAAAGACAAGAAGACTTTGAGGAGATTGTCTGGTAATTTCTTTTTGAATGGAGATATTTTGTACAAAAGGAACTTCGACATGGTATTACTCAGATGTGTAGACGAACGTGAAGCAGAGATGTTGATGAGTGAGATACATGAGGGCTCCTTCGGAACTCACTCCAATGGGCATGCAATGGCTAAAAAGTTGTTGAGAGCGGGTTACTACTGGATGACGATGGAATCGGACTGTTATAAACATGCCAGGAAATGTCACAAGTGTCAGATTTATGCCGACAAGATTCATGTTCCGCCAACTACCCTCAACGTCCTTTCCTCTCCATGGCCTTTCTCTATGTGGGGCATTGATATGATTGGAAAGATCGAACCAAAGGCTTCAAATGGACATCGTTTCATTCTAGTGGCCATTGATTACTTCACTAAATGGGTCGAAGCAGCATCTTATGCCAATGTAACCAAGCAAGTCGTAGTCCGTTTCATCAAGAACCATATCATCTGTCGTTACGGTGTGCCTAATAGAATCATCACGGATAATGGAACAAATTTGAACAACAAGATGATGAAGGAGTTGTGCAGAGAGTTCAAGATCGAGCATCATAATTCTTCTCCTTACAGACCTCAGATGAATGGTGCTGTCGAAGCCGCAAATAAAAACATCAAGAAGATTGTCCAGAAAATGGTAATCACTTACAAAGACTGGCATGAGATGTTACCATTCGCTCTGCATGGGTACCGTACCTCGGTACGCACTTCAACAGGGGCAACCCCTTTCTCTTTAGTCTACGGCATGGAAGCAGTGCTCCCTGTAGAGGTCGAAATCCCGTCAATGAGAGTTCTGATGGAGGCCAAATTGTCTGAGGCTGAATGGTGTCAGAGTAGGTATGATCAGCTGAACTTGATTGAAGAAAAACGCTTGGCTGCTTTGTGTCATGGTCAACTATATCAAAAGAGGATGAAACAAGCATTTGACAAGAAGGTTCGTCCCCGCGAATTTCAAGAAGGAGACCTTGTGCTCAAAAAGATTTTATCTTTCCAACCGGACATCAGGGGCAAATGGGCGCCTAACTATGAAGGCCCATATGTCGTCAAGAGAGCTTTCTCTGGTGGTGCAATGACTCTTACGACTATGGATGGTGATGAGCTTCCCCGTCCTGTGAACGCCGATGCAGTCAAGAAATACTTTGTCTAAAAATAAAAGAACAGCTCGGTAAGTCGAAAACCCGTAAGGGCGGCTTAGGCAAAAATGAGCGTCTCGGTGGACTGAAAACCCGAAAGGGCGGTCCAGGCAAAAATTAGAGACATGGAACAGAAAATAATCATCCTGATAGATCGAAAACCCGAAAGGGCGATCTATGCAAAAGTTAAGGATCCAAAGACAAAGTAACTGCATTGGTCTGATCTCTACTCACTTGGGGCACATTAGCGGTCCAAAAGACTCTGAATCTGAAGCATCCAAACGGCGGAATTCAAAGTTGTTAGGGAGAATAGCGGTTATTTGTGTTCAATGTACCTTCCCCATATATTTACCATTTCCCAAACTTTGTGAGATCCGTGGAGCCACCACATTGGCGGGTCACCACTCTGTTGAATAAATTTGAGCCGGTGCTTTTTGTTTGGAATTCCCATTTAATCTGTTTATAAAATTTCTTCTATTTTTGATGGTAGTACTTGAAGCAAAATATTTTTCAAAAAAATCATAAATCTTTTTTGTTGGAAAACATAAATAACAAACACATTCTCTCTGAACACATGAATAAGTGAAGTATGCGTCAACGGTTATCCTGAGAACGAACAAACTCAGCAGGTTAAACATGGTCAATTGCTTGAGAAAAAGAAAGAAGAAAAAGAAAAGAGCTCGGTAAGTCGAAAACCCGAAAGGGCGGCTTGGGCAAAAATGAGCGTCCCGGTGGATCGAAAACCTGAAAGGGCGGTCCAGGCAAAAATTAGGGGCATACAAAAGAATATATTCCCGGTGGACTGAAAACCCGAAAGGGCGGTCCAGGCAAAAGTTAGGGATTCAAAAAAGGAAAAAGAACAAAAAGCATGACCACAGAAACACCAGTTCTTCTGCCAGGTCTTTGGATTAGCACGATTCCCCCAGGAAGTGTTTGCTCCCCATCAGTTGTTGCATGCCGGGCTTTACCCCGTTAATGTTTTGATATGTCCCCAGTGGCATCATCCCCATTGAAGATTGCTGAGTGTTTGTACTGCGTCGTCGGTCCACTTTCCATCTTACCTGTCCAGTCTTGTCTCATCAAGTCCATCAGTTATACTATCCCACAAGTCAATCCTCCATACAGTCATACAAGTCGTATTGTCTTACATACATTCATACATTCATGCATATACACATCCATGCATACACAACATGCACATAACATCATTCAATACATGGTTGCATAAGCCACCCTGAGTCTTGTTTTTCATACCAATCGGTCATGGACATTTTTTAACTCTCTTTATCCCCAAATGTCATCCCCAGTGTGTCTGGTCCAGAGATGTCATCCTCTTTATGCCAAGCGGCAGTTCTTTAACGAACAGCTTGTGCGTACCTTTATTCCTTGTCGTCAATGGCAGTTCGGCAACAACCCGGACAGTTGGCATTTATCCTTTATTCCGTGTCGTCAGTGGCAAGTTCGGCTACATCCCGAGCAGCTGACATTTATCTTTTTATCCTGTCGTCAGTGGCAAGTTCGGCTACATCCCGAGCAGCTGACATTTACCTTTTCATCCTGTCGTCAGTGGCAAGTTCGGCTACATCCCGAGCAGCTGACATTTACCTTTTCATCTATCACGTCGTCAGTGGCAAGTTCGGCTACATCCCGAGCAGCTGACATTTACCTTTTCATCTATCACGTCGTCAGTGGCAAGTTCGGCTACATCCCGAGCAGCTGACATTTATCTTTTTATCCTGTCGTCAGTGGCAAGTTCGGCTACATCCCGAGCAGCTGACATTTATCTTTTTATCCTGTCGTCAGTGGCAAGTTCGGCTACATCCCGAGCAACTGACATTTATCCTTTTATCCTGTCGTCGGTGGCAAGTTCGACTACATCCCGAGCAGCTGACATCTATCATTTATCCTGTCGTCAGTGGCAAGTTCGGCTACATCCCGAGCAGCTGGCATTTACCTTCTTATCCTGTCGTCAGTGGCAAGTTCGGCTACATCCCGAGCAGCTGGCATTTTATCATCTATCATGTCGTCAGTGGCAAGTTCGGCTACATCCCGAGCAGCTGGCATTTTATCATCTATCATGTCGTCAGTGGCAAGTTCGGCTACATCCCGAGCAGCTGGCATTTTATCATCTATCATGTCGTCAGTGGCAAGTTCGGCTACATCCCGAGCAGCTGGCATTTTATCACCTATCAGGTCGTCAGTGGCAAGTTCGGCTACATCCCGAGCAGCTGACATTTTATCCCTTATCATGTCGTCAATGGCAGTTCGGCAACAACCCGAACAGTTGACATTCACCTTTATTTCTTGTCATCAGTGGCATGTTACTTTTGTTTCTGGTCTTTACCTCAAATGTCAAGCCCTACAAACGGGCAGTTTGTGGTCGGTGTCTTTTCCCATATCATATTCCCTTTCTCAGCTGTCAATACGATAGTTGATCCCTTCCCCAGTAAAACTATGTTATTCCCCAGTGGAGTCGGATCCCTTTCTTTAACGAACTCGGGTATCCTTTCATTTTTGTTTTATCCCCAGTCAGGTCATCTTCACCGTCTTGCATTCACATTTTGCATCGCGAGCATTTCACATTTTCTTAGGTCCAAAATTGGCGTACTCTGTATTTAAGTCCCTTCGACCCGTCGAATCCAAGTTTCTCTCTTTAAATCTCCGGACGAAGAGACTTAAATAGGGGCATCTGTCATACCCCAATTTTTGACCTAAGATTCTTTTTTACTTGTCTCTGGTTTCGAAATTTTTTCGTCGTTTCAGACGGAATTTCGGCAGGGAGGTATTTTAAAATACCTCATTTTTTTTTTGGTTCCGAAGGCGACCTTTTTTATTATTGTTTGTCATTTTTAATTAACACTTCTTTTTATTTTTAGTTTCATTTTTTTTCTTCTTTCCTTTTTTATTATCTTTTTATTTTTATTTTTATTTTAATTTTCGTTTTTTTATTGTTCTTTTTTTTAGAGGTCTGACTTTTTGTTTTTAATGGGTTTGATGGCAATTTTAATGGTTGCCATTTTGATTGTTTGCTGACTAATTGTGATAATTGTCCATCAATGGTTAATTAGCATTTAACATCACTGCACTATAAAATCAAAGCCAGGAAATCATCAGAAAAGACAGTGAAAATCAGTCACAAAACCACACAACAACAACCAGTGCCAAATTGAATCAAATCCACAAAAACCACAAAAAGCCAACACGAAAAACTGGTCAGAGAGCATCAAAACACCACCACAAACAGTACCACGCCCTCACAACACAACACTCAATACACGCCCTCCCCCCTTCCACCACTTACCACAAAAAAAACACCCAAGACTCACTCCTAACCCACGTCCACCCTCACATAACCCACAAAGCAGTACGGCTCTCGCTCCCTCAACACCCCATAACCATACGGCTCTCGCTCCCTCAACACCCCATAACCGTACGGCTCTCTCCCCCTCACACAACCCAGCAACAACTCACTCCCTCAACACCCCCATAACCGTACGGCCCCCTCCCCCTCACACAACCCAGCAACAACCCACCCCCTCAAACACGGCCAAAACCAACCACCCAACAACCCAAACGCGGCCCCTTTCTCCCCTCTAAACCAACAATACCCAAAGCCAGGTCCGAATCCGCAAAAGGAGAGGTAAAGGTTTTCTGTTCTTTTTAGATTTAGGTTTTGTTTTGATTTTGTTGTAAAGGAAAAATAGTATGCGCATAAGAGATCAGAGAGGAGAAAGAGAGTGAGGAAAGAAGAAGGAGAGAGAAAGAATTCTGAAAATGAGAGAAAAAACCAATTTTGAACTTACATATAGAGCCTGAACCGGTTCGGTTTTTTTGAACCGAACCGGTCTGGTTCTTTTTTCTCTCTTTTCAGCCCCATGGGCGCCCTTCAGCCCTTTTCTTTTCAGATTTTCTTTTCCTTACATCCCCTTTGCTTGCTGCACTCCCCTCTTCCCTTTTATTTTTGTTCATTATCATTTCTAGCGTTTATCTCGTTAATTTCTTATTTATTTTGTTTCATTGCATTTACCTTATAGGATTTCATGCATTGTTTCTTTTCTCGTTATTTTCCTTTTACTTTGTTGCACTTTTTATTTTATTTCATGCATTTTAGTTTTATTCCAGCATATTTACTTTCATACACTTTACCATTTTGTTTTTTTTTTCTTCCTTGTTTATCGTTTTGTCATTTTTTATTTTCATTTGATTAGAATGTAATTAGGATCAATGTAACAAAATAAATGAGAATATGCACTAACACTTGCACGTTATTTATTCTGCTTTACGTCTTTTATTTGTTTTACTTATTCCGCTATTAAAAAATACAAAAAAATTAGGTTAGTTTACAAGGATTTCGTGGTGATCCAACGTCACCACGGAATTTCCTCGCGTTCAGCCTTTATTGCTTTTAGTCTTAGTTAATTAAAAAAACAAAAAAAAAACATGCAAATAATAACAAAAATCACAAAAAAAAAATTCTTAATAAACCTTGATTTTCAATCAAGTGTCCGTTTTTTTTCTTTTATTTTCTTTAAATAATCATTAATCCACTTTAATCACACTTTAATCCTTTTCAAAATAAAAAACACAAACCAATTCTATTTTGCCACTTGGCTTTTACTTTCAAAACTTTTTTAAAAACTAATAAAAAACACCAAACAAATCAAACGTTATTTTTACCCCGAACTACGAGGTTTTGATCCCTCACGGGTACGTAGGCAGAGGACTCTGTCCTTCCAAATCATAAAAAATACAAAAAAACATTTTTATTTTTCTTCAATACTTTAATTCATTCTTTTCTTTCCTTAAAAAAATAATAAGCAAGTTATAGCCAAAATAAATGAATAAAATCAAGAGGTTCTCGTAGAGTACTACGAACGTTTAGGATGCTAACACCTTCCCTAAACGTAACTAACCCCCGAACCCTTAATCTTTAAAATTGTGGTAATTTAGAACTTTTTTTCCACTTTTCTTTTAAAAAATTAAAAGTTCAGTCGTGAAATAAAATTAGTGAGTCAACGCTAATCAATAGCTTGATCTCCGAAAATCACCGCGACAATTCCCCAAAGATTGGGTCTTTCTATGCCTATTAGCAACACTTAGTCACTACTTATCGTTATTGAGTCCGAGGTAGCATTGGAAAGCCGGAATGGTGCGAGAAGTGATGAAAAAACACAACATATACTGCCCTGTCACATCGTGTCACGATTTGGAAATCGTGACACGATTTTCTACCCAGAAAATGTGTTTGTTCCTGCCTGTAAAATCGTGACACGATTTTACCTGCAGTTAGACAGCATTTGGCAAGTTTTAAACGTGATTTTTCACCATTTCAGCTTACCAACATACCTAGACATCATAACATCCTTAAGGCTCAATTTCTAAAGCATATAACCAGTTTACATCATGAATAATCAAGAATTAACATGGAAAGGCAATTAGGTACTAAAAACCCTAAACTAGGTAATTAAGCTGTAAACTTTCAAACTTACTTAAACGGGTTCTAAAACCCTGTGGAGCTCACCTTAGTCCTCAAATGGTGCTGGTTAAGCTTGATTACCAAAGCCCTAAGTCTCTCCAAATCTAACTCTTCCCTTGGTTCTTCCTTGTTCTACTTTCCTTTCTCTTATACTAGCTTCCAACCCAAGCTTTCTTGCAAGTATTCTTCTCAAGAGTTGGGATGAAGTTTGATGGATGTTGGTATGGTGAGATGGGGGCGTGAGAGATGAGATGGGGGAAGGAAAAAATCTGAGTTTTGGAGTAATAGTGAAGGAATGGGAATGAATATGAATAAATATCTTGTTCCATTTTCAAATTAATCTCCCCCTTAGCATTATTTACAAAATTGCCATTCCTCTTAATTTACTTATTTGCCTTGCTTGCGTCTCAAGTCTCTAACACAGATAAACGCTACATCTAAGCGGGATATTACATACTTGGTCCTGAAGTACCATATCTCAGTGCAATAGGAGCATTGATGTATCTTGCTAATTATACACGTCCTGATATATCATTTTCTGTCAATTTATTATCAAGATATATTTTCACCTACACGAAGACATTGGAACGGAGTCAAGCATGTGTTTCGTTACCTTCGAGGTACAATGGATATGAGATTGTTTTATCCCAAAGTACCCAAACTAGAATTAATTGGTTATGTAGATGCATGTTATTTGTCAGATCCTCATCATGGTAGATCACAAACTGGTTACTTATTTACAAGTGGAGATACAGCCATTTCATGGAGATCTGTAAAGCAGACCATAACATCAACATCATCAAATCATGCAGAACTTTAAGCATTGCACGAGGCAAGTAGAGAATGTGTTTGGTTAAGGTACTTGATTCAACATATACAAAATAATTGTGGTTTATCTTCTGGAAAAATGGATGCAACGGCCATTTATGAAGATAATACAGCATGCATTGCCCAACTGAAAGAAGGATACATTAAAGGAGACCGAACAAAACATATTTCTCCCAAGTTCTTTTTCACTCATGATCTCTAGAAGAATGACGATATAAGTATTCATCAAATTAGTTCCTGTGATAATCTTGCAGACATTTTTACAGTCACTTCCAAGTAAAATTTTTGAAAAACTTGTACCAAGGATTGGTCTTCGTCGTCTCAGAGATGGTTATCTTCATGAGGGGGAGAAATAAATGAGTTCTGCACTTTTTTCCTTCACCATGGTTTTTATCCCATTGGGTTTTTCCTGGTATGGTTTTTTCGAGGCAGTTCACACTCAAAAGGATGTTGTACTCTTTTTCCTTCACTAGATTTTTTTCCCACTGGGTTTTTCTCTAGTAAGGTTTTAATGAGGCATATTCTTGATGGACATCCAAGAGGGATTGTTATGAATACATTGTAAGTGGATGCCCATTAGCTATTGGGCCAAACTACTAGCCCATTAACCAATTTTCTTATACTTTCTTATTCTTGTATTTCCCTATAAATAAGGCTCATTTGTAATAAAATGAGATACAAGAGACAATTGAAACTCTCACTTTTCTTTCCTTCTCTCCTTCATCGCTATTTTCATAACAAGATACATGATTTTGGGATGATTTTTTTCTCTTCTAAGTATACTCTTAAACAAAGTATCCTATAAATTGACATAACGTTGATGTCATTGGAAAATATAAGAATTTATATTCTATTTAGGGTTAGATATGTTTTTTTTCCTTATAAATATTCAAACTTTTCATTTTAAGTTCCCTTTAAATTTTCCTTGACTTTTAGTCCCTCAAAAGTTTTCAATCACCACTTTTGATCTCTGCTATCAACTCAACTCACGTGTACCTTCAAATATTTGAATGAGTTTTTGCAACAATGTTTAGTATATTATAAGAATCTCTCCTAAAGGAATTTAGAATTTTTTAGGAAGATATTTTTATAATACCCTAAACATGACTACGAATAGAAAAATCAAATTTTGAATGATACACATGACTTGATCTAAAAGTAGGGACCAAAAAGTGGTGATTGAAAATTATTGTAGGACTAAAAGTCAAAGAAAAATTGTATGGAGACTAAACTAAAATGTTTGAATGTTTATAGGGACCAAAAACATATTTAACCAAAATCAGAACTTAAAATATATCTATACATATCTAAAAAGATATGATTAGTTTGTTATAATTTAAAAGTTAAATATATCTAAATTTATAATTTTAATCAAAATTAAAATAATTTTAGTCAAAATAAAAAAAAAATTATAAAAAATATGTTCGTAATTTATATTTAACACAATGAAAAGGAGCGGACAAACGTGCACAAGATTTCCCACCAGAATGCTAGTTTATGATAAAAAAAACATTTATTGTCCTCAAACTAAAAACAGACCAAAATACAATTCTAAATTCTTTTTTGAATCAAAAGCAAACATATACATTAATATATAAATCAGAGTATACTTTGCGTTGCAGATAGTAATTCAGTAATGGGCATGCAAAATGCAGAATCACTATTTATTTAGCATATGAAAGTCCAATGTTTATTTAAATTGAAATTGCTCAATTGTCCCCTTTTTTTTACCCCACAGGCCACTCGAAACCACTACAAGAAAATTGTCATTTTGCGACACTCAGATTGCGACATCTTGGCACAACTGTCGCAAGGTTGCTTTTTTAATGCTTTTTGCGACGGTTCATACGACAATTGGCTCAACTGTCGCAATGCTTGGGCGCGAATTGAAAATAGAAGCGCTCTTTCCAGAAAAATGGCTCCCTCTCATATTTATTTTCAGAAAAATAAATAAAAAACAAAACCCTTTCACTCCCAGACCCTTTCACTCCCAAATCACTTCCAAATCCCAAACCACTTCTCACCCCTTACTCCGCTCCGCCCCTTACTCCGCCCTCTTCCTCCGGCGAACGGAGCGCTCCGCCCCTTTTCTGCGATCAAGAAGCTTTTCTGCCCTCTTCCTCCAATTCTTCACTGTAAGTTTCAATTCAACTCTAGACATATGTGAGATTGGTTGTTTGGTTTATTTATATAAAAAAAATTATTTTACATTACTTTGTTTTGTCCAATCATTGCTGTTTGAATGTTGACATTGTGTTTATTGGTCAAATGGTGTTTTATAAGTTCATATGGTGTTTTAGTTGCTCTTGTTGTGTTGATTTTTGTGTCTGTTTTGTGGTTCTTGAAGAAAAAGTCGAAAACTTTTGTTGGAAAATCCAAACGGGCTTTTATGACAACAGCTTTTCAGAGAGTTGGGTTCAATGAGGAAGATATAGTACCTTTTTTAACCAATGAGAATTTGATTGGAAGAGGTGGGTCAGGTCAGGTTTATAAGGTGAAGGTGAAAACAGGTGAAATAGTTGCAGTGAAAAGGCTTTGGGGTGGTGGAACACAGAAACCTGATACTGAATTGGTGTTTAAGTCAAAGATTGAAACATTGGGTAGAATTAGACATGCTAATATAGTGAAGCTTTTGTTTTGTTGTAGTTGTGATGATTTCAGAATATTGGTGTATGAGTATATGGAAAATGGGAGTTTAGGTGATGTTTTGCATGAGGGAAAGTTTGTGGAGTCGTTGGATTGGTCTAAGAGATTTGGAATTGCTTTAGGTGCTGCTCAAGGTTTGGCTTATTTACACCATATACGGTCTTTGCCGTGATATTATACTGTTTTGCGTATCTCATTTTGTTGGGTTGTGCCTGAGTTTGCTGTGTGAAAGGAGTTTTGTTTTTCTGGCTATGGTTTTGGTTTTGGGTGTTGTCTTGCTAGTTTGTTCTAGTTTGGCTTTTGAGTTACTTGCATAATTGCATTAGTTTGGCTTTTACTTATCTTATGCATCGTTTTGACTTGTTTATCATCAATGCTTGCAGTGTAAGTGTGTTTGGAGTCTCAACCTTGTGAAAAAGATGACACCATATGAGTATGCACGGAGCAAAAGAATTGAAGATAATAATAAAAGGATTAACGCTCTCAATCTGCCAATTCTCGCTCAATCCCTTGTCGAATCCTCTTCTGCCACTAAAAAACCTTCATCGGTATGATTTATTGATTCTTAAACTTTAGTAATTGTTTTAATTTTGCTGCATTTGTTGTTATAATAAGCTAATTAGTATCTTTTTTAATAAGTTAATTGTTTTAATAAGCTGAACAAAATAGTAGAATTTAGTAAAACTGATGTAATAAGCTATAAGCTATAATAAACATTTAGAAATTTTCAATTAAGTTAATTAGCCATAATAGGATTTTTACATAGTATCTTGCGGTTTGATCTAGTGTGATGCCGCCATTGTGCCCAAAATGTTGATTAGCTATAGGGTATAGTTTACAACTCAAAGAGACATCGTATAATGTAGAATTATTTTGTGAGCAATACATCGCATCCTTTTCTTGTGAGAAATGGTTCTAATCATAATTAGAGTCCTCCAAATATGCATCAGTTACTTCCTCCACCACCAAGATCACTTTCTTCATCAGCTACATATATGGTCATAGTAACTGAAACCAACCACACCAATTTTGAATGCTATTCAACTACTACTTAGACTGCCTTGGCCTAGTTTCTGGTTTTATGCTGAAAGTTTCTTCTTGGGTGATCACCTTTGTTTTTGTTAGGAGAAATCTTAATTGTTGAACTAAATTCCTGTGCTGTGATCAAATTACCTACTTATTCACAGCGATAAAATCTTCCAAGTTTATGAAATAAATTTTACGTATAGGTTATGAACTATTGGTACTTATTCCAAGTGTATGTAATAAACTTTAGTTTATGAGTATGATGTCAATGTAATTTTTGTTGTTTTCTTTTTTATTTTTAATTATTATTATTATTATTACTATTTTCAAAAGAATTCGAAGAAGAACTGAATTGGTAGCATCAAATGATGATTGCAGATTGCTGATTTCAATCACTATCACATGAATCTAGAACTTTTATTTTTGGTTATCTTTATTATCAATGTTATTATGAATGAATGTAACAAAATGTAATCCAATGCTTCTTTTGTTGTTATCTTTTTATGCAAAACTTAAATGATTGTGCATGATTGGTTAGTTTAAGGGAATGAAAAAAAAAAACAGAATGATGCATTGAGAATGTTTGATTTTTGCTGTTTTTTTCCTGTTAATTGTTAGTACTAATGGAAAAATGGCATTTGAATTTGGTTTATCTATATAGTTAGATTGAGTTATGGCAATAGTATAGTGATTTGTTGTTGTGGACCATTTATAACATGTTATTTTTCACTTTAATTGGTAAAATAGGGAATCTAATAGTGATTTAGTTTTTTAATTTTGAAAGAGAGAATCAGCATATGTAACTATTGCCATAACTTCACTGTATAATAACATGTTCTATTGGCAATAGTATAGTGATTTAGTGATTTGGTAAATCTCCATATGTAACTTTACCATGCTGATTTTTGAAAGAGATAAACTACACCACCACAAAGAAAAGCAACATAGGTAAAAAAGCACATAGAAGACATGAAATTGGACCAAAATGTCCTTTGTATAAGGAAAGAAGAAAAGAACTTACTTTTGATTTAAGGCTGCGAAGTTCAACCTGTTTAAACTGGCTTTGAAGCAATTGATCAGATACAATAACACCCTCAAATTTTGACATCTTGGTAAATCACCAATACATAAAAAGAGATAGAGAGAAAGCACAAACAAAAACATAAGCTATAAAAAGAAAAAACAGAACACAGAATATGTAAATAACAGAATTTTCATATTCAACAAAAAAAAAATAAACATAGAGTTTGTTACTTGTTAGATTGGTTACATATTATTATATTAAAAGACATCATCATAATCTAAAAATGAACAAAATTTCTTTCATAAGAAAAGGGTGTGATGCATTTGAAATCTTGGTGTAAGAACTAAGACACGAGTGAATTAAAGTAGTAATAAATGAGAACATACCGAGATACATAAAAATCAGAAATAAGTTGTTTAAGGCTCTCAACCGTTTGTGGTAAGTACATTGAATGAAAGAACATGGAGTACATTGAACCAAACACCACTTGGTTTCATTAAAGGGTGATATAGTACTATGTTTGTGAGTAGTTTATTCATAATGGTTTCAAATAGTTTGAGAATTATCTATATATTCATAATGTATTGTTGATGTCAGATGTTGTTGATGTCATACTATGATTATGCACATGAAATTGTGATCTTAATTATACTTTTGATTCCTGTAGTTTTTTTTTTCTTTATTGGACCAATCAAATCCCTCCATATTTATGACTGTGATCTTATTTAGTTTGTGAAGGGTCGTTCAAGGTTTGTACAACCTGGAGTTCTTGAGGCAATCAACAAGAAGCGCCTCCGTTCGCATGATTTACCACAAGCCCCTCCACCACCTACACATGTGACACCACCACCTGCACCAGTCCAAGAGACATATCCACTAACTAGCAAGGTGACAACACCGCCGGCAATAGTCCAGGTGACTGAACTGCCACCTACACATGTGACACCACCACCTGCACCAGTCCCTGATTCTGAAGATGACGTGTTAGAAGATGATCCAGAAATTACTCAAAAAAAGAAATCTAAATATTGGGATGTAGAAGTTATAAGTAAGTAATCTAGTTCCAAATTATCTTTAAATAATTTAATTGTTTTACATCGTTGAGTTATGTCATATTTCACTTACTTTCTTATGTGTTAGATGTGGCGGGTCATGTTTCAAACATGCGTTTAATGGTGTATGATGTGTTGCAAGAATCTCCTAATGGAACAAGGATAATAACAAGATGGAATGACCGTCAACCAGTGGGAGCAGCAGCTGGTTTGTTAGCGAATTTTTTGGGTGGACTTGCAAGAATGTTTAGAGACTTTCCGATAGTGTTCGAAAGTTGGGACAAAATTCCAGAGAAACAAAAAACTAACATTTATGATGTGAAAATAAAGGTATCATTGATATACAACTACATATTTTTTGATTTATTGTTTCTTTTGTTTAGTAACTATTTTTTTATGTTTATGTTTCAAGACAAAATTTGTTGTTGATGATGGAGACAACAAGAAATATATTCTGACTAGTCTTGGAAGGAAATGGAAGGATGCAAGATGTCGATTGTTCAATACACATTTTAAATGGGAGCTCCCATTAGAAGTGAATCTTGCGAATTATCCACGTTCTATTGACCCAACCGATTGGGCTGTTTTTGTAGCATATAGGCGGAAGCCAAAAACGCAGCAGAAGGCACAAAAAAATGCATCAAATAGGCAAAAACTAACAATCCATCATACACTAGGAACTAAGTCTATTGCGAGGAAGAGAGATGAGTTGGTATGATTCACTCAATCTGTCTTTGATTAAAGGTATCATTGCACAAGTACTTATTACACGTGGTTATTTGTAGGAAGTGAGAGATGGTCGAGAATACAGTAGGGGAGAAATGTATCCAATTGCTCGTAAGAAGTCTGACGGGTCATTTGTCAATGAAGAGGCCAAGGAAAAAGCTGTAAGTGCAATTATATGTATATAGTCATTTATATGTTTAAACACTCAATCGATCATTGATATTTTTCATATAGTAATAGTAATGGAATTATATGTATATAGTCATTCTAAGTTTTCTATGAAATCTCCTTGTGAACATAAATGACAATTATTTGTTTTTGCTAACTAGTTTCTGAATGGAATTGCCTGAAGAAAAATTTATACCTGCATGTCATATAGACCTATTTAATTTACCACATTTCCTTGCACATAGGCCAATTTATTACCTTTAGATATAGAATCAGTTTTCTGTATTTTTTTTAAGTTTGTTCCCTTGTTCACCATCTTTTGATTTGTGTACATTCTTTGCCAAACAATTTCACTTCCTGGTTTATTCATTATGTGCAAACTGTTAGCCAATTTCAGTTTTGTTAATTGAATTGCCAATTCCTACCTATCAGTTACTAATTAAATAGTCCCTTGCTGAAACTGTCTAACTAACCTGGTTCATGCATTATGTGCAAACTTTTAAGCCAATATCGATTTTATTAATTGAATTGTCACTCACATATATTTCAATATTGAAAAAGAAAGTAAATATATAATTCTCTTTTGTCACGATTCTTCTTGTAAACTTGTGTTAGAGAAGTCAAATGGTTGTCATTGATTGCTGCACATTTACTCAGTTAAATATTCAGTTTGTGTTTCCTTATCATCGACTGTATTAGCCGGTCAGACAGAGTAGAATGCAGTAGGGTTTGTAATATTCTTATTCCAAGAGTCACAACTATGTAGTTTTTTAATTTTGAGACTGTTCTATAATAGAAGTTCTATCAGATTACTCATTTCTTTTCTCTCTCATGATAATATGAAAACATTTTAGTCATGATAATTTGATAACATGCAGGAACAATTGCAAATTGAAATGCAAAACACTCATTCTGAGAATGAAGCATTTGTCAAAGTGTTTGGAAAAGAACATCATGGATATGTGCGTTCTATGGGACTTGGGATAACACCATCTCAAATCTCTACTTCTCACCGTGCTAGATCGGCATCTTCCTTTGAGGCTAATGGGAAGATGTTAAAAATGCAAGCTGAAATTGATTCACTCAAGGATAAGGCTTCACAAGTTGATATCTTGAAGGAACAAGTTGCATTCTTGTTGCAAATGCAAAATTCTAGAGAAAAACAGGTAAAATTATATTCTCACAAGTTGCATTCTTATTGTTTGGATTAGGATGATAAATTTTAGGGGCTGGTTAGGTTGTTCTTGTCGACTTCTTTTGAGCTCGACCTTGGGTTTTGTATGTTTTTACTTGGTTGTTTGGTGTTATTTTTACAAGGCCGATTTTACCTGGTTGTTTTTTTTACTCTATCCATTTTGAAGATTGTCATTGCTCTTTTGTTATGAGTTTTAATGAGTACTTTGATATTGCTAATCATTGTCTTATTTTTTTTTTAGCCAACACACGTAGAATCCCCAAGAGATGGTGTGCGCTCCTCTGAGTCTAGTTACCGCCTTGAAGATAATGAGCAACGTCACTAGGGATGTTTAGATATATATTATGAACTAATTATGTAGTTTTTTGTATGTTCAACCATTGAAATTCACTACTATTTTGGTGTTTGAATATTTAAGATACTTTATTTATAGTTTTAATTAAGTTTAATGTATGGATCAACATTGTTACTTTTGAATCGTTTATATGAATGAAATTTAGTCGATTATATTTATATATTCTTGCATTTTAAGTGTTTTATTGATTTATAGTTTTTATTTTAATTTAAGATTAATTGTTATTTAAACAGTTGTGAAAATTGTTTTAAAGAAAAATGTTAAAAAAACAAAATTATCAAAATTTTGCATTTGCGACGGTTTAAACCGTCGCTACTAGCCTAAAAGACCCATTCAAAAAATAATTTAAAATGCACTTTGCGACAGTTAAGAAAATGTCGCAATACCTGCTACGACGGTTGTAACGACGGTTTGAGGAACCGTCGCAAAATGCTTCAGCGACACGCATTTCATCGACGGTTGAGGAACTGTCGCAGATATTCTATTGCGACAGTTAGAACCGTCGCAATGCCTCATTTTAACTGTCGCAAAAAGCAGATTTTCTTGTAGTTAACGATAAAAATGCCCCCCCCTGAAAAGTTATGATCTGAACTCTCGGTCGGTAAACCCCGCTCTCTCAAGTTCGGGTCGTAACTCCCGAACTACTTTTACTTATATATATATATATATATATATATATATATATATATATATATATATATATACTATAGGGTTAATTATGTTTCAGGTCCTTATAAATATGTGTGTTTCCAACATTAGTGCCTACTTAA
>WNNG01000019.1:0-69559 GCA_018208015.1 Medicago ruthenica | reverse complement strand
ATGTTGTTGGTAGTGGTTCAGATAGGTTTATGGTGAAGTTGGGAAAGTTTATGGTTTGAGAGGTGTTAACCTGTATTTTCGACAAGGATATTAAATGCAGTCATCAAAGTTTGATTGAACACGTGGAAGAAAAGTGAAGTTTTTGACATAAAAAGTTTCTAAGATTGCACGCTCATTCGAAGAGATTGAAGATTAAGCGAAGGAATAAGCTGGTCGAAGGATATCTCGACAACTCGAAGGTTAGTTGGTTTTCTGAAGAGATTCCTTTGCAAACCGTCGGAGTTCGTGGCTTGTCGAATGAATAAGATTTGAATTTCAAATAGATTACTTTTCCTGTTATTAGGCGTTAGTAGCAGTTATAGTTTGGATAGGATTGTACAGTTATTTTCTTAAGTATAAATAAGAGTTTTCTATGAGGAAAACAGGGTCACAAATCAAATACATAACATTCTACACACTCGAAGTATCCAAGTTACAGTGAGAAAAGAGTCACGAATCATGTATGATCCTTGTGAACAACCTTTATTTCGAATCAATGCAATTTACTTTACTTTAACTTAATTCTTGCAATTTATCTTTATTCTGCAATCTTCCATTCGACAAGTTCAAGCAACCGAACTTGAAGATTATCTTTATTTTCATATATTCGAAACACATAAAAAACATCAAAAACATGCAGAGATTTCTAAATGAACTCGACACACAATGGCCTGAGATTACTAGTTCAATAAATCTATAACCAGCGGTTGTTTACTAAAAACTAAGGTAAACATATTGGCGCACCCGGTGGGACGTTGTGTGTCGAAAGTTCATATTAATTGAAATTTTCTTTCGTTTTTTGTTCTTTAAGATAAATACTTGTGATCATACTTCGTATGCGATTAAGATGCTGTAAGCGTCTTCTTGAAATGGTGCGTCCAAGTTCTACATCCGCTTCCTCATCCAATGCACAGTCTAGTGCGCAAGTTTCACAAGAAATACTTGTTAGTGGTCAAACGCCCCCAAATCTGGTTGGGGTTACAACCGCTATGCCATCATCTATGTCGATCCCAGCAGTAACTGGTCCTACGGTTATTGCGACCGCCGACACATCTACATTGGCAGAGCCCTTTGGGGCCTCGATGCCACAGTTTTCGGTCTCAATGTCGGGAAGGGACCCCCCTTACGGCATGCCAACAACCTTGATGGCAAGCCTTGGGACGAACACCTCCATGTTTGCTGACAATGCAAATTCCATATTGTTATCATTACATGGATCTGCAATAAGCGTTCCTGGTCGAAGCGCTCCAACTACGCTGAATACGGCGTCTTTGCAGTCACTAAGACAACAAATGGACGAGAGTAATCATGACATGGTAAACATGTTAGCCCAACAAATTGGAACAGTGTTTAATCTTGTGATCCAGACCACTAACAATAGTTACCAATTGTTGGCTTCTCAAATGGAGAGAATTTCCAATTTCTTCGCGCCAGTTACACCACAAAATCCTAGAGCGCTATAAATTGGCGGAAGGAGAGACAATGTGGTAAAGCAGGTGTCGGCACCGGTACCCCAAGTGGTGGAAGAGTCAGTTGTAGGGGCAGTAGAACAAGCCCCTAAGGTCGTTTTAGTCAATAGAAACCAAGACCCAGACGAAGTGGTCAGGAAAGTCCAACTGAATAATCTAGGAGGACAAGATAATATAGCCCACCTCGTCGAAACAATTCTGGTCCAGAATGGCCTTAATGTAGGCCTACACAGACCAAATTTCGTATCAGCCCTATCTGAATATGTCTTGCAAACTGAACTCCCCAGGGGATGGAAAATCCCCAAGTTCACAAAGTTTGCTGGAGAAACAAATGAATCAACTGTCGAACACATTTCCCGTTATCTGACGGAGGCAGGAGACATAGCAAATAATGTGAACCTAAAAATGAAATATTTTCCGAGTTCTCTCACCAAGAACTCCTTCACATGGTTCACAACCCTGCCCCCACATTCTTTATTCACTTGGAATCAATTGGAAAAGGCGTTCCATGAACAATTTTACATGGGGCAGTCGAAGATTAGTCTCAAAGAATTAGCTAGCGTTCGACGAAAGGTCACTGAATTGATTAATGACTACTTGAACAAATTCAGACTTCTCAAAGCAAGGTGCTTTACCCAAGTGCCTGAACATGACTTAGTCGAAATGGCTGCTGGGGGTCTAGACTACTCTATTAGAAAGAAGTTGGCTACCCAACATCTGAGTGATATGGCCCAATTGGCCGATAGAGTTTGACAAGTAGAAAGATTAAAAGCTGAAAAGGCTAGGTCGAATAGATTTCACAAGAAAGAGAAATTTGTATATGTCGATGATAACGGCAGCGACCAAGAATTCGATGTCAAATATACTTCCTGTTGGAACAAAATGTGTTAAACAACTCTCTTCTGAATTAAGAGGGAGATTGTTGGAACATTATGTATGAACATATCTCTCTTTGTGGTTTTGATGATAACAAAAGTGTTAAATAGAAAATTGGTTATTTGCTAATGCTCTGTTCAAGTGATTTCAGAACCATGTGCTTAATGATCAGTATTTGAAATTGACTATGGAAGAACAAGCTTAGAACAAGAAAGGAAAGCTTAGAAGCAATGTTGCAAAGCTGGAAGAAAACTGAGTCTGAAAGGTGCGTCTGATCAGCTTCTGAAGTAGTGCTACTGATCAGCTTCTGAAGTGGTTCTACTGACCACCTTCTGAAGTGCTGCTTCTGATCAGATTCTGAAGGGCTGCTCCTGATCAGCCTCTGAAGATCAAGTTCTGAAGACCAGCTTCTGATCCGTACAACTGAAGGCAGCTTCTGATGTTCAGTACGTGAAGCCAGCTTCTGATGAACAAAAGCTTCTGAAGTCTGATGTGGCAAGAAAAGCAACTGTTACTGTGCGCATTTAATGCCTGGATATGTCAGAATAACTCCAATGGAATAGTTGTCTCCCTGACTCAAACATTCCCCAACTTTTAAGGAAAGAAATTCAAAAATGGCTGCTGCACTCTGTTTTCTGTAAAAGTTCAGCACACAATTGCAGCTATCCTAGCTCTCAATTTGCAACGGCTCTTTGCTTAATTTCTTCAAATCTTCAACAGCTCTAATTTCCTCTATAAAAGGAAGAAGAATTGAAGAAGAATTTGTCTAAGACTCTTGAAACAAAACTGCTAAACCTGTGCTCTGTTTTTGCTGTCAAAACTCATAAGTTCACAAAACTCTTAGAAATTCTTTCAGTCTTTGTAACTTAGAATTTCTTAAGGTTAAGAGTCTTAACCTGTGTTGTATTAAGTGAACACCTCTGATATTTTATCAAGTGTTCAACCCAAACTTACCTTCTTTGTAAATCAGTTTGGTCTAAGTCTTAGTCTGCGTACTAAGCATCTTAAGTCTCATTACTTAGTGTTTTGAGCAAGTTGTAACCTCATTCCTTTGTGGTCTGAGCAGGAAGTCTCAGTACTTTGTGTCTGAGCATTGGGAAGCCTCTTGACTTAGTGTCTTGAGCATTAGAAGCCTCTTCCTTAGTGGTTGAGCAATTGTAATCATCTGATTATAGTGAAAATCTCTTGTTGGAAAACAAGGGGACTGGACTACTTCCAACATTTGGAAGGAACCAGTATAAAACATTGTGTGTCTCTCTTTCCCTCTCTCTTTTCATTTTGAATCCGCTGCAATACTCTTTGATAATAGTTCAGAACTTGTTTTTGAACTAGTCTTAAGCTTTGAAAAGAAAGAAAACCTGTTTTTGAGTACACACAATTCAACCCCCCCTTCTTGTGTGTGTTTTTCTCACCTTCAGTTGGTATCAGAGCTCCGGTTCTGATATTAACACTTAACAGTGTGTCAGTAGGATCCTGAGAAAAACATGTCATCTGATAATGAAGGTTCACCTCCACCCCAACCCAGAAATCAAAGAGGAACTGGAACATCTTTTTCATATGATTATGGCACTGATGAAAGAAAATCCAAGTCACACAATAAACCTCCAATGTTTACTGGTGATCCTGAGAAGTTCTCATGGTGGAAGAGTAAAATGTACAGCCATATCATTGGTATAGATGATTCACTATGGGATATTATAGAAGATGGAATCACAATCCCAGTTGATGAAGAAGGTGTTGCTGTCAACAGAAGAGGACTCAGTGATGCTGAGAGGAAGATATATAGAAAGCACCACAATGTCAGAGGCATCATTATGGATTCATTACCTCACTCTGAGTATCAGAAACTGAGTGACAAGTCAACTGCTAAAGCCATATTCACATCCCTCTGCTCTAACTATGAAGGTAATAAAAAGGTTAGAGAAGCTAAGGCAAACATTCTTGTTCAGCAATATGAATTGTTCATAATGAAAGAGGATGAAAATATTGAGACAATGTTCTCAAGATTTCAGACTCTGGTTTCTAGACTTCAGATTCTGAAGAAGACTTATACCACAACTGATCATGTGAATAAAATCCTTAGAAGTCTGCCATCTAAATGGAGACCTAAAGTGACTGCTATTGAGGAAGCTAAGGATCTGAATACTTTAAGTATTGAGGATCTTATAAGCTCCCTCAAGGTGCATGAACTGGGACTCAATGAGGATGAGTCTGTTAGAGAACCAAAATCATTAGCACTGAAATCTAAAAGAAAGCATGTTAAAGCTTTCAAAGCTATTGAATCTGAAGAAGAATTTCTTGAGGGAAATTCTGATGAAGATTCAGATGCTGATGAGCTTGCAATGCTTTCTAAAAGAAGTCAGTATCTAATGAATAGAAAGAAAAAATTCTCTAACAGAAGCAATAACTCTAGAGGATCTGGTTCAAAGAGGGAAGATCAGAAAGGCTGCTACAACTGCAAGAAGCTTGGACATTTTATTGCTGACTGTCCTGATCTTCAGAAGGAAAAGTCTAAAGAGAAAGTAAAGAAGTCCAACTCAAAGTCTAGTAACTTCAGAAACAAGCTTAAAAAGAGTCTCATGGCAACATGGGATGATCTGGATAATGAGTCTGAATCTGATGAAGAGGAAGCAAACCTAGCTTTGATGGCAACTGCATTTTCTGATGCAGAATTCTGTTCAGATTCAGATGATGAAGATGAGGTATATTCTTAACTCACTAGATCTGAATTAATTGAAACAATTAAAGATCTTATGAGTCACCTCAAAAGCAAGTTAGGAGAAATAAAATCTTTGAAAAATAAAACTAACTTGCTGTCTGAGGAAAATCTTAAACTTCAGAATCAAATAACTAAGTTTGATGAAGAAGTTAAAGAACTCAGAGATGAGACTCATAAGAAACCTGAAGCAATTCCTAATGAACATGAAATAGCTCTTCAGGATTTCATTTTAACTGGAATCAATAGAACTAAAATTGCCTCTATGCTTTATAATATGGTCAGAAACAAAGGTGAAGGCATTGGCTATGATTCATTCAAACCTTCAAATGAATCAAACTCACCTTCCTGTTCTGGAAATATTTTAAAAGGCAATGGTATATGCTTTGTGCCTGCTTCTGATAACTCTGAGAAATTGAAAATGGCAGAAACTGAGACTGAGTCTGAAGTTCTGAACTGCTCAGACTCTAAAACTTCTGAACCTAAGAGTAAGATGAAGGCAGATGTTAAAACCTTGCCTAAATCTAAGTCAAAAGGTTCTAAGTCTAAGAGAAAGAGAAAATCAGACTCTAAACCTGAAAATGTTCAGAGTCTGAAAAGTTCAGAACCTGAAACTAGTAAGTCTCAGAGTCTAAAGAATTCAAACTCAAATTTTTCTAAGACTGAGTTTATGAAAACTTCAAAATCTACTAAACCAGTCAATACAAAACATTTTCAATCTCAGAATATCAAGCAAAGCAAGCAAAAGAAAGCTAATCTGTTTTGTGCTTCTGATTGTTTTAAGAAAGGTAAAACTGAAGCTTGACTTGTGCCTGAAGCAAACAAAGTTAGAATTCTGAAGAGATCAGAATCAAAGTACTCAATGGTTCAGACTCTAAACAAATCAGAACCAAAGACTTTCAAGTCTCAGGTTCTGAAGAAATCTGAGTCAAGACCCTTGAGAACTCAGGTTCTGAAACTCAGACTTATTCAAGGTACAAGGATTCATATCCAAAGTATCAGAACAAGTCTGAATATCATAACTTCAGACACAAGATGAAAAAGCCAAAACCTTTTAGGACTAACCCCAAAGGACCCATGAAAATCTGGGTACCTAAGTCTGAGATCATTTCTATTGCAAATATGCTTGTCATCCAGAGAAAAGGAAAGGTCCTGGTACCTGGACAGTGGATGCTCGCATCATATGATAGGAGACAAGTCTATGTTCCAAACCCTGACTCTGAAAGAGGGAGGAACTGTGGAGTTTTGAGGAAGTCAGAAAGGAAAGATCATTGGTACTGGTAAGATAGGTAACTCTTCCCTGTACATTGATAATGTTTGGCTGGTAGATGGGCTTAGACATAATTTACTTAGCATAAGTCAATTATGTGATAGTAATTATGAAGTCTTGTTTAATAAGAACACATGTACTGTAATCAATAACAAAGATAAGTTTGTAGTGTTCAAAGGAAACAGGAAAAACAATGTTTATAAAATCAATTTTTCTGAATTGGTTCAGCATAAAGTAGTTTGCCTTCTGTCTGTGAGTGATGAGAAATGGGTTTGGCACAAAAGGCTGGGACATGCTAACTGGAGACTCATCTCTAAGCTTAGCAAGTTACAGCTGGTTAGAGGCCTACCCAAAATTGATTATCACTCAGATGCACTGTGCAGTGCATGCCAAATTGGAAAGTTTTCAAAAACTTCTTTTAAGTCTAAAAACATTGTTTCCACCTCAAAACCTTTAGAACTCCTTCACATTGATTTGTTTGGTCCTGTTGGAACAACTTCAATCAATGGGCAGAAGTTGTAAACACATCATGTTATATTCAGAACAGGATCTATATCAGACCTACTTCTGAATAAAACAACATATGAACTGTTTAAAGGAAGAAAACCAAGTATTTCTTATTTTCATCAGTTTGGTTGTACATGTTACATACTAAACAATAAGATCTACCTAAAGAAATTTGATGCTAAGGCTCAAAAGGGTACCTTTTTAGGTTACTCAGAGAGATCTAAAGCATACAGGGTGTATAATTCTGAAACACATGTTGTTGAAGAAGCTATACATATTAGATTTGATGATAAGAAGCCTGGTAATGAAATACCAGAGCTAGTTGAAAGTTTTGCAGATATCAGACTCTCAGAAGAACCTTCAGAAGCTGAACCTAGTTCAGAGTCTGAAGATGGTTCTGAAGCTGGAAATGATGAAGAGTCTGAGAAACTCTCTGATAATGACACTACTCTTGAAGCAAATCAAGACCAGCATGGTTCTGAACAAATCCCTGATGGTTCTTCAGAAGCTAATCCACCCAGAACCTCATTCAAGTACAAGTCTTCACATCCTGAGGAGTTAATCATTGGGAACAAGAACAGTCCAAGAAAGACAAGATCAGCATTCAGTCAGAATGAGTCTATGCTTGGCCTGCTATCCATGATTGAGCCCACAACTGCTGATGAAGCACTTGCTGATGATGGCTGGATTGTAGCAATGCAGGAAGAACTGAACCAGTTTCAAAGGAATGATGTCTGGGATCTAGTTGCAAGACCTGATCATAAGAACATCATTGGAACAAAATGGGTGTTCAGGAACAAGCTCAATGAACAAGGAGAAGTGATCAGAAACAAGGCTAGATTAGTAGCTCAAAGGTACAGCCAGCAAGAAAGAATTGATTACACTGAGACTTTTGCTCCAGTTGCAAGACTGGAAGCAATCAGGTTACTTCTTTCTTATGCTGTTAATCATGGTATCATCTTGTATCAAATGGATGTTAAGAGTGCTTTCTTAAATGGTGTAATTACTGAAGAAGTGTATGTTAAACTACCTCCAGGTTTTGAAGATGTTAAAAATCCAGATTTTGTGTTTAAACTTAAAAAATCTTTGTATGGTCTGAAACAAGCTCCTAGAGCTTGGTATAAAAGACTAAGCAACTTCTTGATTAAAAATGATTTTGTAAGAGGTCAAGTTGATAATACACTCTTTAGGAAAACTGTTAAGAAAGAAATCTTAATTGTGCAAATATATGTTGATGATATCATATTTGGTTCTACTAATGCCTCTCTTTGCAAAGAGTTTTCTATGTTAATGCAGGATGAATTTGAAATGAGCATGATGGGAGAGTTGAAATTCTTCTTGGGAATTCAAATCAACCAATGCAAAGATGGTGTTTATGTTCATCAGTCAAAATACACTAAGGAGCTTCTGAAGAAGTTCCAGCTTGATGATTGCAAGCTGATGACAACACCTATGCATCCCACCAGCACCTTAATCAAAGAGGACAATGGCTCAAAAGTAGATCAGAAGCTGTATAGAGGTATGATAGGTTCTCTTTTATACTTAACTGCTTCTATGCCAGATATTTTGTTTAGTGTCTGTCTGTGTGCTAGATTCTAGTTAGATCCTAGAGAATCTCATATGACTGCTGTCAAGAGAATCTTTAGGTATCTGAAAAGAACAACTAATTTGGGACTTCTGTATAAGAAATCTCTGAATTATAAGCTAGTTGGAATCTGTGATGCTGACTATGCTGGAGACAGGATTGAAAGAAAGTCCACCAATGGAAACTGTCAGTTTCTTGGTGAAAATCTGATATCCTGGGCCAGCAAAAGACAAGCAACCATTGCTTTGTCAACAGCTGAAGCAGAATACATCTCAGCTGCAAGTTGTAGCACACAACTGCTCTGGATGAAACATCAATTAGAGGATTATCAGATTCATGCAGATAACATTCCAATTTATTGTGATAATACTGCTGCAATATGTCTGTCTAAAAATCCAATTCTGCATTCTAGAGCCAAGCACATAGAAATAAAACATCATTTTATAAGAGATTATGTTCAGAAGGGTGTTTTAGATATTCAGTTCATTGATACTGATCATCAATGGGCTGACATTTTCACAAAACCCCTAACAGAAGAAAGATTCAATTTTATTAAAAAGAATCTGAACATGCACTTTATCTCTTGAAAATGTGCTTGAATCTGAATGAAAACTGAGATCCTGAGTTTATCATAAGCTAAGACTTATCAGACACTCATTTTCTGAGAGTCTGAAGAAAGTTAAGCCTGAAAAATTTCAGAGTCTGAAGGATCAGAACCTGGATTTTCTGACTTCTGAATCTGATAGTTATCTAATGTTTGGTCAGAATCTGATAAGTATAACCCTGGACAATGATGATTAAAGCTTGAAAGTTTATACTTTATCCCTCCCAAAGTCATCAATATAATAATGTGATTTTCTATTTTGGTATCAAATGCTACAATTGCTTAACAAACAATTTCAGTTGGTATCAGTCAGTTTTTAAAATATTTTAACACAGACACATTTTTTTTTAAATGATCAATCTATATCAGACAATGTTCAGGTTTTTAGAACTTAGTTTAAATTGGTATCAGTTGGTCTGAAAGATTTCAGCAGCTCTTGAACTTTTAAGTCCACACTGAACCAAATGCTATATCTTGGTATCAGCACTGAACCATATTTTGGTATCAGGTTCTGATATAAGTTCAGCAGTATTAAAACCTTCAGTTGGTATCAGTAGATATATGACCTGAACCATTTTGTTTAAAACAATTCAGGTTTGCTCTGATACTGGATAAAATTTACTGAACAGCTATGTGTGAACAAAGAATGCTCTGATCAGAAGCTCTGGACTTTTTTTTTGCTTCTGAACAACATTCTATTTTCAATGCAATGTCATATACTCATTGAAAATCAAGTATGCTCTGATGCTCATCTTTGCTCTTGATTATCTATATGATTGCATAATTATCTCACATGTTTTTCTAACTCTCTCAAAATTCTGAAATTTCTTTTAAAATTTTTGTTGATGACAAAAGGGGGAGAGATGTAAAACAAGTATTAAAAGCTCCTGAGCTCAAAACATAAGTTAAATCCTGTCAGTAATTAACTTATGAAAGGGGAGTAAAAGGCATTAAGACCTGAGGCTCTGAACATAAGTTAAGTTCTGAATGAAATTAACTTATGAGAACTGATTTTAACTCTTAGCCTCTGTATTTATTTGTTGTGAGATATAAATTACTCTTAGTGAGTAAAATGAATTTAAAATAACTTGGATAAGACTCAGGGAGCTTACAAAACTCATCCTATGGATTATCAGACTTAGGGGGAGAGTTTTCAAACCTCAGAACCTAAAGTCAGGAAGTTATTTATAATTCAGAGTGATAATTTCACTTAATTGTTTTAAATTGAGTTTAATTAACTTGGATAAAAATCAAGGGGAGCTTACAAACCCAACCTTGAGGACTGTCAAACCTAGGGGGAGCTTACAAACCTCTCCTGATGTCAGCTTGTTAATTAAACTTAATAACAATTCTGAAATTTTCACATTTGTGATTTAAACTGAACTTAATTAACATGGATCAGACTCAGGGGGAGCTTACAAACCTCACACCCTGCAGTTAACTTGTTAATTAAGTTAACAACAATTTTCTGATTAATACTTATGTTTGTCATCATTAAAAAGGGGGAGATTGTTGGAACAAAATGTGTTAAACAACTCTCTTCTGAATTAAGAGGGAGATTGTGGAACATTATGTATGAACATATCTCTCTTTGTGGTTTTGATGATAACAAAAGTGTTAAATAGAAAATTGGTTATTTGCTAATGCTCTGTTCAAGTGATTTCAGAACCATGTGCTTAATGATCAGTATTTGAAATTGACTATGGAAGAACAAGCTTAGAACAAGAAAGGAAAGCTTAGAAGCAATGTTGCAAAGCTGGAAGAAAACTGAGTCTGAAAGGTGCGTCTGATCAGCTTCTGAAGTAGTTCTACTGATCAGCTTCTGAAGTGGTTCTACTGACCAGCTTCTGAAGTGCTGCTTCTGATCAGATTCTGAATGGCTGCTCCTGATCAGCCTCTGAAGATCAAGTTCTGAAGACCAGCTTCTGATCCGTACAACTGAGACCAGCTTCTGATCCGTACAACTGAAGGCAGCTTCTGATGTTCAGTACGTGAAGCCAGCTTCTGATGAACAGAAGCTTCTGAAGGTCTGATGTGGCAAGAAAAGCAACTGTTACTGTGCGCATTTAATGCCTAGATATGTCAGAACAACTCCAATGGAACAGTTGTCTCCCTGACTCAAACATTCCCCTAGCTTTTAAGGAAAGCAAATTCAAAAATGGCTGCTGCACTCTGTTTTCTGCAAAAGTTCAGCACACAATTGCAGCTATCCTAGCTCTCAATTTGCAACGGCTCTTTGCTTAATTTCTGCAAATCTTCAACAGCTCTAATTTCCTCTATAAAAGGAAGAAGAATTGAAGAAAAATTTGTCTAAGACTCTTGAAACAAAACTGCTGAACCTGTGCTCTGTTTTTGCTGTCAAAACTCATAAGTTCACAAAACTCTTAGAAATTCTTTCAGTCTTTGTAACTTAGAATTTCTTAAGGTTAAAAGTCTTAACCTGTGCTGTATTAAGTGAACACCTCTGATATTTTATCAAGTGTTCAACCCAAACTTACCTTCTTTGTAAATCAGTTTGGTCTAAGTCTTAGTCTGCGTACTAAGCATCTTAAGTCTCATTACTTAGTGTTTTGAGCAAGTTGTAACCTCATTCCTTTGTGGTATGAGCAGGAAGTCTCATTACTTTGTGTCTGAGCATTGGGAAGCCTCTTGACTTAGTGTCTTGAGCATTAGAAGCCTCTTCCTTTGTGGTTGAGCAACTGGAAGTCTCTTCCTTAGTGGTTGAGCAATTGTAATCATCTGATTATAGTGAAAATCTCTTGTTGGAAAACAAGGGTACTGGACTACTTCCAACATTTGGAAGGAACCAGTATAAAACATTGTGTGTCTCTCTTTCCCTCTCTCTTTTCATTTTGAATCCGCTACAATACTCTTTGATAATAGTTCAGAACTTGTTTTTGAACTAGTCTTAAGCTTTGAAAAGAAAGAAAACCTGTTTTTGAGTACACACAATTCAACCCCCCCTTCTTGTGTGTGTTTTTCTCACCTTCACTTCCATCGACGAAAACGAAATCAATGTGGCTGAATTAAAACCTGGACCTCCTTATGTATGTAAATTATTAAAGTCATCAGACGGAAAGACCCCCGTCGAACTTTAAAATGATAAATTTGTGGCGAAAACTTATACATTCGACGTTACTAAATGTGATGAAATTTTTGACCTATTGGTCACTGATGGTCAAATCCTAGTACCTAAAGGTTTGAAATTACCACTAGTAGACCAAAGGAAGAAAAGAGGTTTTTGCAAATTTCATAATTTTTTGGGTCATAATACTCCCCATTGCGTCCTTTTCAGGGATTTAGTCTAGAAAGCACTCAACGAGGGAATACTGAAATTTGGCGACAAGACAAAATCGCAAATGCAGGTAGATGCAGATCCTCTTCAAGTCACCAACGCAATTTACGCATAGCCATTTGACGTCAATGTTGTCGAGATTATTGGACAGACTCCAGGGGAAAGTTCCAACAACCCCAAAGAGGTTACTGAAGACTTCGTGATGGCACCTGCAGAGATCACTGAAGATTGTTGGAACAAAATGTATGAACAAGTCCCTTTTGAGTTTTGATGATAACAAAGTGTTAAAAAGAAAATTGGATACGTTAAAGCTTGTTCTAAGTGTGCAGGACCATGCGCTGAAAGTTATGTATCTAATAGTGGTTCAGAAAGAACAAGTTAAGAGCAAAGGAAAATATTGAAGCTTGTGTTGCAAGTCTGAAGACCAGTGTCTAAAGGTCAGCGTCTGAAGACCAGCGTCTGAAGGTCAGCGTCTGAAGGTCAGCGTCTAAAGAACAGCGTCTGAAGAATAGCGTCAGATGAACAGTTTCTGAAGATCAGCTTCTGAAGAACAGCGTCTGAAGACTGAGAGTTTGGAGTCTGAAGTCTGAAGAAAACTCAGAAGTCAACAGTTGTCACTGTCAACAGTACAGTACGATAGAAATCTCAGAGTCATAACCGCTCTCTGTAACTTTGTCTCCTTGGACGAAACACTCAACCCTCTTTAAGGAAACAATTCAAAACGTGTTCCTCTGTTTGCACACCATATCAGGAAGGAACTAACGTTGGCTGAAGCTTCAATTCCAACGACTCTTTTGATGACCTGGCATCTTCTCAATAACTCTTTGTTCCTCTATAAAGGACTGAAGATTTGAAGAAGAAAATTAAGACTCTGTTTTCTAAAAGCGCATAAACTCTGCCAAATTCGAAAGTCATCAAATAACTTAGAAATTCTTACAAACTCTCTTACAAACTTTCTTATCTTAGAATTTCTTAAGTATAGAGTCTGAATCTGTGTTGTATTTTGTGAACACCACTGATAGTATATCAAGTGTTCAACTCAAACATATTCTTTTGTAAATCTGTTTGATTCAAAGTCTCTCGCCTGTGTGCTTGAGCAATCAGAAGTCTCTTACTTTGTGTTTGAGCATAGAAAGTCTCTTACTTTGTGTTTGAGCAATGAAGTCTCTTACTTAGTGTTTGAGCAAGGAAGTCTCTTACTTAGTGTTTGAGCAAGGAAGTCTCTTACTTAGTGTTTGAGCAAGGAAGTCTCTTACTTTGTGTTTGAGCATTAGAAGTCTCTTACTTTGTGTTTGAGCATAGGAAGTCTTTTGCTTTGTGCTTGAGCAATTGTAATCTTTGTGATTATAGTGAAAAATCTCTTGTAAGTGACAAGGGGACTGGACTACTTCCGGGTTGTGGAAGGAACCATGATAATTGCTTGTGTGTCTCTTTCTCTCTCTCTCTCTCTCTCTCTCTCTCATTTACTTTATATCCGCTACAAAACAACTCTGAAAATAGCTTCAGAATCTGATCAATATCAGACTCTGAACTAACATAAGTTTTTGAGAAAGAAAAAGGCCAACACAATTCAACCCCCCTTCTTGTGTTTTTCTCACCTTCAGTTGGTATTAGAGCTCCGATTCTGATATTCAATCACCAAACAGTGAGTCAGTAAAGATCCTGAGAAAAACATGTCTTCTAGTGGTTCTCCTCAACCTTCTCCTAGAAGTGGGGCTTCTGTATCATATGACTATGGTACAAGTGAAAGGAAATCTCACTCACACCATAAACCTCCTATGTTTACTGGTGATCCTGAGAAATTTTCATGGTGGAAAAGCAAGATGTATAATCATATCATTGGAATATATGATAGTCTGTGGGACATCATTGAAGATGGTATAACTATAACAGTTGATGAAGAAGGAGTAGCTATTAATAGAAGAAGCCTTACTGATGCTGAAAGAAAGATTTACAGAAAACATCATCAGAGTCTGAACATGATTCTGCATCAGAAAATGTTGTTGCCATTAAAGCCAGATTTGCTTCATCTTCATCATCAGACTCAGAATCATTGTTAAGATCATCCCATGTTGCCATGAGACTCTTCTTAAGTTTGTTTCTGAAGTTGCTAGACTTAGAGCTGGTTTCCTTTGATTTTTCTTTTGACTTGTCCTTCTGAAGTTCAGGACAATCAACAATAAAATGACCAGTCTTCTTGCAATTGTAGCAACCCTTCTGATCTTCCCTCTTTGAACCAGATCCTTTAAAGTTGCTGCTTCTGTTAGAGAATTTCTTCTGTCTTTTCATTCAGTACTGAAATCTTTTGGAAAGCATTGCAAGCTCTTCAGCATCTGAATCTTCTTCAGAATTTCCCTCGGGAAATTCTTCTTCAGATTCAATAGCTTTTAGAGCTTTAACAGACTTTCTTTTGGATTTCAGTGGTATTGACTTAGACTCTCTAACAGAATCATCTTCATTAAGTCCCAGTTCATGCAATTTGAGGGAGCTTATAAGATCTTCAATACTTAGAGTATTTAGATCCTTAGCTTCCTCAATAGCAGTTACTTTGGGTCTCCATTTAGATGGCAGACTTCTTAGAATTTTGTTCACATGATCAGTAGTGGTATAACTATTCTTCTGAATCTGAAGTCCAGAAACCAGAGTCTGAAATCTTGAGAACATAGTCTCAATATTTTCATCCTCCTTCATTCTGAACAGTTCATATTGCTGAACAAGAATATTAGTGTCGCGGTGATTTTCGGAGATCAGGCTATTGATTAGCGTTGACTCACTTAATTTTATTTCACGACTGAACTTTTAATCTTTTTTAAAAGAAAAGTGGAGAAAGTTCTAAATTACCACATTTTTAAAGATTAGGGTTCGGGGATTAGTTACGTTTAGGAAAGGTGTTAGCACCCTAAACGTTCGTAGTACTCTACGAGAACCTCTTGATTTTATTTATTTATTTTGACTTTAACTTGCTTATACATTTTTTTTAATAAAGGAAGAGTTAGAGTAGTGAGGAAGGAAAAGAAAATGTTTTTTTATTTATTTTTTATGATTTGGAAGGACAAGGTCCTTTGCCTACGTACTCGTGAGGGATCAAAACCTCGTAGTTCGGGGTAAAAATGACGGTTGATTTGTTTTGTATTTTTTATTGGTTTTTAAAAAAAGTTTTAAGGATAAAATAAAGGCCAAGTGGCAAAAAGGAGATTGGTTTGTGTTTTTTATTTTGAAAATGATTCAAGTGTTATTAAAGTAGATTAATGGTTATTTAAAGAAAATAAAAGAGAAAAATAGACAGTTGATTGAAAATCAAGGTTTATTTAAGAAAAGATTTTTGATTTTTTGATTATTTGCATGTTTTTGTTTTTAATGATTAACTAAAACTAAAAAAAAATAACCAAAAAGCTAAACGCGAGGAATTTCCGAGGTGACGTTGGATCACCAGCGAAATCCTTTTGAAAATAAACTAATCTAATATTTTTTGCATTTTTCGTTTTTTGACATAAAGCAGAATAAATAAAGTGCGAGTGTCGGTGCGATATTCTCATTTATGATTTACATTTGCTCCTAAATACATTAATAAAATAAAATAAAAATGACAAAACGATAAACAAAAAAAACAAAATTGCAAATGCATTAAAATAAATATGCTAAGAATAAAAATAAAATAAAAATGCATGAAATAAAAGGAAAATAAAAAAATGAAAATGCATGATGAGCTAAAAATGAAGGCAGTGAAATAAAATGCATGAAAATAAAAAAAAGACTAAAAATAAAATGCAAGAAAAGAAAGAAAAAGGGAAAATAAAAAAGAAAAAAAATAGAGAAAAAGGGGGTGTAGGGAGGAGGCCGTGTGGTGTGTGGTGGTTTAAGGGGGAATTGTAATATCCCGCTTGGACGTAACTTTTATCGATAATTAAGAATTAATGGAAAGAATGACATTTTGGTAATTATTGGGAAGGAAGGATTTATTTATGTGGGGGGCAAGATATTTTCCTTCATTCTTCTCTCCCTTCACTCTATCCAAAAATCAGATTTTTCTTCCCTCTTCCTCTCACTCTCACGCCATCCTCCTCCCCTCCATTAATCTTCAACCTCTACTCCAATTTCTAAGCTCCCAACCAAGCAATCACTAACTTTGGGGAGTTTAGAACAAGAGGAAGTTAAGAAGAGCAAGGAAGAATCAAGGAGAATCAAGCTAGGGTTTTGGAATGAGCTTAATAAGCACCAATCAAGGTTTAAGGTGAGCTCCCTAGGGTTTTAGAACCCGTTTTGAGTAAGTTTGAGAGTTATTTACACTTTGAGTAAATTTTAGGAAAAGTGCCCTAATTGATGTTAATTGCTAATTCCTTGTTCCAGCTATGATTTAATTGTTTATATACTTAAGAAAATCCTTTTAATACCTTTGGGGAAGCTTGGGTGTGTTGGAATGGTTCAGAATGATGAAAAATGCTATTTTTGAGTTTTCTGAACCTGTCATGGTCGCTATAGCGAGCTGGAGCTCGCTACAGTGACCAGGACATGATTTTGTTCTGCCTACGGTCGCTACAAGCAACCAGGCCATCGCTTCAAGCGACCAGCCCCATAACAGCCATGACAGCTAAGCTGTTTTGGGTGTTCTGGAGCGCGTAGGCATTGTTTTTCGCATCCGTTTTCTCCGTAAACATTTTAGAAACAATAACTACCTTTCTAACACATTCATGAGGCTCCCAAAAAGGATGAAAATGTAAGGAACAAGGATTGAGCACTGACTTAGAATAGCTTAGAATGGTAAGGGTAAAGTCTAGACGAATACAGGAATTTCATTGCAATGTTTAAGTAAGCCCTAAGAACGACATATGAGAACGATATGTCTAGAACCTTAAATAGGTTAAAAGGAATAGAATTATACTCAGGTATGTTAAGGGTTATTTTTCAGGATACCCTTAACCAGGCAGATTATAGTGTACCTTAGTCAGTGGTACCTAGTTCCCTCAGTTCGGGCATAGTTACATGTATATCAGGACGTGCCTCAGTTGTTCACGTCAGAGTGATACTGGGGGGTACACGTATCAGTTTTTATCAGGATATGTATATTCATATAACAGGAATAATAATTAATAATCAGGTTAAACTTTGTGTCTTCTGTGCTCTCGACCAGTTAGAGAGGACAGGGGGTTTCAGCATTGCTGAAATGGGCCAGGAACTTTCCGCGAGGATAACCACACAGAGTTATAGTGTGTCTCCTGTGCTCTCGACCTAGTTAGAGAGGACATGGGGTTCCGGATACAGCTGGAACGGGCCAGGAATCTTCCGCGAGGATAACCACACACTTAGACAAGAGGAGTCCGGTGTTAGCCTGATATGATAGGAATTTTCACCGGTTATCAGGGGAATGTGCTTCGGGGTTACTCCACCCGGGGGCATTCCGTAAAATGAACTCAGATAATAATGTTTGTTCAACGCTAACATCTAACATAAAGACATGTATCAGTTAATATTTTATTATGTTATCAGGCAGAGAATAGTTATCAGGCAGGTATCAGATATCAGGTATCAGTTATCAGTTATCAGGCGGTGATCCTAGGTTTCCCCTCGATCACCCAGTTATCAGGTTATAGTCTAGATCTCATGACTATTTTGTATTAGGCTCAGGCAGTGATCCTAGGTTTCCCCTTGATCACTAGTTTAGCAGGATGTAGTCCAGTTTATGACTACACAGTTTAGCAAGAACAGTCAGCTAGCCCTTTATGGGTAAGGTTAAGACTTGGCGATCATAGGTATCCCCAAGATTGCCAAGAGTAGGCAGGGCGACCCTAGTTTTCCCCCGTGGTTGCGAACAGTAGGTTGGGCTGGAGCTCACTGAGACTTTATGTCTCATCCCAATCCTTCTGGTGCAGGTTTATAGGTTAGCGAGATGTTCGTGAAGATATTCTTCAGGAAGACGCTGGATGGAGTGCAATTGCTCGTCATGGACCAGCTCAGGAGATTGTCGGATTTTATATGTATATGAGAGTGTAACTGTAAATGAAATTTAGATATTTGTATAAACGAGCCAATTGTACTCATTCAGTAGTTTTGTATATATATTTATTATTGAAAATTTTAATGTATCCGATATCAGAATAATACACATGCTAAATATTCTAGATAATTTAGTATGGGTGTTACAATTGGTATCAGAGCAGGTCGATTCAGACCGTGCCTTGGGTCATTAAAATATTCAATAAGGTAGTGGGACCATTGGGTTCCGGATGTTTTTCTAAATGTCACATCTAGTTGAGCCTGATCAACTCAATCTAATGTGACCAAGGAGGAATGAAGTTTATGAAGGGCGAAGATTAAGGTGACCGAATTTTAAGACGGAATTGGCGAGGAAGTATTAAATGCCAAATGGTGGCCATCAACAGTGAGGTAGCTAACTCTGTTAATGACGAAGTTTCAGGAACATAAGAGATATTTAAGAGTAAGGTGAAGCACCTCAACCCAGTTGGACGCGTCGTTGGACGATGCCTTGTCTGTGGAAGACATACGGATTAAGGAATCATGGGATACTCTAAGGAATGACTTGGAACCGCAGTTAGAGAAGTTAAAGTGAAGTGTGGACTAAGTAACGATACTGAGTACAGGTTAAGGAAATGCAGTATCAAACCTAGGGACTTGAAACGAGGAATTAACAGTCGGTTTTTAGAACCTCCAGATTCCCAGTAAAGTTAGAGTGTTGAAGAATCGAACTGCAATCGGATGAGATTTTAGATGTCCAGACAGTTAAGAGAATTAATTATGGATTAAGCGATTTAGTTGGACAGATGAAGCTAACCACTCGATTGTGGTCATTGAGTATGAATCGCAAGTAAGTTTAACCCCATTAGATCAGCCACGTCTCCTGAACCAGATTTGTGAAATAGGAAGAGGAGATGGTATGCAACCTAAGAACTAAGATGGATGAATAAGTTGTTGGAATATAGTGAACTGATAGACAAACAAAGTCGAATTTCCTTGATTGGACGAAGAAGGCAAGTTCAAGATAACACAAGATTAAAGTAGACCAGTTTTGAAGGATAATCAGAATCTTAGCCGAGGAATTATGTGAGGCTTTATTATACGAAAGGTTAAGATTGTGGTTAATGTTGAGGAGTTTTATGTTTTCAATCGAGGGATTTTTCCTTTCACCATTATTCTAGAATTGAAAGAGATCGCCTTGTGTTGACAAGCTTTTGAAGGCGATAATAAAGTACAGTTTTGGGGTTATTCAAACAATATGAAGAATCATTCGGCTAATAAGATCAAGATTTGAATTGTGAATACAATAAACGGTTATTGGAGGAATTCGATAGATAATGATAAGTGCAGGAGTTTAAGATCGATTAATCGGGTGCTCGAAGAGATGTAACCTATTTTGGGCGTACAAGAGAACGGGTAAGAGTTGAATCTTTTCAGGACGGATTGTTCAGTAGGAACTCGAAGGGGTAACTTAAGGGACATGATAGAGTTATGGAGACCGAAGTTGTCTTGGAAAGATTACGGATATGACATCCTTACGGATAAGGATAGAACGACTAGTAACGGGATTCAATATATAAAAGATGTGAACCTCCAGAAACCATAAGTCGTTTTAGAAGTTGACACAAGTATTTGTGTGTGAACTTAAGTTGCCTCAGGCATGCTTTCAATCGGGTTCCGCAATGTTTAATGATTATATATATATGATTTGCTGACCAAGAGATGGTTACATAAATTCAGAATATGGAGAGTAAAGTTGGAACCAGAGTATAAGCCATTTGACAGGAGCATTGTTAGGCTCGTAACAGTTGCTGAAAACCGTTTACAGGTTCTGGCGTATTATCGTGAAAGTAAGTATATGGTTTAGGTCCGAAAGGAAACACAAAGTAAGGCGATGACCAATCCGAAGTTAAGTAGATGGTTTAAGCCATAAGAGAAACAGTAACGTCAGATGATTTTGTTAAGATAGCTATAAGTTATTAAGTAAAAAGATTGGTCAAGGAAATTTTATTTGGCACTGATGGTGTATTGCTCCAATTCTAACTTGAGTTGTTAAGAATCAGAGTTGCGCAGCTGGAGTAGCAATCTAAGAATGAATTAATGAACAATGATAAGCTGAAGCTTAGAGAATGAGAAGATTTAAGTGCTTAATTCTTATTATATGGAATAGCAGTAAGTATAGACGACTTGAACTTATCACAAGTTCTAATAGGAAATTTTTGGAAGTTAAGTTGATGGATACTTCAAATCTCGAACCCATGAGAAATGAAATATATGGTAAGGAATAAGAAGGATGTGATTCTAGCACTAAGTCTGAATCAATGGAAGTTATCGCTAAAATGGTAGTTTAGCTATTTTAGCTCAACAACATCAAGTATACTTGAATAGTAAGTTAGACTAAAGAGAATTGAGCATGAGCCAACAACAGTAATGAAATTCTGGCCAGGCAATAAGAGAGTTACCAGGTTCTGAACCAAACAGGTCTGAACAAAAACGCAGGAACACAATAAAATGCTAAAACAGAGCACAAGTAAACACAATGCCGAGCAGAAAATAAAGTGCAGGAAAGCTAAAGAACACACAAGGTTTGTTAACCCAGTTCGGAGTAAACACCTCCTACTCTGGGGGATACCAATCCAGGAGGGAATTCCACTATAGGAATTAATCCTTATGACTCAAGACACTGACTCCCAGTTCCCAGCCTAAGCAATTAACTTCCTCCTAGTCTTGAATTCTACCCAACACGTTGAGTATTAGAGACCACTAACTTCCTATTCAAGTAACAAACCTGTTACTGAAACCCTTAATCAGAAACACTCTGTTTTTCAGAAAACTTCAAAAACACAACTTCATTCGTACCTAGAGGCTTAGAATGAATTACAACTCTATAAAACTCTAAACCAACTCAAAGCAAATGAGTGGCGTACAAAAAATAAAGCAAAAGCTTAAAAACAACTAAGACTCAATTCTCTGATCTTCAACTCTATGAATATGTAAGTTGAATAACAGTAGCCCTTCTCCTTATATAGCCTTCAGTAACTCTTCTTAATTCTGTAGCCAATCTTCTAAAATTGATTTGTTTCTAATTTATGAGTGATCCAATAAGGAAACAAATACAACAGGAATATATCTTTTAAAGATTCTGCAGAAATAATACGAGCTTCATAATTTAATACCAAATCTTCATTAAATCTTCTCCAAATAAATCAGCATTCTAGAAGCAATAATCCTGGAACAAATCCTTGCCAATTTTCACCAAGATTCGCATAAAAACAACTTGAAAATATCAGCTTTTGATGTAGTCAACAAAAGTCAACGCGTCCATCAGAACCTGAATCAGCTTCTGAAGTGCTACAGTACTTCTGATGAAGCATTCAGCTTCTGAAGTCATTTTGAGCTTCTGAACAGCTTCAAATGAAATTTCTTGCAACTGAAGAAATGTTCTAATCATGGAGATGCTTCTATTCATTACCTTGGTTTTGCCAAAACATGCAGCCAACACCAAAATACTCAACAATCTCCCCCTTTGGCAAATTTTTGGCTAAAACCACCCAAGTTCTTCAAACTCCCTTATAATCAACTCAGCAATGAAGAACACCACAATGATATATCATAGCATAAACGTAGGCAGCGGATACAGCTATGATTAACACAAACCTGCTTTAGTTTCTTCATAACATAACAGCTACTGAAGCACACAACAACAAAGTACTGATCAACTTCTGATCACAACCATGGTATCAGAGCTACTCCAAGGTATCAGAGCTACTGATCAACTCTTGATCATCACAAACACTCCCCCTTACTTCTGAATCTCCACAACACTCCCCTTGCAACTGAACTACAGAGAAACATGGTATCAGAGCATATCAGAAGCACACTTCAGGATCACAAAAACACTCAGGATAAAAACAACCTTGTACTCCCCCTGAGACACATATTCCCCCTTGATCATATCTGCATATAATGCTTTGGTATCAGAGCAAAACACCTTCTGAATCAAGGACACGCATATCTGAAATGCAGCAATACATCTTCTATTTCTTGGTATCAGAGCCAATAGAGCCAACACATTGCATAAGATTTTCTCCCCCTTTTTAGCCATAAAATTCTGACAAATCATAGTCTTCATATAGGGATTAAAATCAGAACAGGTAACACAGATCTTGGAAAACATATCAGACTCAGACTCTGATTCAGGATCACACTCAGCATAAGCATAACTGGCAGGTACTCTATCTTCCTCACATCCAGTTTGCAGAAATTGCTATAAGTCTTCATGTAAACACACACCTAACTTGCTCCTTAAGTTTTCAAACTGTTTAGCATCCAAGGCCTTTGTGAAAATGTCAGCAAATTGTTCTTCAGTAGCTACATGTTCCAGCTGAATAATCTTGTCCTCCACAAGGTTTCTGATGAAATGATGTCTGATGTCTATGTGTTTGGTTCTGCTGTGCTGAATAGGATTCTTAGAGATGTTGATGGCACTCAAATTGTCACAAAGCAATGTCATAGTTCCTTGTTCAATGTTGTACTCCTCCAGCATCTGCTTCATCCATACCAATTGTGAGCAACTACTTCCAGCAGCAATATACTCAGCCTCAGCAGTTGACAATGACACACAGTTTTGTTTCTTGCTGAACCATGAAATCAAGTTATTTCCTAAGAAGAAACAACCTCCTGAGGTGCTCTTCCTGTCATCAGCACTTCCAGCCCAGTCAGCATCACAGCATCCCATCAGTTCAGAACTTGAACTATGAGAATACATGATTCCATAGTCACTTGTGCTGTTCACATACTTCAGGATCCTCTTCACTTGTGTCAAATGACTCATCTTAGGATCAGCTTGGTATCTTGCAAAAACTCCAACAGCAAATGTTATGTCTGGTCTGCTTGCAGTCAGGTACAACAGACTCCCAATCATGCTTCTGTATTGGCTTTGATCAACTGATACTCCATGTTCATCTTTGGTTAGCTTCAGATGAGTAGCAGCTGGTGTTCTTTTATGAGCAGCAGATTCCATACCAAATTTCTTCACAATGTTCTTGGCATACTTACTCTGAGAAATGAAGATTGTATCTTCCATTTGCTTGACTTGCAATCCAAGAAAGTATGTCAGCTCACCAACTAAACTCATTTCAAATTCTGACTGCATTTGCTGAACAAATAACTTGACCATCTTTTGAGACATCCCACCAAAAACTATGTCATCAACATAAATCTGAGCAATCATCAGGCTTCCATGTTCATTCTTCACAAATAAGGTCTTATCAGAACCTCCTTTTCTGTAACCTTGTTTCTCAAGAAATTGAGTAAGCCTTTCATGAAGGTGAGAAAAACAAACACACAAGAAGGGGGGGGGGGTTGAATTGTGTGACTCTAAAACTTGTTCTTTTTCTTTTCAAAACTTAAGGTTCAGTTCAGAAGCTGATGTGATCAGTTCTGAACAAATATCAGAAGTTAAATGCAGCGGATTAAACAAGTAAAAGAGATAAGGGAAGAGAGGCACACAGAAATTATACAGGTTCCTTCTCAATGTGAGAAGTAGTCCTGTCCCCTTGTACCCAACAAGAGAGTTCACTATAATCTGAAGATTACACAATGCTCAACCATAAAGGAAGAGACTTCCAGTTGCTCAATCACAAAGAAAGAGACTTCTATGCTCAACCACCAAGGAAGAGGCTTCCAATGCTCAAGTCACTAAGACAAGAGACTTCTCAATGCTCAAGTCACAAAGACAAGAGGCTTCTGACTCAGACCACAAAGGAATGAGGTTACAAATGCTTAGTATACAAACTAAGACTTAAGGGACCAAACTGGTTTACAAGTAAAGGAGTTTGGGATGAACACTTGATCAAATATCAGAGGTGTTCTCTTAATACAACACAGGTTAAGACTCTTAACCTTAAGAAATTCTAAATTACAAAGATGAAAGAATTTCTAAGAGGTTGGGTAACTTGCGTATTTTTTACAGCAAAACAGAGCAAGAGTTCAGTTCTTTGTTTTCAAGAGTCTTCAACATTTTCTTCTTCAAATCTTCCTCCTTTTATAGACAAAAATAGAGCTGTTGAAGATTTGCTGGATTTCAGGAAATTAGCCGTTGCAATTGGACTAGGTTGCTGCAATTGTGTGCTGCACTTTTTCTGTCAGAACAGGGCAGGTGCCATTTTTGAATTGGCCCACCTTAAAAACTGGATAATGTTTGGGTCAGGGAGACAACTGTTTCATTGAGTTGTTCTGACACCTCCAGGCATTAAATGCGCACAGTACTGGTCAAAATCCATGCAACATCAGCTTCAGAAGCTTCTCAGTGAACAGTGATCAGAAGCTGCTTCAGTTGTACGGATCAGAAGCTGGTCTTCAGGAGTTGACTGTTGCGTTGACTTCATCAGAGGCACCCAGTCTTCAGAAGCTGCCTTCAGACCCAGAAGCTGAACTTCAGAAGCACTACTTCAGGACCAGTCTTCCTTTAGCTTTTGCAACCATGCTTCTTGGCTTTCCTTCTTGCTCTTTAGCTTGTTCTTCATAACCAATATCAATCAATACTTATTAAGCATGTGGTTCTGAAACACTTGAACAAAGCATTAGCAAATAACCAATTTTCTCTTTAATACTTTGTTATCATCAAAACCATAAAGAGAGATATGTTTACACATAAATGTTTCAACAATCTCCTCCTTAATTCAGATGAGAGTTGTTTAACACATTTTGTTCCAACAATCTCCCCCTTTTTGATGATGACAAACATAAGTATTAAAACAGAAAATTGTTGTTAACTTAATTAACAAGTTAACTGCAGGGTGTGAGGTTTGTAAGCTCCCCCTGAGTTTGATCCAAGTTAATTAAGTTCAGTTAAAAACATAAATGTGAAAATTTCAGAATTGTTATTAAGTTTAATTAACAATCTGACTTCAGAAGAGGTTTGTAAGCTCCCCCTAGGTCTGACAATCCTCAAGGTTAGGTTTGTAAGCTCCCCTTGATTCTTATTCATGTTAATTAATCTTAACTTAAAACAATATGGTGAAATTTACACTCAGAATTTAAAATGACTTGTTAACTTCAGGTTCTGAGGTTTGTAATCTCTCCCCCTAAGTCTGATAATCCACAGGATGAGTTTTGTAAGCTCCCTGAGTCTTATCCAAGTTATTTTAAATTCAATTTACTCACTAAGAGTAATGTATCTCACAAGCAAATATCAAAGCCAGAATTTCACTTCAAGGGCTAAGAGTTAAAAATTGTTCTCATAAGTTAAATTCAGTCAGAATTGCATCAGAGCTAGAGCTTGACTAATCAGTATCAGAGCTAGCTTAAAAATTGTATCAGAGCTTAATCCTAACAATTGTATCAGAGCTTAATAGCTTAATAAGCTTAGTTCTTCTGACAGTTTTAACTTATTTGAGCTCAGGTGCTTTAATACTTGTTTTACTTTCTCCCCCTTTTGTCATCAACAAAAAGTATTACTTTCTCCCCTTAAGACAGAAAATTTTCCCCCTTTATCAAGAAGGTTGGAAAATATATCTGTATCAGAGCAGAAAAGGATTTGAAAAGAGTTGAAATCATGTATCAAAGCAGTTCAGTTTCCCCCTTTTAAAAGAGTTTGAAAGCAGTTCTGACCCAAGTTTGAAAATATTTCAAAAAGGATATAAAATTGGGGGGGTTGAACCAACTGAGATTGTGAGATGTTTGTGCAATCATATGGATAATCAAGTAGCAAAGATGAGTATCAGAGCATACTTGACATTCAAGGATTATATGACTTGCATTTTAAATAGAATGCTGTTCAGAAGCAGAAAAGGTTTAGAGCTTCTGACCAGGTCATTCTGTGTTCAGACATGACTTGTTCAGTATAAATTGGTTCAGTATCAGAGCAAAACAACTCAAGAGGGTATCAGAGCAAATCTTGCAAGAAAGTATCAGAGCTAGATACCAATTGAGGATGTTGTCTCAGAGTCTGATATCAAAAGACAGTGTTAAGACTGCTGAACTGATATCAGAACCTGATACCAAATGAAGGTTTATCTCAGAGGCTGATACCAGATAAAAACATTTATAAAGACTGAACATTGTCTGAAACACTGGGCTTTTAAAATGTGTCTGTGCTAAACATTTTGAAAGACAAATTGATACCAACTTAAAAATTGTTTGTTAAACAATTTTAACATTGAATATCAGAGCATAAAATCACATTTTTACTTGATGACTTTGGGAGGAATAGAGTATAAACTTTCAAAGCTTTAATCATCATTGCCCATAGCTATACTTATCAGATTCTGACCAACATTAGATTTTTATCAGATTCAGAAGTCAGAAAATCCAGGTGCTGATCCTTCAGACTCTAAAGTTTTTCAGGCTTAACTTTATTCAAACTCTCAGAAGATGAGTGTTTGATAAGTCTTAGCTTATGATAAACTCAGAATCAAGGAATTCATTCAGATTCAAGCACATTTTCAAGAGATAAAATGCATGGTCAGATTCTTTTTAATAAAATTGAATCTATCTTCTGTTAGGGGTTTTGTGAATATATCAGCCCATTGATGATCAGTATCAATGAATTGAATATCCAAAACACCCTTCTGAGCATAATCTCTTATAAAATGATGTTTTATTTCTATGTGCTTGGCTCTAGAATGCAGAATTGGATTTTTTGACAGACATATAGCAGCAGTATTATCACAATAAATAGGAATATTGTCTGCATGAATCTGATAATCCTCTAATTGATGTTTCATCCAGAGCAGTTGTGTGCTACAACTTGCAGCTGAGATGTATTCTGCTTCAGCTGTTGACAAAGCAATGGTTGCTTGTCTTTTGCTGGCCCAGGATATCAGATTCTCACCAAGAAACTGACAGTTTCCACTGGTGGATTTTCTTTCAATCCTGTCCCCAGCATAGTCAGCATCACAGAATCCAACTAGCTTATAATCTAGAGATTTCTTATACAGAAGTCCCAAATTAGTTGTTCCTTTCAGATACCTGAAGATTCTCTTGACAGCAGTCATATGAGATTCTCTAGGATCTGATTGGAATCTAGCACACAGACATACACTAAATAAAATATCTGGCCTCGAAGCAGTTAAGTATAGGAGAGAACCTATCATACCTCTGTACAGCTTCTGATCTACCTTAGTGCCATTGTCCTCTTTGCTTAAGGTGCAGGTGGGATGCATTGGTGTTGTCATCAGTTTGCAATCATCCAACTGGAACTTCTTCAGAAGCTCCTTGGTGTATTTGGACTGATGAACATAAACACCCTCTTTGCATTGGTTGATTTGAATTCCCAAGAAGAATTTCAGCTCACCCATCATGCTCATTTCAAATTCATCCTGCATTAACTTAGAAAATTCCTTGCAAAGGGAGGCATTAGTAGAACCAAATATGATATCATCAACATAGATTTGTACAATTAAGATTTCTTTCTTAACAGTTTTTCTAAAGAGTGTATTGTCAACTTGACCTCTTACAAAACCATTTTTAATTAAGAAGTTGCTTAGCCTTTCATACCAAGCTCTGGGAGCTTGTTTCAGACCATACAAAGACTTTTTCAGTTTAAAAACATGATTTGGATATTTAACATCTTCAAAACCAGGAGGTTGTTTGACATACACCTCTTCAGAAATCACACCATTTAAGAAAGCACTCTTAACATCCATTTGATATAAGATGATATCATGAGTAATAGCATAAGAAAGAAGTAACCTGATTGCTTCCAGTCTTGCTACTGGAGCAAAAGTTTCTGTGTAGTCTATTCCTTCTTGCTGGCTGTACCCTTGAGCTACTAATCTAGCCTTGTTTCTGATCACTTCTCCTTGTTCATTGAGCTTGTTCCTGAACACCCATTTTGTTCCAATGATGTTCTTCTGATCAGGTCTTGCCACAAGATCCCATACATCATTCCTTTGAAACTGGTTCAGCTCTTCTTGCATTGCTACAATCCAACCATCATCAGCAAGTGCTTCATCAGCAGTTGTGGGTTCAATCATGGATAACAGGCCAAGCATGGACTCATTCTGAGTGAATGCAGATCTTGTCTTCCTTGGACTGTTCTTGTTTCCAATGATCAACTCCTCAGGATGTGAAGACTTGTACTTGAAGGAGGTTCTGGGTGGATTAGCTTCTGAGGAACCATCAGGGATATGTTCAGAATCATGCTGGTCTTGATTAGCATCAGGAGTAGTGTCATTGCTGGAGAGTTTCTCAGAGTCTTCATTGTTTTCAGCTTCTGAACCTTCATCAGAACCTGAACTGGGTTCAGCTTCTGAAGGTTCTTCTGAGATTCTGACATCTGCAAAACTCTCAACCAGCTCTGGTATTTCACTACCAGGCTTCTTATCATCAAACCTAATGTGTATAGCTTCTTCAACAACATGTGTTTCAGAATTATACACTCTGTATGCCTTGGATCTCTCTGAGTAACCTAAAAAGGTACCCTTCTGAGCCTTGGCATCAAATTTCTTTAGGTAGACCTTATTGTTTAGTATGTAACATGTACAACCAAACTGATGAAAATAAGAAATACTTGGTTTTCTTCCTTTAAATAATTCATATGAAGTTTTATTCAGAATGGGTCTGAGATAGATCCTGTTCTGAATATAACATGCTGTGTTTACAGCTTCTGCCCAGAAGTACTTAGCAATTTTTGACTCATGGATCATGGTTCTGGCCATTTCTTGTAAGGACCTGTTCTTTCTCTCTACAACTCCATTTTGTTGTGGAGTTCTAGGAGATGAGAACTCATGGAACATTCCATGGTCTTCACAAAAGTTTTCAAAAGGTTCATTTTCAAATTCACCACCATGATCACTTCTGATTTTCAAAATTTTCAAATCAGTTTCTGTTTGTACTTGTTTGCAGAATTTGAAAAACACATCATATGTTTCATTTTTGGTTCTGAGGAATTTAACCCAAGTCCACCTACTATAATCATCAACAATAACAAGTCCATACTTCTTCCCATTGATTGAGGTTGTTCCAACAGGACCAAACAAATCAATGTGAAGGAGTTCTAGAGGTTTAGAGGTGGAAACAATGTTCTTTGGTTTGAAAGAAGTTTTAGAAAACTTTCCAATTTGGCATGCTGAACACAGAGCATCTGAGTGATAATCAATCTGGGGCAAGCCTCTGACCAGCTGTAACTTGCTAAGCTTAGACATAAGTCTCCAGTTAGCATGTCCCAGCCTTTTGTGCCACACCCATTTCTCATCACTCACAGACAGAAGGCAAACTACCTTCTGCTGAACCAAATCAGAAAAATTTATTTTATACACATTGTTTTTCCTACAGCCTCTGAACACTACAGACTTATTTTCATTGTTGATTATAGTACAAGTGTTCTTATTGAACATGACTTCATAATTACTATCACATAATTGACTTATGCTAAGTAAATTATGTCTAAGTCCATCTACCAGCCAAACATTATCAATGTACAGGGAAGAGTTACCTATCTTACCAGTACCAATGATCTTTCCTTTCTGACTTCCTCCAAATCCCACAGTTCCTCCCTCTTTCAGAGTCAGGGTTTGGAACATAGACTTGTCCCCTGTCATATGATGCGAGCATCCACTGTCCAGGTACCAGGACCTTTCCTTTTCTTTGGATGACAAGCATATCTGCAATTGAAATAATCTCAGACTTAGGTACCCAGATTTTCATGGGTCCTTTGGGGTTAGTCCTGAAAGGTTTTGGCTTTTTGAACTTGTGTCTGAAGTTATGATGTTCAGACTTGTTCTGATATTTAGGATATGAATCCTTATACCTTGAATAAGTCTGACTTTCAGAACCTGAGTGCTTCAGAACCTGAGTTCTCAAAGGTTTGGACTCAGACTTCTTCAGAACCTGAGACTTGAAGGTCTTTGGTTCTGATTTGTTCAGAGTCTGACCTTTTGAGTACTTTGGTTCTGATCTCCTCAGAGTTCTAACTTTGTTTACTTCAGGCACAAGGCAAGCTTCAGTTTTGCCTTTCTTAAAATAGTTTGAAGCAGAAAACTGATTGGTTTGCTTTGGCTTGCTTTGCCTAACATTCTGAGATTGAAAATGTTTTGCATTGACTGGTTTAACAGATTTTGAAGTTTTGATGAACCCAGTCTTAGAAAAATTTGAATCAGATTTATTCAGATTCTGAGACTTACTAGTTCCAGGTTCTGAACACTTCAGATTCTGAACAGGTTTAAGTTCAGAGTCTGATTTCCTCTTACTCTTAGGCTTAGGACCTTTTGGCTTAGATTTAGGCAAGGTTTTAACAGTTGCCTTCATCTTACCCTTAGGTACAGAAGCTTCAGAGTCTGAGTTGTTCAGAACTTCTGACTTAGTCTCAGATTCTGATACTTTCAATTTCTCAGAATTATCAGAAGCAGACACAAAGCATATACCATTGCCTTTTAAAATATCATCAGAACATGAAGGTGAGTTTAAATCATTTGAAGGTTTGAATAAATCATAGCCAATGCCTTCACCTTTGTTTCTGATCATATTATACATCATGGAGGCAATTTTAGTTCTGTTGAATCCAGTTAACATGAAATCCTGAAGAGCTATTTCCTGTTCATTAGGAATCTCTTCAGATTTCTTATGAGCCTCTTTTCTGAGTTCTTCAACTTCTTCATCATATTCAATAATTTGATTCTGAAGTTTAAGGTTTTCCTCAGACAGCAAGTTTGTTTGATTTTTCAAAGTCTTAATTTCTTTTAACTTGCTTTTAAGATGACTCATAAGATCATTAACTGTTTCAATTAAATCAGATCTAGAGAGTTTAGAATATACCTCATCTTCTTCATCAGAATCTGAACATGATTCTGCATCAGAAGATGCAATTGCCATCAGGGCCAGGTTTGCTTCTTCCTCATCAGATTCTGACTCATTGTCCAGATCATCCCATGTAGCCATGAGACTCTTCTTGAGCTTATTTCTGAAATTGCTGGACTTTGAGCTGGACTTCTTTGCTTTTTCCTTTGATTTTTCCTTCTGAAGATCAGGACAATCAGCAATGAAGTGGCCAGGCTTTTTACAGTTGTAGTAGCTTTCCTTCTGGATATCCCTCTTTGAACCAGAACCAGATCCTCTAAAGTTACTGCTTCTGTGAGAGAGTTTTTTCTTTCTATTCATCAGATACTGAAGTCTTTTAGAAATCATTGCAAGCTCATCAGCATCTGAATCTTCATCAGAATTTCCCTCAGGAAACTCTTCTTCAGATTCAATTGCTTTCAAAGCTTTAGCAGGTTTTCTTTTAGACTTCAGAGCTAATGTTTTTGGCTCTCTAACAGACTCATCCTCATTGAGTCCCAGTTCATGCACTTTGAGGGAGCTTATAAGATCCTCAATACTTAGAGTATTCAGATCCTTAGCTTCCTCAATGGCAGTCACTTTAGGTCTCCATTTGGATGGCAGACTTCTAAGGATTTTATTCACATGATCAGCTGTGGTATAACTCTTCTTCAGAATCTGAAGTCCAGAAACTAGAGTCTGAAATCTTGAGAACATAGTCTCAATATTTTCATCCTCTTTCATTCTGAACAATTCATATTGCTGAACAAGTATGTTTGCCTTAGCTTCTCTAACCTTCTGATTACCTTCATAGTTAGAGCAGAGGGATGTGAATATTGCCTTTGCAGTGGACTTGTCACTCAGCTTTTGATACTCAGTTTGAGGCAAAGAGTCCACAATGATACCTCTGACATGATGATGCTTCCTATAGATCTTTCTTTCTGCATCACTCAGAGATCTTCTGTTGACAGCAACACCTTCTTCATCTACAGGTATTGAGATTCCATCTTCAATAATGTCCCATAGAGTATCATCAATCCCAATAATGTGACTATACATTTTACTCTTCCACCAAGAGAATTTTTCTGGGTCACCAGTAAACATAGGAGGTTTATTGTGTGACCTAGACTTCTTTTCTTCAGTACTATAGTCATATTGTACATTTCTTTGATTTCTGGGAGATGGTGGATTTCTGGGAGAGGGTGGAGGTGAATCACTAGTTGAGGCCATGTTTTTCTCAGGATCCTACTGACACACTGTTAAGTGTTAATATCAGAACCGGAGCTCTGATACCAACTGAAGGTGAGAAAAACAAACACACAAGAAGGGGGGGGGGGGTTGAATTGTGTGACTCTAAAACTTGTTCTTTTTCTTTTCAAAACTTAAGGTTCAGTTCAGAAGCTGATGTGATCAGTTCTGAACAAATATCAGAAGTTAAATGCAGCGGATTAAACAAGTAAAAGAGATAAGGGAAGAGAGGCACACCGAAATTATACAGGTTCCTTCTCAATGTGAGAAGTAGTCCTGTCCCCTTGTACCCAACAAGAGAGTTCACTATAATCTGAAGATTACACAATGCTCAACCACAAAGGAAGAGACTTCCAGTTGCTCAATCACAAAGAAAGAGACTTCTATGCTCAACCACCAAGGAAGAGGCTTCCAATGCTCAAGTCACTAAGACAAGAGACTTCTCAATGCTCAAGTCACAAAGACAAGAGGCTTCTGACTCAGACCACAAAGGAATGAGGTTACAAATGCTTAGTATACAAACTAAGACTTAAGGGACCAAACTGGTTTACAAGTAAAGGAGTTTGGGATGAACACTTGATCAAATATCAGAGGTGTTCTCTTAATACAACACAGGTTAAGACTCTTAACCTTAAGAAATTCTAAATTACAAAGATGAAAGAATTTCTAAGAGGTTGGGTAACTTGCGTATTTTTTACAGCAAAACAGAGCAAGAGTTCAGTTCTTTGTTTTCAAGAGTCTTCAACATTTTCTTCTTCAAATCTTCCTCCTTTTATAGACAAAAATAGAGCTGTTGAAGATTTGCTGGATTTCAGGAAATTAGCCGTTGCAATTGGACTAGGTTGCTGCAATTGTGTGCTGCACTTTTTCTGTCAGAACAGGGCAGGTGCCATTTTTGAATTGGCCCACCTTAAAAACTGGATAATGTTTGGGTCAGGGAGACAACTGTTTCATTGAGTTGTTCTGACACCTCCAGGCATTAAATGCGCATAGTACTGGTCAAAATCCATGCCACATCAGCTTCAGAAGCTTCTCAGTGAACAGTGATCAGAAGCTGCTTCAGTTGTACGGATCAGAAGCTGGTCTTCAGGAGTTGACTGTTGCGTTGACTTCATCAGAGGCACCCAGTCTTCAGAAGCTGCCTTCAGACCCAGAAGCTGAACTTCAGAAGCACTACTCCAGGACCAGTCTTCCTTTAGCTTTTGCAACCATGCTTCTTGGCTTTCCTTCTTGCTCTTTAGCTTGTTCTTCATAACCAATATCAATCAATACTTATTAAGCATGTGGTTCTGAAACACTTGAACAAAGCATTAGCAAATAACCAATTTTCTCTTTAATACTTTGTTATCATCAAAACCATAAAGAGAGATATGTTTACACATAAATGTTTCAACAATCTCCTCCTTAATTCAGATGAGAGTTGTTTAACACATTTTGTTCCAACATTTCATACCATGCCCTTGGTGCTTGCTTTAATCCATACAAGGCCTTCTTCAGTTTGTAAACATGATTAGGAAACTGATGATCCACAAAACCTTTAGGCTGTTCTACATAAACTTCTTCTTGCAGATATCCATTCAAAAATGCACTCTTCACATCCATCTGAAACAATTTGAACTTGAGAATGCAGGAAACACCCAACAGCAGTCTTATGGACTCTAGTCTGGCCACAGGTGCAAAGGTCTCATCAAAATCAAGTCCCTCAACTTGAGTATAACCTTGAGCAACCAACCTTGCCTTGTTTCTGACCACAGTACCATTTTCATCTGTTTTATTCTTGAATATCCACTTAGTGCCAATCACATTCAGCTCTTCAGGTCTTGGTACCAGATCCCACACTTCACTCCTTTTGAATTGATTCAACTCATCTTGCATTGCTTCAATCCAAAATTCATCAGTTAGGGCTTCTTTCACATTTTTAGGCTCAACCTTTGACACAAAACATGAATCAGTAGCAGCAGCATCTGATCTCCTGGTTCTGACACCTTGATCTAAGCTTCCAATGATTAAGTCTTTAGGATGATCCTTCTGAACTCTAATTGATGGCCCTTTACCATTTGGAACTTGATCTGGTTGATCTTCTACTTCTTCAGACTCTGAACGCTTTTCTGCTTCTGAAGTTTGTTCTTCTAAGGCTTCAGACTCTGGAACAACTTCAGGCTCATTCTTTTCATTCTCAGCAGACAAATCATCAATAACCACATTTATGGACTCCATCACAACCTTGGTTCTGGAATTAAACACCCTGTAAGCTCTGCTGTTCACTGAATAACCCAAGAATATGCCCTCATCAGACTTAGGATCCAGTTTTCTTCTATTCTCTCTGTCAGCCAAGATATAGCATCTGCTCCCAAAAACATGGAAATATTTCACAGTTGGCTTCCTCCCTTTCCACAATTCATACAGAGTAGATGTTGTTCCCTTTGTCAAAGTGACTCTATTGTGTATGTAACATGCAGTATTCATTGCTTCAGCCCAAAACATATATGGCAGCTTCTTAGCATGCAGCATAACCCTTGCACATTCTGCTAATGTCCTATTCTTCCTCTCAACTACACCATTTTGCTGAGGTGTGATAGGTGCAGAGAACTCATGCTTTATACCTTCAGAAGCACAGAATTCTGAAAAACTCTTGTTTTCAAATTCTTTGCCATGGTCACTTCTGATTCTGATAATCCCACTGTCCTTCTCTCTTTGTAGTTGAATGCACATCTCTTTGAAAACTTCAAAAGTGTCAGACTTTTCTCTAACAAAGCTGACCCATGTGTATCTTGAGTAGTCATCTACCATTACAAAAGCATATCTCTTTCCTCCAATACTTTCAACTTGCATAGACCCCATTAAATCCATATGAACAAGTTCTAGTACTTTAGTAGTTACCTGGTGAACTAATCTGGGATGAGACTTTCTTGTTTGTTTTCCAATTTGACAATCACCACAAACATTATCCTCATTGATCTTCAGATTAGGTACACCTCTGATAGCTTCAGTACTTAGGATTTTTTTCATGCCTTTCAGATGCAGATGTCCCAGTTTCTGGTGCCAGAGTTTAACTTCCTCTTCTGAGCTCATAAGACAAGAAGTCAGACTTCTTTCTTCTTCAGAAACCCATAAGTAACCATTTTCTTTGGATCTGCAGCCTCTCATCTGAATCTTATCTTCCTGATCAGTAACAATGCACTCTAGTTTGTTAAAATTAACCTTCAATTCTTGATCACAAAGTTGGCTGATACTGATCAGATTAGAAGTTAATCCTTCCACTAGTAGCACATCATTCAGTCTGGGCAAACCTTCTCTGATTAAATCACCAATACCCAGAATCTGACCTTTTACACCATCTCCAAAGGTCACATAACTTCTGGAGTATGATCTGATATTGCTCAGCAGTTTCTTCACACCAGTCATGTGCCTTGAACACCCACTATCAAAATACCAATCTTCTTTTGAAGTGGCTCTCAAAGAAGTATAAGCTATAAGGCCTACATTCTGAACTTTAGGCTTCCACATCTTCTGAACATTGTGTCTGGGTGCAGTTGGTTCAACTCTTCTATACTGAAAACGTTCAGGATAGCCATAAAGTTTGAAGCAGAATGGTTTGATATGCCCTCTCTTTCCACAATGATGACAGACCCATGGATGATTTCTCCTCCTTCTGTTTCTGAAAAATTTCTGGGACAGCTTTTGAGGTAGCATCTGAACTTGCTTCTGACCTTGCATCTGAGGTCTTTTCTGAGCTTGCTTCTGAGCTTGCATCTGGGATTGTTTCTGAGGTCTCATCTGAGATGTTCCAATCATAGGATTATCAGTTTTAGTGGCAGGAACAAACTCTTTAACAAGAATCTTCTGTTTGGAGTTCTGAGTCTGATCATCAAAGCCTAATCCAGTTTTTCCTTGTTGCTGAGCACCCAAAATTTCATCCAACACATTTGTAGCAGTATTCATCATTCTAACCTACTTTTTCATATGTTCAAGTTGGGAATTTAACTGGTTCACTTCTTCTTTCAAATCTGAATTCTGCACAAGAAGTTCTCCTTTTTCAGCCTCCAGTTGAAAAATAGTCTCCTTCTGATCCAGAACTTGTTTGCAAACCTCAACACTTCTGGTATACAGCTTCCTATAGTTATCAGCTAGTTCATCATATGAGGTTTTAGCAGCTTCAGACACAGATGAGGCTTCAGACTCTGAGTCAGACTCTGAAAAAGTCTCAGACTCTACAACAGCTTCCTTCTTCAAGATAGCTCCTGACCTTACTACCAGACCAGTATCACATATATCAGATTCACTAACATCATCATCTTCAGAACCATCATCAGACCATGCAACAGCTAGGCTCTTCTTCTGTTTCTTGAGGAAAGTAGGACATTCAGATTTGATGTGTCCATAACCCTCACACTCATAGCACTGCACACCTTTAGCTTGATTACTTTTCTCCTCAGACTTGATCTTCTTCTCATCAGTTTGTTGCTTTTTGTTATTGAATCTGAAATTCTGACCTTTGGCTTTGGCTTTTCTGGTAACATTCTTCAGAATCTTGTTGAATTGTTTTCCCAGCAACACTAGAGCTTCTGATAAGTCATCCTCTTCAGACTCTTGTTGATCATCAGCTTCAGAGTTCACACTAAAGGCTACACCTTTTCCTTTCTTCTCAGTCTGTTTACAAAAGGCAGTTTCAAAATTGAGCAATGACCCAATCAGTTCTTCAAGCTTCATGGCAGAGATATCATGAGCCTCCTCAATTGCAGTGACCTTCATGTCAAATCTTCTGGGCAGGGACCTGAGGATTTTTCTCACCAACTTCTCATCAGACATCTTCTCCCCAAGTGAATCAAAAGAATTTGCCATGTCCAGCACATTCATGTAAAAATCCTGAATGGATTCATCCTCCTTCATCTTCAGGTTCTCAAATTTGGTGGTCAGCAGCTGCAATCTGGACATCTTCACTTTAGAGGTTCCTTCATGAGTTGTCTTCAAAATTTCCCAGGCCTCCTTAGCAACAGTACACTGTTTGATAAGTCTGAACATGTTCTGGTCCACACCATTAAAGATTGCATTCAAAGCTTTTGAATTTCCCAGAGACAAGTCATCTTCAGCTTTGGTCCACTCCTCTTCAGGCTTCAACACTCCAGTTTTGTTACCATCTTTGTCCAAAATCTCAGGATGATCCCAGCCTTTAATCACAGCTTTCAAAGTCCTGCTGTCAATAGATTTTAAGAAGGCACACATTCTAGACTTCCAATACTCATAGTTTGTGCCATCTAGAAGAGGTGGTCTATTGACATATCCTCCTTCTCTATCCATGCTTACCAGAAATTAAGTCCTCTGGATCTCACCCAAAATACAGGCAGGGTGCCTGCTCTGATACCAATTGAAATTCTGGCCAGGCAATAAGAGAGTTACCAGGTTCTGAACCAAACAGGTTCTGAACAAAAACGCAGGAACACAATAAAATGCTAAAACAGAGCACAAGTAAACACAATGCCGAGCAGAAAATAAAGTGCAGGAAAGCTAAAGAACACACAAGGTTTGTTAACCCAGTTCGGAGTAAACACCTCCTACTCTGGGGGATACCAATCCAGGAAGGAATTCCACTATAGGAATTAATCCTTATGACTCAAGACACTGACTCCCAGTTCCCAGCCTAAGCAATTAACTTCCTCCTAGTCTTGAATTCTACCCAACACGTTGAGTATTAGAGACCACTAACTTCCTATTCAAGTAACAAACCTGTTACTGAAACCCTTAATCAGAAACACTCTGTTTTTCAGAAAACTTCAAAAACACAACTTCATTCGTACCTAGAGGCTTAGAATGAATTACAACTCTATAAAACTCTAAACCAACTCAAAGCAAATGAGTGGCGTACAAAAAATAAAGCAAAAGCTTAAAAACAACTAAGACTCAATTCTCTGATCTTCAACTCTATGAATATGTAAGTTGAATAGCAGCAGCCCTTCTCCTTATATAGCCTTCAGTAACTCTTCTTAATTCTGTAGCCAATCTTATAAAATTGATTTGTTTCTAATTTATGAGTGATCCAATAAGGAAACAAATACAACAGGAATATATCTTTTAAAGATTCTGCAGAAATAATACGAGCTTCATAATTTAATACCAAATCTTCATTAAATCTTCTCCAAATAAATCAGCATTCTAGAAGCAATAATCCTGGAACAAATCCTTGCCAATTTTCACCAAGATTCGCATAAAAACAACTTGAAAATATCAGCTTCTGATGTAGTCAACAAAAGTCAACGCGTCCATCAGAAGCTGAATCAGCTTCTGAAGTGCTACAGTACTTCTGATGAAGCATTCAGCTTCTGAAGTCATTTTGAGCTTCTGAATAGCTTCAAATGAAATTTCTTGCAACTGAAGAAATGTTCTAATCATGGAGATGCTTCTATTCATTACCTTGGTTTTGCCAAAACATGCAGCCAACACTAAAATACTCAACAAGTAAAGGTTGCACTTGTAAGACGGTATCTTCTGATTTGAAGCGTCGATCTGGAACGACAAATATAGTGGATTATAAGTTCAATTCGTGTGATACTCATAGTATGTAAACATGCCTCACGTGTCAAATTCCATTAGCATTACGTACTCGTTAGTCAGTACTCATGCTACTCAGACAGTTGTGTATCAAGTGACATATTTCAGTCATATGACATGTATCGGTAATCGTAATACACAGTCAGTAAAGTTTAAATGGGAAGGTATTGATTAGAGAAGGTTTGTTGATAACAAACATATCTTAGCTAAGGAGTTCGAAAATTCTTGAACTTAGTGTTCGTGGATAAAGGAGGAAGAATATTTCTACGCAAGTCCAGTATATAAATAAAGGATTAAAGGATTGATGAGATTAAGTGTGTTGTTTGAGTAGCGGCCAGACTAGAGTTTTCTTTTCGAAAACAACAGGATATCTTTGAACGAAATATGTTTTTAACGCCAATAGAATGTAACCATAATTTATGTTATGGGTCGATGTATACTCAAGCATTAAACATGAGTAACATTGGCGGGGCAAACTTGGCAAGCCAGTTGAAAGGCAAATCCCGAATGTTACAAAATGAGTTAAGAGTAAGAAAAGAATTCCCAATTGATGTGGTAGTGTCTCAAATATGTTAAGATCAAGAATGATGTCCCGCTAGTTGGACAATGATGATGTAACGTACTATGTACCCGTTAGTAGTGTACATGTACTCTATCATATATGTAAATTAAGTGCTATGAAATGTACCATGTGATGATATGTGAGATAATTTATACCACTCATCACATGGACTAAACTCCTATGAGTTTTGGATTTATCAGTATAGAAAATATTTATGCTACGACCAGAATTCGAGAATAGTAGTGACAAGAAAGATAGGAGATTAGTAAACTCCCAGTATGAAGAATGACTTCTAATTTATCAAAATATATGACGTCAAATACTTATTGAAGCGAAGCACAAGTAATCTGTAAGAATTCCGCGAATTCTTGAGAATCTCATAGTGGAGGTAATGATTATGATTGTGATAAGAAGCACATCATGATGTCAGGAAGAAAGGAGCAAGTGCTAGAGGAGAAACTCCTGCTTGTACTTAGAATACTAAATGAGGTTGGAATGATCCTTGCATTTGCATGTGCATATACAATATCATATGTTTTTCAGTGTAAGGATGATTCTATATGGAAGGGTATGACATAGGTCTATAGGTAAGATGTCGTCGTATGAGACGAAAGATAAAGATAATAATTCATGGGAAATAAATGCAGTGCAAGAAACCCATTGAAGAGTGGGAATATTTGAGGATAATAAGAACGACCTAATGTCGTCAAAGTAAGATTACACGGGCTATGAAGGAATTTATAAGGTTCAGTACAAGTGTCAGGACTGGATAACTCTAGATTAGGATTGCAAGAAGTGGGTGAACAAGGATTATAGTCAGCGAGTGGGATACGATGGTTCGGATGACCTCATATCCTACTACGCAAGAGTTGTGTAACGCACATCAAGCATTTTAGTTAAAGGAAAGATTGTCGAGTATTTTTTTCGATTTATAGAATTGGAATTCCGATAAGCAAGTTAAGTGGAGAATTGACTAGTAGAGAAAGGAATGTGAAAGGTATATATGTTTAAGGGGGGTAGATTGTAATATCCCGCTTGGACGTAACTTTTATCGATAATTAAGAATTAATGGAAAGAATGACATTTTGGTAATTATTGGGAAGGAAGGATTTATTTATATGGGGGGGAAGATATTTTCCTTCATTCTTCTCTCCCTTCAATCTTTCCAAAAGTTAGATTTTTCTTCCCTCTTCCTCTCACTCTCACGCCATCCTCCTCCCCTCCATTAATCTTCAACCTCTACTCCAATTTCTCAGCTCCCAACCAAGCAATCACTAACTTTGGGGAGTTTAGAACAAGAGGAAGTTAAGAAGAGCAAGGAAGAATCAAGGAGAATCAAGCTAGGGTTTTGGAATGAGCTTAATAAGCACCAATCAAGGTTTAAGGTGAGCTCCCTAGGGTTTTAGAACCCGTTTTGAGTAAGTTTGAGAGTTATTTACACTTTGAGTAAATTTTAGGAAAAGTGCCCTAATTGATGTTAATTGCTAATTCCTTATTCCAGCTATGATTTAATTGTTTATATACTTAAGAAAATCCTTTTAATACCTTTGGGGAAGCTTGGGTGTGTTGGAATGGTTCGGAATGATGAAAAATGCTATTTTTGAGTTTTCTAAACCTGTCATGGTCGCTACAGCGACCAGGCATGATTTTGTTCTGTCTACGGTCGCTACAAGCGACCAGGCCATCGCTTCAAGCGACCAGCCCCAGAACAGCCATGACAGCTTAGCTGTTTTGAGTGTTCTGGAGCGCGTAGGCATGGTTTTTCGCATCCGTTTTCTCCGTAAACATTTTAGAAACAATAACTACCATTCTAACACATTCATGAGGCTCCCAAATAGGATGAAAATGTAAGGAACAAGGATTGAGCACTGACTTAGAATAGCTTAGAATGGTAAGGGCAAAGTCTACACGAATACAGGAATTTCATTGCAATGTTTAAGTAAGCCCTAAGAACGACATATGAGAACAATATGTCTAGAATCTTAAATAGGTTAACAGGAATAGAATTATACTCAGGTATGTTAAGGGTTATTTTTCAGGATACCCTTAACCAGGCAGATTATAGTGTACCTTAGTCAGTGGTACCTAGTTCCCTCAGTTCGGGCATAGTTACATGTATATCAGGACGTGCCTCAGTTGTTCACGTTAGAGTGACATTGGGGGGTACACGTATCAGTTTTTATCAGGATATGTATATTCATATAACAGGAATAATAATTAATAATCAGGTTAAACTTTGTGTCTTCTGTGCTCTCGACCAGTTAGAGAGGACAGGGGGTTTCAGCATTGCTGAAATGGGCCAGGAACTTTCCGCAAGGATAACCACACAGAGTTATAGTGTGTCTCTTGTGCTCTTGACCAGTTAGAGAGGACATGGGGTTCCGGATACAGCTGGAACGGGCCAGGAATCTTCCGCGAGGATAACCACACACTTAGACAAGAGGAGTCCGGTGTTAGCCTGATATGATAGGAATTTTCACCGGTTATCAGGGGAATGTGCTTCGGGGTTACTCCACCCGGGGGCATTCCGTAAAATGAACTCAGATAATAATGTTTGTTCAACGCTAACATCTAACATAAAGACATGTATCAGTTAATATTTTATTATGTTATCAGGCAGAGAATAGTTATCAGACAGGTATCAGATATCAGGTATAAATTATCAGTTATCAGGCGGTGATCCTAGGTTTCCCCTCGATCACCCAGTTATCAGGTTATAGTCTAGATCTCATGACTATTCAGTATTAGGCTCAGGCAGTGATCCTAGGTTTCCCCTTGATCACTAGTTTAGCAGGATGTAGTCCAGTTTACAACTACACAGTTTAGCAGGAACAGTCAGGTAGCCCTTTATGGGTAAGGTTAAGACTTGGCGATCATAGGTATCCCCCAAGATTGCCAAGAGTAGGCACGGCGACCCTAGTTTTCCCCCGTGGTTGCCAACAGTAGGTTGGGCTGGAGCTCACTGAGACTTTATGTCTCATCCCAATCCTTCTGGTGCAGGTTTACAGGTTAGCGAGATGTTCGTGAAGATATTCTTCAGGAAGACGCTGGATGGAGTGCAATTGCTCGTCATGGACCAGCTCAGGAGATTGTCGGATTTTATATGTATATGAGAGTGTAATTGTAAATGAAATTTGAATATTTGTATAAACGAGCCAATTGTACTCATTTAGTAGTTTTGTATATATATTTATTATTGAAAATTTTATTGTATCCGATATCAGAATAATACACATGCTAAATATTCTAGATAATTTAGTATGGGTGTTACAGGAATGGTCGTGGGTTAGGCGGTGGTTCGGCCGTGTGGGTGGCTTTGTGTGGTTGTGACCGTATGTGTGTGTGTGTGTGGTGATAGGTGGTTGTTTGTGTGGTGGTGGGATGATGGCCGTGTTTGTATGGCTTGTATAACGTTTTTGTGGATTTGTGAATTTGTTGGGTTGTGATTAATTTTGGTTTGGAAATAATTGTGGCTTGTGTACTGATGAGTTTTTCCTCCCCCTTGGTTGCCGGAGCGTGTGTCTTTATATACACATTGGCGTGGACTTTTGACAATGAGGAGACAAGGATTAAATCCCCATCAAATGAGATTAAAACCATTAAATCACATATGTCAAAGCCATTAAATCACCTATGTCAAAGTCATTATATCAAACATTTGACCTTGACCTTTGACTTTGGACTTTGGATAGATTTGATTAGCAATAAAGACCAAAAAAAATAACCATTAAGAATAAAAATAAAAAAATGTACTGTCAGTGAGTACAATCTCTGGAAACTAGGGTTTCTGTGCTGTGTTTAGGTCATGCCTTGGGAATGATCCCAAGGTTACTATTTGTAGCCTCTTTTGGGCCTACCCGGTCGTGGTTTTGGGCCCAAATCGTAAAGGGTCAAAACCATGACTAGGGCGCCCTCGTAAGCTGCTGAGGGCGCCCCCAGAGGGTGTCCCTTAGGAAGGTCACCTAGGGTTATTTATGGCTGTTAAGTGGGCCCTGCGCCCTCCTGGAGGACGCCCAGCCTTATTCCAAGGGTTCACACCCTTGTCTTTAGGGTCTCAAGCCTTAAGTGGTGAGATCTACAGTCCACAGCCCAACAAGCACGAGTCTTGGGACAAGGCGCAGTGATTAAACTGTTAACGGGAGGATTTGCCTATGACCTTTTGCCCAGCAAGTGGGGCTTACTGATGACGAAGCTTCAGTAAAAAATTTTATGAGTACTAGCCCAACATGGGTGCATACCCAATCAGGGGTGCTCGCCCACGAAGGGTGCCAGCCCAACATGGATGCTTAAACCTGTATGGGTACTAGCCCAACATGGGTACTAGCCCAACACGGGATACTAGCCCAACATGGGTACTAGCTCCATGTTTCTGTTTTGAGTACCTTAATGGGCGGCACTAGCCCTTCGAGAGTATGGGCGCTAGCCCAACAGGAATATTTATATTAGCCCAACAAGCACAAGTCTTGGTACAAGGCGAAGTGATTAATCTGCGTGTAGCTCGCCGCGCCCGTTGGACTACGTGTTGAGGACGCCTCTTAATGAGATCCGACGGCTGACGTGAGGCGACCATTCGCTCTCGCTGACGTGTTCGAACCGCAGCGGTTCTCGAAATCGTGCCAACTTAAGTGACGTCATCTGCGCGTTTTCCCAGGCTTTGTACTTTGAACTGTACGCGGATCTACTTACCCTGTCTCCTGTTCAGTTTTGCCTTTTCACTTTCTTTCTCCTTTCTCATTCCGAAACGTATATCCTTCACCAACCGCAAACAGTTCCTAGAATCAACGCGCTCTCCAAAATCAAATTAGTCCTTTTCTTCGTGCTGCTTTTCTTCATTCAAAACAGGTAATCCCTTTTTTAGAATTCATCCTCTGAACGTTAGCGCTTCATTTTTTGTAGTTCAAATTAGGACATGGTAGTTATCAGGGAGTGTGACGGGAAGGGCAACGTACTATCTCCGGCCAACTCGGAGGAAAAGGGATGTGTTATTGAGAGAGGCGGTTAGACTTGCGAAACGATCGGACGGAACCACCGATTGGGTTGCTTTTGAAAATGCCTACTATGGCCATTCCGTTTTAGGGGAGTTTTCGAGCGACTCGAGTGATAGTGAGGGGAAAGACGATAGCGGGAACTCATCTGATTGTATTATTCTTTCTGTTCGTCCAGGTCCCTCCCACACGAGAGAAAATCGCTGTATGGCGTCCGCTAGTGATTCGGGACCAGGGGGTTCTGCTAACGAAATGATGCGCTCGGAGTCCGTGTATATGGATCCTGAACGAGTGGCGCTGTTCCGAAGCAAGATTAGTGTTTCTTCGACAGGACGCGAAGATGATGTGATCATGGAGCCCTGCCGCCCTGGTGAGAAAGTTTACTTACGGATGCCAAGGGGTAGGGCTCACGAGTTCTTCTACATGTACACGGCGGTCTTGGAAGATTTGGGCGTAAAGTATCCATTCACACCCTTTGAAGTAAGTGTCCTGAGGTGGTTAAATGTGGCGCCCTCGCAGCTTCAGCCCAACAGTTGGGCGTTCATCCGGGCCTTCGAGATAGCGTGCGAGGGTTTAGGCTTTGAGCCCTCCGTTGGGTGCTTCTTTAGTTTCTACGGTACTAAGGGGGTAGACAAATCGTCCTGGGTGTCCGTTGGCGCGCACCCTGGGAAACGGTTGTTTCCACCTTATGCGTCTCATTACAAGAACTGGGGACGAACCTTCCTTAGGGTGAGGGGAAGAGAGGATTGCGAGGACGCCGCGGTGCATGTACAGAATGAATTAAAATTCCCCATCTGCTGGACGAGTTCCCCAGCTTCTATTACTGGGTTTGTTTACGAGCATTTGAGTGGGTATGAGCAAGATGTCGTTTCCTTCCTGGACAAGATGCTGCCCATGGATATCCGGGAGTTGCTGAATAGAGAGGGAAGTGTTGATAGCCTAGAGACCTATTTGCGTGAGTTGATTTCATAACCCTACTTGTCTAGCTTTCCCGCCTTTCCCTTTATTAACTTGTGTATTGGCCTTGGTTTTTTTGACTTGCAGAATCAATGGCGCCGCTAACAGCTGCGAAGAGGAAGAAGTACTTGGCCGAGATGAAGGCCAAGAGGTCGGGCGGGGTGGCTGACACTAGCGATCCTTCTGGGCTTGTCCTCCGTAAGTCTAAAAAGAAAGCTGAGGTTGTTCTTGACGCTCAACCTGAGTGCGATGTTGACGTGGCGGCGGAGAAGAATCGAGAGGAGAAGAAGAGGAAGACGCCAGATGGGGAAGAGGGGGTGCTGAAGGAAAGGAGGTCCAAGAGGGCGCATTCTCGTCCCGCTGCTGAATTCACTGGTCCCAGCCGGGAGGTGCAGTCCTTTTGGGGCAGGGATTTCGATTACGAAGCTTACGTGAAAGAAAAGATGGTTTGTAACCCTGATGATGTGAAAGCTGGGACGCAGAACCCCGTTCCTTTCACGACGAGGGATATCGGTGTGAACTGTCTGCGGTCTATTATGCTTTTGATGGCCGTGGATTGCAAATACGCAGAATCGGTTCGTAATGGAGAAACGTTGCTGGACAAGGTGAAGTCGCTGGAGAAGGAGTTACAAGTAGTCCAGGAGAGCAAGGAGAAGGAGGTCAAGGAGACTACAGAGGCGATGAGGTCCGAGTGCGACGAACACATCAGTGATTTGAAGATTGGTCATGACGCCGACCTAGCTAGGAAGGATGCGGTGATCATGCGTTTGAGGGATAAGGTCGCCTCAGGAGTTGAGAGGGAAGTGGCGTTGAAGGTTGAGGTCTCGGAGGCCAAAGGAGAACTGGCGCTGTCCTTTGAGACTGGGTTTGACCGTGCAAAGGAGCAGGCTGCTTTTCTTTATCCGGATGCTGACCTTTCGTCTATGGACTCTTTCAAGATAGTTGTAGATGGCGCCCTTGTGGACGAACAATAGTCTTTGTTTTAATTTGTTTTGATCTTGAACTTTTTGAATTTGTAACGACGTATTATTTGTACTATGTTTCTTTGATTTTCTCCTATTTAATGATGGTGATGATAATGTTTCTTGGGCGGTAGCTATTACTTGTCTATTTCCTCGACTTATTAAAGATTGTCAAACCGTTGAATTTTTCGACGTTATTGCTCTATTGAGGCATCTTTTGCATGAATTCTTCTATTTCTGCAACGTTTTCGTTTTCGGCTTACGACGTCTTAAAGCCCTTTTTTAGGGTTAAGGAATTAGGCGGCGATCCCATTTTTGGCTCACGACGTCTTAGAGCCCTTTTTTAGGGTTAAGGAATTAGGTGGCGATTTCTTTTTCGGCTCGCGACGTCTTAGAGCCCTCTTTAGGGTTAAGGAATTAGGCGGCGATCTTATTTTAAGCTCACGACGTCTTAGAGCCCTGTCTTTTAGGGTTAAGGAATTAGGTGGCAACCCCTTTGGGGTTAACGGATCATATGGCGCGCCCTTTGCGAGTTGATGCTGCCTATCTCGTTCCGGCGATGTCTGTGCTATTGGAGTCAAAGCAGAGATAAGAGTAAACGGAAATTGGTGCATCATTAAAAACCCCAGCTTTCGCGGGGAAAAGAGTGCTCCCTTATTCCTCTTCATTAGTTGAAATCAAAATACAAAGAGAAAAGAAAATGCAAGCGAAATACAAACTTTACAGCAATTTAGTCTTGTGTGGTTCGTTTGTAAAAATGATGAAATACTCAGCTGTAGTAGTGGCGTAGGTTGGCCGCATTCCAGGTTCGTGGTATCATGTCTCCATTCAACTCTTCCAGCTTGTATGCTCTGTGTGCTAGTTTTTCCTTGACTCGATACGGTCCTTCCCAGTTGGGTAGTAGCTTACCAATTCGGGTGGGCGCGACGACCTGTCTAAAGACCAAATCTCCTTCTTTCATGTCCCTCGGGATCACTTTTGAATTGTACCGGCGGGCTGCTCTTTGTTTTGCGGCGAATTCCCGGATGTGGGCGGCCTCCCTTACCTCATCAATCATGTCTATTCCGCATAGCAAGTTTGCCTCATTAGCCTCTTCCGAGAAGTTTTCTCGACGCCATGTTGGCGTGTCAATTTCTACGGGAGCATAGCGTCGGCGCCATATACCATAGTGAACGGGGTTTCCTTGGTTGTGGAGTGAGGCGTCGTGTGATACGACCAGAGCACCTCATGTAATTGCTCAGCCCAAAGTCCTTTGGCGTCATCGAGCTTCTTTTTGATGCCGTTCAAGATTACCTTGTTTGCAGATTCGGCTTGCCCATTCGCTTGGGGGTGGATGACTGAGACAAACTTTGTTTGGATTTCGAGTTGATTGCAGAATTCTACCACCTTGGAACTGGTGAACTGAGTCCCGTTGTCTGATACTATGACATTGGGTAGCCCAAACCTGCATATTATTTTCTTCCAGTAGAAGCGTATCACTCTGTCCGCCGTGATTTTGGCGACCGCTTCGGCTTCAACCCACTTCGTAAAGTAATCCACTCCGACTATGAGAAACTTCAGTTGTCCGGGCGCCAATGGGAATGGGCCTACAATATCCACTGCCCACTTGTGAAAAGGCCATGGGGAAAAGACCGAGGTGAGTTCGCAAGCAGGGGCGTGTTTCTTATCAGAAAACCTCAGACACTTGTCACACATTCGTACAAAGTCGGCACTCTCTTGGATCATTGTCGGCCAGTAGTAACCTGCTCTTAAGAGCTTCGCGGCCAGGGATCGCCCGCCGATGTGGCTCCCGCATACTCCTTCATGTACTTCTAAGAGGACGAGGTGGGTCTCGTTTTAACTAGGCACCTGAGCAGGGGCGCTGCCTTGCCCCTTTTGTACAATTTGCCAGCGACCATGCAATACTTCAAGGCCTTCTTTCGTATTTGTAGCTCCTCTTCCTCGCTTTTGGGATTAAACGCTCCCGTGAGGTATTTGATAAGCGGCGTCATCCATCCCTCCTCTTCATTCTCCACGGCGCCTACTTCCATGATTTCTGTGCTCGGGGCCGTCAGCACCTCCTGGATACCGTTCTGTTGTTCCCCCGGGCATTTGGTGCTGGCGAGTTTAGACAAGAGATCGGCTCTTGAATTCTGCTCCTTTGGGAACGTAGATTGCCTCGAAGAACTTGAAGGTGGAGGCTAAAACTGTTGACCTTTGCTAAATATTTGATAAGTTGACTGTCCTTTGCTTGGTATTCCCCGGTGATTTGACTCGTCACCAACTGGGAGTCGCTCTTCGCTCTTAATTTTTCGGCTTCCATCTCTTGTGCCAACTTCATGCCCGCTACCAGGGCTTCATACTCTGCCTGGTTGTTGCTCGCCTTGAACTCAAATCTCAGCGACTGCTCTATGATTAGGCCCCCTGGTCCTTCCAACACTGTGCCGGCTCCACTACCTTTGAGGTTTGATGAGCCGTCGACCGATAATAACCATACAAAGGGGGCGATTTCTTCCACTGGGGACGAAAATTCCACTATGAAGTCAGCCAGAACCTGTGACTTTATGCTGCCTCTGGGAAGATATTGAATGTCGTATTCGGACAATTCCACTGCCCCAGGATACCATTCTTCCCACGAGGTCTGGTTTCCCCAGCACTTGTTTGATGGGGTAATTGGATTTGACAACAACTTTATGTCCTTGAAAATATGGTCGCAGCTTCCTCGCCGTTGCTTACCACTGCTAGAGCGAGGCGCTCTATTTTCTGGTATCTCAGTTCTGCTCCCTTGAAATACCTTGCTCACAAAATACACTGGCTTTCTCACCCTTCGTCAGAATCTTGCACGAGGACGGAACTCATAGCATTTTCCGATATAGACAGGTAAAGGAAAAGGACGGCGCCTGCATCTGGACGATGCAGAACTGGTGGGCTGGAAAGAAACGTCTTGATCTTTGTGAACGCCTCTTCACACTCTTCGGTCCATTGGAAAAGTTCCTTCTTCTTTATCGAGGCAAAGAAAGAGAAAGCTTTATCGCCGGCACACGATAAAAACCTGGAGAGCGCTGCGAGCCTACCCGTCAACTGCTGCACCTCCTTAATGCTAGAGGGGCTTCTCATGTTGATTATCGCCTGACACTTGTCAGGGTTTGCCTCGATACCCGCGCCTGGTCAACATGAAGCCTAGGATTTTCCTGCGTGAACCCCAAAAGAACATTTGGCTGGGTTGAGACGCATGTTATTGCACGAACCTGATCGAAGATCTCTTCCAGGTCCTTTGAATGGCTTTCGTCATGCTTTGTTTTCACTACCAGATCGTCGATATAGACCTCCAAATTCTTTCCGATTTGCTCTGCAAAGGCGGTGTCCATCAACCTTTGGAAGTAGCGCCGGCGTTCTTTAAGCCGAAAGGCATGACTTCGTAGTGGTAGTTGTGGTGATTGGTCATGAAGGCGGTTTTCGGGGCGTCGAGAGGATCCATCTTTATTTGATTGTAGCCGGAGTATGCGTCCATGAAACTTAGGGTTTGATACCCTGACGCGTTGTCGATAAGGTGGTCAATATTTGGGATGGGGTATGGGTCTTTTGGACAGGCGGTGTTCAGATCTGTGTAGTCGACGCACATGCGCCAGTTTCCGTTAGCTTTCTTCACGAGGACGACGTTGGCCAGCCATGTAGGATACTTGATTTCACTTATGAAACGGGCGTCTCTTAATTTGGCAACCTCTTCATCTACTGCTTTCCTCCTCTCTTCGCCTAATTTCCGTTTGCGCTGAGCAACCGGTTTCACTTCTGGGCGTAAGGCCAGGTGGTGGCATACGATGGCAGGGTCGATGCCGGGCATATCTGACAGTTGCCAGGCGAATAAGTCTAAGTTTTTTCTCAGAAGATCCACTAGACTTTGCTCTTCGGCGGGATCTAAAGAAGTCCCCACCTTGGTTGTTTGATGTGGTTCAGGGCCTATTCTGACTTCCTTCAGATCCTCCGTGGGTTCAAGGCGCTCGTTCTGGAATTCTTCTCTTGGATCTAAGTCGATTGCGTTAACTTGCAATGCTTCGCTGTGGCTGCGAAGCTGTCGGATCTGTTGCAGTACTACTTCTGCTGCCTTTGGGTCCATGAACAACGATGGTGATGATGGTCGTTTTTGGGTCGTTATGAAGGTTTAAAGATTGCGACTAAAGGTTACCAGTCAGGATGCGAATCTCAGAGAAGGAAATTTGTGACCGCCGTGAATCCGCCATATTTCTGAGGAGACGGTGGCTAGGTCAGTTTTACCGTAGCCCCACGGTGGGCGCCAACTGTACTGTCAGTGAGTACAATCTCTGGAAACTAGGGTTTCTGTGCTGTGTTTAGGTCATGCCTTGGGAATGATCCCAAGGTTACTATTTGTAGCCTCTTTTGGGCCTACCCGGTCGTGGTTTTGGGCCCAAATCGTAAAAGGCGAAAACCATGACTAGGGCGCCCTCGTAAGCTGCTGAGGGCGCCCCCAGAGGGTGTCCCTTGGGAAGGTCACCTAGGGTTATTATGGCTGTTAAGTGGGCCCTGCGCCCTCCTGGAGGACGCCCAGCCTTATTCCAAGGGTTCACACCCTTGTCTTTAGGGTCTCAAGCCTTAAGTGGTGAGATCTACAGTCCAAAAAACTAAATAGAATAAATGAAAAATAAAATAAAAATAGAAAAAATCCGAAATTAAATAAATTAAAAAAAGAAAAAAGATAAAAAAAACTAAAGTAAAATAAAATAATAAATAAAACTGAAAAAAAAGGTCGCCTTCGGAACCCTAAACGAGGTATTTTAAAATACCTCTTGTGCGAACGTCTAAAAAAAAAAAAAAAGAAGGAGCGCATCGAGGTCTCAAAGGGACGCTCGAAGGACTGTGAAGTCGCCACCAAAGTTTGTGTAAAGGGAACGTTGATAAACCCTTAAGTTTTTTGTTTGAAGGGAAACGATAATAAAACCCTTGACGATGAGGAAAAGGACTGGTCATCGCAACCATTGTCGGGTTCGGGAGTCGATTACGCAAGGGGAAGGTATTAGCACCCCCCACGTCCGTTGTACTCAACGGGAACCTTCTATTTGGCTAAAGCTTAAAATGTTTTTAAATGTTTTGCGCGCATGCTTATCTATGTCAAAAGAAAATATAATAAAGGGGGGAAAAAGAGATAAAGACAAACGAAAGGAAAAAGAAGTTTTTTATTATTGCGCTTGACAAGATGTCGATCTTGCTCCTACGTATCTCCCGGTAGTCGGAGAATTCAAAGCGTACGTAGTTCTTTGGTAGAAAAACGTACATATGTTGGTTATTTTTAAAATGGACGATGTTTAACCGAATTCTCGCGATTAAACGTAGCTTTATCCTCGCGGATGGGAGACTTAAGCGTATAGCTTGTATGCTCGCGCATGGAGACTTATTAAGCGTTTGTTTACGAATCGCGCTAGAATGTTAAAAGGCATGTCCGTTGGGTAAGAGGGTTCGAGTTGATCGCTATGGGACCAAAAGGGGTGCAATGGACTTGATTAAGTCGAACATTGACCGGCGTGACTCAAATGAGTCGAGGAAAGGTTCGATTGATCCAACGGGATCAAGAACGGGGACAATGGACTCGAACGAGTCGAACATTGACTGAAGTGACTCAAACGAGTCGAGGTATTGAATCTAGTGGCCACGGGGGACCAAAAGGTTCGGATTGACCACAAGGGGCCAAGAATTGGTTTGGTATGGTCGGGTACGTTGAAAATGGAATGACGATTGTCCGAACGACGAGACATACGTCACGCATTCGTACAACCGGGGCAATGGAGAGACATACGTCACACATCCCTTTTTCATTCAAGTTTTTTTTGGTTGAATCTTTTAGAAATCGCAAAGTTTATCAAAACATTTGGTTTGAAACTCAAAATGAAGAGGTTTAACAATTTTGTGAAAAAACGCACAAGTTCGGCTCATTTTGCGAACGGTTTTGAAAAGCTAAACAAATTGACTTATGTCCACCTTTGGTTTGAAAATCATGAACAATGTTTTTGTTCAAGTTTGGATTTGAAAGTGATGAACATAGCTGGTTGTTCAAGTTGTTTTGAAAGTTTGTGGACATAACTTGTTTTGCAAGTTATCCACGAAAGTGCTACCCGAACTTGCGAATCCTTCAAAATTATGAAAAATCCTTGAATAGGTTGAGTAAATGAGTTTTAAACCTCCTAGGTTCTGAGCTCTTGGGCTAGAACCTCAAAAATTGGCCATTGGGAGCCTAAACTCAGATTCTGAGTTTGTCATGGTCGCACTGCCCATGACTTCGCACTGCGAACAATGCGAATTTTTGAGTTCAGAAGTGTTTCTGAACTGTTGTTCAGAAACAACTTCTGAACACACTCGGGCCCTTTAGGAGAGTGAAAAGCTTTGAGTTTTGAAATGAAAAGGGCTGACAAACCAGTTTTGGGTATCTTGCAAACCTTGGGATTTCCTTTGAAATTCAAAAGGGGTTTTTGGAACAAAAAGGTTTTGGACCCAAATTGATATGCAAACACAATTATAGATGCAAGATAAGGCTTAACACTTACAGAAATCCTTAGCAAAGCTCCTGCTGAATTGAACTTGAATTGGTTGAAGGTTCTGCAAAGGTTTTGAATGTGCAATGAACTTGGATTGCTTTGTATTTGGAATTGATTTTGCTAGTGCTTTGGCTGGTTTTTTCTCTGGTTATTTGTAAGTGTTTCAAGTATTATGAGTAGTGTTTCTTTGTGTGAATTATGTTGTGTTGAACTCTTGCCTTGCATCTCTATTTATAGGCCAAAATGCAATGCAATGCAATGATGGAAAATCCATAGGACCTAGCTGATTTGTGGGCTAAATTCAGGCTAAATGGCTTTGCATTTAATGCTAATGGATAGAGGCAACCCTGCCTTGTGCCAAGGGTTAAGCCTTGACTGATTTCAGCCACAAATTCAATGGTCTTTGGATAGAAATGATGATGAACATGGCTGGATTGTAATTGGCTATGCTTGGGGATTAATCCTTGCAATCTCAATGGTTGAACAATGAAAACGTGCACTGTGATGTGCAGAGGTTGGGGGATGCAAAAAGCAACACATATGGCTGGTGTGAGAGGGTGAAAAGCTGCTAAAAAAACAGGGCAGCAATCATGATTTTTGCAAGTAAAAACCAGCTGGGTTTGACGTTTTGGGGGGGGGCAAGCAGGAAGAAGTCCTCAAGCAGGTGGCTGGCAACCTTGGGGTGGTTAGCAGGTCACTTGGGAGGGACAAGAGCTGCCCAAGGGCAAGCCCACTTGCTTGCCACATGCTAGCTTGGAAGAAAAAGCTTCTTTCCTTGGCATTAATGGCAAGTCTCTCAACTCTGGCTTGCTGAGCAAAAAAGGCCATGAATGATGACAAAACAATAATAAAAATCAAATGTAACAAAAACTGGAATTAAAATCAAAGAAACCAAAAATCTGCAAAAAATTCGCAGACTTCGCACTGCGAAGTCACCATTTTTGGAATGTTGACTTTTTGGTTGACTTTTATTGACTTTGACTTTCTCCTCTCTTTGATTTTTGAAAATGTTTTTGAAAAGGCTTAGGACAAAATTGGGGTACTACAGCTGCCCCTACTTAATTGTGTCTTTGCATAGAGTGTGTGAGTGCCAAGGGCATCTCATGAACTCTTGCGAAGATCAATTAAGTAAAAGAAGGACCCGAATTTTGTCCTTCGCGGTACGACAAGATTGCAGCGAAATGGAAATATTGCCAAGCATATGTAAAAAATGGACAAAGGTAAAAGGTTGATCATATCCAGCCGCTGACATGGAGGTAGATCCCTAAATATGGAGTGGTCTTATTCAGCCGCTAACACTGAAGGTTGATCCACTGGGGATAGGTAATCTTATCTAGCCGCTTGCACTAGAGGTGGATACCTAGGGTAAAGTGATCTTATCTAGCCGCTTACACTAGAGGTGGAAACACTGAGGATAGGTAATCTTATCTAGCCGCTTGCACTAGAGGTGGATACCTAGGGTAAAGTGATCTTATCTAGCCGCTTACACTAGAGGTGGAAACACTGAGGATAGGTAATCTTATCTAGCCGCTTGCACTAGAGGTGGATACCTAGGGTAAAGTGATCTTATCTAGCCGCTTACACTAGAGGTGGATCCCTGAGCTGGAATGGTCTTACCCTGAATAGGTGCCCGGACTTCCCTGGGAAATAAAATATACCGCTATGGGGGTACATGTAATCATCTCTAGACTTGGCTAGTACTTAGATTGTTGAAAAAGGAGAACATGATTGTTGATGCATGATATGCTTCATGTTGTCTTTATACAGAGTATTTATGCAATATGGTATGATATGCATGTATGAATGAATATGATATGATATGCATGTATGAATGAATATGATAGCTGGGGGTTATGATTGGGTGCCGAGCAAAGTCGGGCTTGGTTGTGATTGCGCCAATGATGATTGGGCTTTGGGTGAGACTCCACTGGGGAATGCCAATGAAAATTGTTTCGGTTGGAAATTTGTGAGTAGGCGCCAATGATGATTGGGCTTTGGTTTGGGTGCCAATGAATATTGGGCTTTGGTTTGCCAATGATATTGGGCTTTGGTTTGCCAATGATTATTGGGCTTGGTTTGTGATTGGATGCCGAGCGAGCGAGGTCGGGCTTTTTTGATTGGTTGAGCGAGGTCGGGCTTTTGGATTGGTTGCCGAGCGAGGTCGGGTTTTGATTGGTTGCCGAGTGAGGTCGGGCTTTTTGTTTTGGTTGCCGAGCGAGGTCGGGCTTTTTGTTTGGTTGCCGAGCGAGGTCGGGCTTTTTGTTTTGGTTGCCGAGCGAGGTCGGGCTTTTGGATTTTGGTGGCCGAGCGAGGTCGGGCTTTTTGATTGGTTGTGAGGTGATCTCACTGGGGATATAAGGATCATTTTGGAAGCATGATCGATATCCGGCTTTAGTGGATGAAAAAGATGTACGGGGGGTGTGCTTTATTTTGGGGAAATTTGTTCCTCCGACACTCGGGATCTTTACGTTTCACATGTGGTGAGTTACGCACTAGTTTCTGATAAAGAGTAAGATCTTGAAGTGACTGATGAAAGTTTTCAAGTCTTGAGTCCTTTGATGCAATGCCGGAGACCAAAGAAATTCTTTTGACATTTAACGTCCAAGTAAAAAACAGATTTTTGTTTTTATGTTATTCCCATATTTCAATGCATTATTTATCATGAATAAAAACACACTTTATGAGCAAGTAAGGACGCATAACAATGAAAAGGCTTAAAGATGATTTTTAATCAATGAAACTTAGCCCTTGTATGGGTAAGTATTCATGAGGATGTAATCCCTATAAGAGGTGATTACTAAGATAGAGAAAAAGGAAGAAACATAAAGGCAAATGGGTATTTGCTTGGGTTTCACGTGCTACTTTCCCTATGACTTTGAAATAACTCGCTTTTGAAAGATGATAATGAGGTTGACTCTTTCCCTCTTGAATTATGTCCGGACCTCACGTCCAGTCTTTTGCCTTCTTTTTTTTTGAAACCCCTAATTTTTACCTGGACCGCTCCTTCGAGTTTTCAGTACACTGGGGTATATTTCCTTTTTTGATGTCCTTAATTTTTGCCTAGACCGCTTTTCAGGTTTTCGATCTACCAGGACGCTCTCTATTGCCTAAACCGCCCTTTTCGGGTTTTCGATTTAGCGAGCTCTTTTTTCTTTTTGGCATATATATTTTTTGACTGCGCCGGAGTTTATTGATAGGGGGATCCTTGTGGATGGGTAATACCTTTTTCCCAAGCATTAAGTCTCCTTCTCTAAATTCTCGAGAATGAACTTTCTTGTTGAGCTGTCCATGCCACAATGCTGTGAGGTGTTTCTCTTTTATGAGGTTCAGTTGGTCGAACCTTGCTTGTGTTTGTGAATGTCAATGAAAATTGGGCTTCAATTGTGATAAGGATTGCCAATGAAGATTGACAAGCATGGTTGGTTTTTTATGAGTGCCAATGAAAATTGGGCTTTGGGTGTTTGGATGCTGATCAAAGTCGGGCTTTTATTGTGATTGGATGCCGAGCAAGGTCGGACTTTTGTTTTTTTTGGATGCCGAGCAAGGTCGGGCTTTTGTTTTTTTGGATGCCGAGCAAGGTCGGGCTTTTGTTTTTTGGATGCCGAACAAAGTCGGGCTTTGATTATTGGTTGGGAATGCCAATGAAAATTGGGCTTTTATTGGAAATGGGGTTTGTGAGCGCCAATGGAAATTGGGCTTTTTTTTGTTTGGAAATTGTGTGTGCCAATGGAAATTGGTCTTTTGTTGGAGATGTGAGGAATGCCAATGACGACTTGGCTTTTTGTGTTTGGGGATGCCAATGAAAATTGGGCTTTGTTTGTTTGGGAATGTGAGGAATGCCAATGACGACTTGGCTTTTTGTGGGAAATTGTGGGGAGTGCCGTAACGGCAAATGGTTTTTTTTTTGATGAATTGGGCGACCACTTGTTTGGTCATGTTTGCATAGGAAGCTGCTTCGACCCATTTGGTGAAACAGTTGATGGCAACTAGTATGAACTGGTGCCCTTTTGAAGCCTTTGGCTCAATCATTCCAAACATGTCTATGCCCCACATAGAGAAAGGTTAGGGTGATGTCATGACATTCAGAGGTGTTTGTGGTATGTGCCCCTTGTTGGCATAAATTTGTCACTTGTGACATGTCTTGGCATGGTAAAAAACAGTCGGCTTCCATGGCTAGCCAATAACAACCCGCCCTTTACTTATGTATTTTTGCATGTCCATTGGCATGGGTTTGGAAGGACTCCTCATGGATTTCTTTGGTGAGCATGACTGCTTCACATTTATCCACACATCTGAGTGAGACTATGATTTCTCTTATAGAGTGTGCCCCGGCAGAGGGAGAACTGTGGTGCTATTTTTTATTAGGGTTCTCTTGGTGAGGTTGTATTACCCTATCCTCTTGATCCCCAGTCTAGACAATCCTTCAGAGGTTCAAAATCGTCCTTATTATCATCTTCCGTTTGGTTAATTTGAAGATTGAATTCAAAAGGGATCGTAGCAGTGTTATTTTTGGTGGTGTATTTATGATGATTTTTTTTGTAGGGTTTACGAAAATTTATTTGAGAACGAAAGAAAAACGAACTCTTTGAACATAAACCGCAAATTTATTAATGACGGAAATGATTTGAAATATGGGGGTCCCATAAAATTAATCATTTGCCTTGGGAAGAGCAAAACGATGATTTTTTTTTTTAAAAAAAAACATGATAAATCACTTGGACAAAGAAATGATTTCTAGAATTTCGATGGCCTTCCGGTTGCTTGGATCTCATCTGAAACGCCACGATACACCGGTTCGGGTACTTCCTTTTTTTTTTTTTGGTGTTTTGCGAGGGAATAATGTGAGGGTTTTGCTTTGAAATGCATGAAAATGCATGTAAATGTATGAATGCAATGAGTATGCAAAAATATGCCCCTTTATTTTGTTTATGCGAAATTTTTTTCATGAATGCAAATGTTATGACATGCAGGGGTTTGGTATATGAACGTTCAGAACTTCCCCCCATCCTCACGTGTAGGCTCTAAAGATGAGATTTCCTAAAAAAGGTCCCTAGAGTCATAGATCTCACATGGAATTAAGGTCGTCGACGGACATACGTCGCATGACTTCAATACATTCCACATGAAAATCTCCTCTAAGCGGGGTTTGGGATCCTACCTCACGGACATACGTCAACGCGGGCTTCCGCTCACAACCACCATTCTAACATAGTTTTCTCTCGAGCTCGGGTAGAGAGCCTCACACGTCTGGCATTAACCCGAACAATGTGGAGTAACATCGCTCAAGTAACATCCCCGCATTTGATATATATGATATGAATATAAAGCAAAATAAAGCAGTTATAAACATAAAGCAAGAGAAAGACATAAACAAAAGAAATAAAAGCATGCACACAAAAAGAGATAAAAACATTTAGCTTAAAAGCCAAATAGGATAGGCTTGACTCGCTGGAAAGCGGGTCCCCAGTGAAGTCGCCAGCTGTGCGAACGTCTAAAAAAAAAAAAGAAGGAGCGCATCGAGGTCTCAAAGGGGAAGCTCGAAGGGACTGTGAAGTCGCCACCAAAGTTTTTGTGTAAAGGGAACGTTGATAAACCCTTAAGTTTTTTGTTTGAAGGGAAACGATAATAAAACCCTTGACGATGAGGAAAACGACTGGTCATCGCAACCATTGTCGGGTTCGGGAGTCGATTACGCAAGGGGAAGGTATTAGCACCCCTCACGTCCGTTGTACTCAACGGGAACCTTCTATTTGGCTAAAGCTTAAAATGTTTTTAAATGTTTTGCGCGCATGCTTATCTATGTCAAAAGAAAATATAATAAAGGGGGGAAAAAGAGATAAAGACAAACGAAAGGAAAAAGAAGTTTTTTATTATTGCGCTTGACAAGATGTCGATCTTGCTCCTACGTATCTCCCGGTAGTCGGAGAATTCAAAGCGTACGTAGTTCTTTGGTAGAAAAACGTACATATGTTGGTTATTTTTAAAATGGACGATGTTTTAACCGAATTCTCGCGATTAAACGTAGCTTGTTTGCTCGCGGATGGGAGACTTAAGCGTATAGCTTGTATGCTCGCGCATGGGAGACTTATTAAGCGTTTGTTTACGAATCGCGCTAGAATGTTAAAAGGCATGTCCGTTGGGTAAGAGGGTTCGAGTTGATCGCTATGGGACCAAAGGGGTGCAATGGACTTGATTAAGTCGAACATTGACCGGCGTGACTCAAATGAGTCGAGGAAAGGTTCGATTGATCCAACGGGATCAAGAACGGGTACAATGGACTCGAACGAGTCGAACATTGACCGAAGTGACTCAAACGAGTCGAGGGATTGAATCTAGTGGCCACGGGGACCAAAAGGTTCGGATTGACCACAAGGGGCCAAAAATTGGTTTGGTATGGTCGGGTACGTTGAAAATGGAATGACGATTGTCCGAACGACGAGACATACGTCACGCATTCGTACAACCGGGGCAATGGAGAGACATACGTCACACCATCCCTTTTTCATTCAAGTTTTTTTTTTGTTGAATCTTTTAGAAATCCCAAAGTTTATCAAAACATTTGGTTTGAAACTCAAAATGAAGAGGTTTTAACAATTTTGTGAAAAAACGCACAAGTTCGGCTCGTTTTGCGAACGATTTTGAAAAGCTAAACAAATTCGACTTATGTCCACCTTTGGTTTGAAAATCATGAACAATGTTTTCGTTCAAGTTTGGATTTGAAAGTGATGAACATAGCTGGTTTGTTCAAGTTGTTTTGAAAGTTTGTGGACATAACTTGTTTTGCAAGTTATCCACGAAAGTGCTACCCGAACTTGCGAATCCTTCAAAATTATGAAAAATCCTTGAATAGGTTTGAGTAAAATGAGTTTTAAACCTCCTAGGTTCTGAGCTCTGGGCTGGGCTAGAACCTCAAAAATTGGCCATTTGGGAGCCTAAACTCAGATTCTGAGTTCTGTCATGGTCGCACTGCGACCATGACTTCGCACTGCGAACAATGCGAATTTTTGAGTTCAGAAGCTGTTTCTGAACTGTTGTTCAGAAACAACTTCTGAACACACTCAGGGCCCTTTAGGAGAGTGAAAAGCTTTGAGTTTTTGAAATGAAAAGGGCTGGACAAACCAGTTTTGGTGACTTGCAAACCTTGGGATTTCCTTTGAAATTCAAAAGGGGTTTTTGGAACAAAAAGGTTTTGGACCCAAATTGATATGCAAGCACAATTATAGATGCAAGATAAGGCTTATAACACTTACGGAAATCCTTAGCAAAGCTCCTGCTGCAATGAACTTGAATTGGTTGAAGGTTCTTGCAAAGGTTTTGAATGTGCAATGAACTTGGATTGCTTTGTATTTGGAATTGATTTTGCTAGTGCTTTGGCTGGTTTTTTCTCTGGTTATTTGTAAGTGTTTCAAGTATTATGAGTAGTGTTTCTTTGTGTGAATTATGTTGTGTTGAACTCTTGCCTTGCATCTCTATTTATAGGCCAAAATGCAATGCAATGCAATGATGGAAAATCCATAGGACCTAGCTGATTTGTGGGCTAAATTCAGGCTAAATGGCTTTGCATTTAATGCTAATGGATAGAGGCAACCCTGCCTTGTGCCAAGGGTTAAAGCCTTGACTGATTTCAGCCACAAATTCAATGGTCTTTGGATAGAAATGATGATGAACATGGCTGGATTGTAATTGGCTATGCTTGGGGATTAATCCTTGCAATCTCAATGGTTGAACAATGAAAACGTGCACTGTGATGTGCAGAGGTTGGGGGATGCAAAAAGCAACATATGGGCTGGTGTGAGAGGGTGAAAAGCTGCTAAAAAAACAGGGCAGCAATCATGATTTTTTGCAAGTAAAAACCAGCTGGGTTTGACTGGTTTTGGGGGAGCAAGCAGGAAGAAAGTCCTCAAGCAGGTGGCTGGCAACCTTGGGGTGGTTAGCAGGTCACTTGGGAGGGACAAGAGCTGCCCAAGGGCAAGCCCACTTGCTTGCCACATGCTAGGTTGGAAGAAAAAGCTTCTTTCCTTGGCATTAATGGCAAGTCTCTCAACTCTAGCTTTGCTGAGCAAAAAAGGCCATGAATGATGACAAAACAATAATAAAAATCAAATGTAAAAAAACTGGAATTAAAATCAAAGAAACCAAAAATCTGCAAAAAATTCGCAAACTTCGCACTGCGAGTCACCATTTTTGAAATGTTTACTTTTTTGGTTGACTTTTGTTGACTTTGACTTTTCTCCTCTCTTTGATTTTTGAAAATTGTTTTGAAAAGGCTTAGGACAAAATTGGGGTACTACACCTCTCTGCCGAAATTTCGTCTGAAACGACGAAAAATTCCGAACCAAAAAGACGAGTAAAAAAAAGAAATTTTAGGTCAAAAATTGGGGTATGACAATTAGCCTTTGCTTCTCTAATCTTTTGTTACCTTCATAGTTAGAGCAGAGGGATTTGAAGATGGCTTTGGTTGTTGATTTATCACTCAGCTTCTGATACTCAGTGTGAGGTAGAGAATCCACAATGATACCTCTAACATTGTGATGCTTTCTGTATATCTTTCTTTCAGCATCACTCAGGCCTCTTCTGTTGACAGCTACACCTTCTTCATCAACTGGAATAAAGATTCCATCTTCTATAATATCCCATAAGGAATCATCAATACCAATGATGTGGCTGTACATCTTGCTTTTCCACCATGAGACCTTCTCAGGATCACCAGTAAACATTGGGGGTTTATTGTGTGAACGAGATGTTCTATCATCTGTACCATAGTCATATGATACAGAAGTGTGACTACGAAGGAGGAGGTGGAGGGGAACCACTAGATGGCATGTTTTTCTCAGGATCTTACTGACTCACTATTAAGTGATTGAATATCAGAACCGGAGCTCTGATACCAACTGAAGGTGAGAAAAACACACAAGAAGGGGGGGTTGAATTGTGTGGGTAAATTCTTTTCTTTCTCAAAAATTTGTGTTAAGTTCAGAATCTGATAATGATCAGTTCTGAACTATTTTCAGAGTTGTTTGTGCAGCGGATAAGAAGTAAAATAGAAAGGGAAAGAGTGACACAATGGTTTTTATACTAGTTCCTTCCACAAACCGGAAGTAGTCTAGTCCCCCTGTCACTTACAGGAGATTTGAACTATAATCAGATGATTACAATTGCTCAAAGCACAAAGTTAAGAGACTTCCAATTGCTCAAACACCTAGTAAGAGACTTCTAATGCTCAAGACACACATCAAGAGACTTCCAATGCTCAAGACACACAGTCAAGAGACTTCTATGCTCAAGACACCCAGTCAAGAGACTTCCCTGCTCAAAGCACAAAGCTAAGAGACTTCTAATTCCTCAATACACAAAGTAAAGAGACTTATGGTTGCTAGCACGCAGGCTAAGACTTTGGGTTCAAACAGATTTTACACTGAAAACAGTTTGAGTTGAACACTTGATCAACTATCAGAGGTGTTCACAAAATACAACTCAGTTAAGACTCTACACTTAAGGAATTCTAAGATAAACAAGTTTGAAAGAATTCCTAAGTTGTTTTGTGACAGATACGTAAAACAGAGTGTTGAACTTTCTGGTTTTTGCAGTTTGTATTTCTGTACAGAGTCTTGTGTTTCTTCTTCAAATCTTCACTCTTTTATAGAGGGTAAAAGAGTTGTTGAGATTTGCCAGAAATCCAGCAAAGAGCCGTTGCAAAAAGAGAGGCTATGTCCAGTTGAGATTGTGCGTAAGTTGCAGAAAACAGAGCACACAAAGTTTGAATTGTTTTCCTTAAAAGCTGTAGAATGTTTCTTTGAAGGAGGCAACTGTTCCATTAAGTTGTTCTGACAGTGCAGGCATTAAATACAGACAATGACAGTTGCTTTTCATTCAGAGTCAGACTTCAGAAGCTTCTTCAGACACTGTTCATCAGAAGCTCTCTTCAGGAGCAGGTCTTCAGACGCACCCTTCAGAAGCACTGTTCATCAGACGCACTTCTTCAGACGTTGACTTTTGTTGACCTTCAGACTCAGCCTTCAGACGTTGACTTCTGTTGACCTTCAGACTCAGTCTTCAGACGTTGACTTCTGTTGACCTTCAGACTCAGTCTTCAGACGCAGTCTTCAGAAGCTGCCTTCAGACCCAGAATTGCTTCATACTTGCAACATAGCTTCTATGCTTTCCTTCTTGCTCTTAGGGTTTCTTCCATAACCAGTATTAATTACCAAACATTAAGAACATGGTTTTGCACACTTAGAATCAAGCATTAGCAATACCAATTTTCTTTTTAACACTTTGTTATCATCAAAACCCAAAAGAGAGTTGTTCATACATTTTGTTCCAACAAGCTGGTCAAGTAAAGAGCTTTCATCAACATGAGCACTTTTTAATTTATAATAATTTCTCCACCAAGTGAAAAATTCCTTGGTGCATAAGAATGATGTGTGTTGAAAGCTATGGGATTGAAGTTGGGGGCAGCTTGGTCGAATCTGGCAAGGTGTTCGCGCCAAGCTTTTTTGGTCTCAGGATAGCACATGTCCTTTTTGGAGAGAAAGAAAGAGCTGGGTCGAAGTTGGCAAAACCAAATTGCCTAGCTAGCAAGTTTGGCTGGTAGCCAGATACCCCGAAAAGATCTTTCCCTTTCCCAGTCGAGATTCTGAATAAGATGAGGTTAGGGGTCAAGTAAGTTTTCCAGATGTTGAAATGCTCCCTTTTGCGATCAACAAGGGTTCTGGGAATCCCGTAGTGAACCACTCCGGCCCATGGGTCCTATTTACAAATGGAGCCATTGAAGGAACAAAGGTATCACACCCTAAGAGCACATTGAAAGCTGTCGAGAATAGGGCTTCATTGCTTTGACCTATCTCTCTAAGTCTCAATGCGGCTAGACGCGTGCCTTCAGTCCTTTGTTGTTCGACCTTGTCTTTATAATCACCAGGAATAAAGAGTTGAAACCTGGACTCGAAAGTGGCAAGTAACCACAACTGAAAAAGCCAAATAGGTCCAGACACCGACAAGGATTTTCTCTCTACACTTGCTCGTTTCAAATCAAACGACCCATTACCAAGACCTTCGTAAAGGGCTCCCAAGATGAGTCGACTCAAGCTGACATCCTTGCCTTCATGTATCTAGATTGCCAGTTTGATGTAGATCTTCGCCACTTGCAGTGAGGGAGTGCAGAAATCGAAGAGAGACAACCAGAGGGTCAAGAATGTGACATGTTATATGTCGGAAACCTCTTCGCTTTCAGTGTTATGTTGATCTTCTATATAAGAAGAAAAGGCAGCATGTTGGAAGTTGAAATCTATGCATGTCGAAGTGGTGCTAGGGTCAAAGGTTTCCCTAGTGGATTTCAAGCCAGTGATCGCAACCACATCTAGAAGTGTTGGGGTTAACATCCCACATTGTGGTGAAGGCTACTAGTGGAATGGTCCCAAAAATGTAATGCTGCTATCAACATGTTAGGTTGGTAATTTGGCCCAAACCTCGACAGTTGTATAAGGTTGAAAATACCTAAGGTTTTCCAAACTTCCTTTTTCTTTGCTTTGACTTTATTCAGCCATCTCAGGTAGATGTAGCTTTCGACATGAGAAGCAGACCTAAACACTCTACTAGGTGAATCCATGAAATTCATGACATAAGGTCCTTTCTCGAAAATCCTAGGGCTAAAATGGTGATAACTTGGGAAAATTTCTCTAATTCGTTCACTATCTATTTTGTCTTTGGGTAAAGGACCCAAAAACGCTAGAGGACCCAAATATGCATGAGAGCCTGAGCAAGGGATCATTACCAGAGATTTCCAAATCTAGGCTTGCTCATCCTTCAAATCAGGTTCAGGAACGAACTTGAAATTCCCGGGATGGAGCTGTTTCGAGAAGTTTGTCGTGTTCGTCGTGCCGGACGATTGGGGGTTGGAAGTGGTGTCATGAGAAGACGCCATTGATGAGATGAGTTTTCTAGATTGTTGTTTGGAAGATGCTGCATAGGTTGAGAGAATAATTTCCGCCGTTGTCAATGGTGAAAAGAAACGATTCTGTTCTTGCTAAACTCGTGTTATCAAGAAGATGAGGTTGGAGAAGAAGATGAACAGTGGAAAAAGGGTTTTTTTTTCTCTCAGAGAAGATGGAAAGAGTGAGAGAAGTGTTAAAAAGCGCTTTCATGCTTTCCCAAGTATAACTTTATATTTTCTCTCACTTCAGATTGTGACAAATGTCAACATCCCAAGTTGATAGTCCGAAAAAGTGGTTTTTAAGTGTTTCCTAGTTCAAGACGTGGCCCACTAAGTCATTGGGAATGGCGCCACAAAAGGGTTTTTAAATGAAAGAAACTGTCTTTTCAGTTTCAAAAGTCAAAACATCGAAGTTATTATTCGACCTAATGTTTGGATGGAAATTTTCTATTGTTTAAATCTTTATCAAATAGTCGAAAGGAATTTGCAATAGAAAACAAAGTGGCATTTTATTAAATTAAGTTAAATCTAACTAATGGGCAAGATACATAAAGATGTCGAAGCTGATAAGCATCAAAATATTGCTCGACGTGTAAATTACAAAAAGACAGCTTCGAGGCCCTAAGAAAATTAAAACCTAAACCTAATAGTTTTCGTCTTCCAAGAAACGAAACTCTGTTAGAAACCACATGATCTCCGTGACGAGACGGCAGAAAATGCAGAGTTCAGTCCTCGAGTACTCATCGTCTGAACCTGGTAAACGCCAACCAATCCCAGGTCATTTCCAATTTCCTTTGCACTTTCCTTGCACAGTGCAAGTGAACCGGTAGACCAGAGTCGAAGGTAGTGGTCTCGTCCCACAGTAGTGCCTAAATGACAAGTAGGGAGGAAAACCTTCACCACCCATTATCGACCTCCTACAGGTAACCAACTGTCGACGGTCGAAAAGGTCTTTGAAAGTAAGAAATACCTCGTTCATGGAGAAACCATCCTTGGCTAAGATCTTTAGCATAGCCAGCATCTACCTGGCTCCATCCACACCTTGAGAGGCTGTTTTACACATAATGTGGTAAGCTTCATCCAGATTGTTGAGGTTGTCATGGAGTATTCTTGCTACTTCCACCATGCTAAACACTGCATGACCACTATGGGTCAACCTGTGCATGAAAGCAAGTTTTGCTGCAGAAGGGAAATAATAGTGGAAATACCATAAACAGTTTCGTGGCAAAGCCTTGAAAACTACTTTCTTGTTCGCTAACCTCCGGTGAGTGGTAGAGGTCGATTTGAAGTTGAATAAGTTCTGGGTTCCTGTAGCAGCAACCTTTTGAGTGATCATGATCAGCAACTCTTCTGGAAGTTGATCCATTTTGGAAAAGAAATGAAGAAAAGGTTTTGTTCTTTTTCTGAAAAATGGAAGTTAAAAGGTTTCGAAAGAAAAAGAAGTTGTTTTTCTAAAAAGGTGAAAGTGAAGGGAGTAAAATGAGATTTTATACTCCTCAAAGAGAGGGATTTGAAAAGACTCCTGATTTGAAAGGTTATTAGATTTGGCCACGTGGCCAAAGAAAACTGTCACCCACCGTCGGTTGTGTCTCCCATAGCCTGCAAAAATCCCAAAAATAGTGCAGTAATGATGAATGACTTGGGAAACCGTTCGAGTGGATGATGTCATCACTCAGAAGACGAGGGTATGTCTTTCAAAAAAGTCTTTCAAAAATGTCAGTTTTCTTCTACAGTTTTCTTCCCTCGAAACCAACATTTTTGGGGGGCAATTTGTTAGCCTGTATTTTTGACAAAGGATATTAAATGCAGTCATCAAGGTTTGATTGAACACGTGGAAGAAAAGTGAAGTTATCGACATAAAAAGTTTCTAAGATTGCACCCTCATTCGACGAGATTGAAGATTAAGCGAAGGAATAAGCTGGTCGAAGGATATGTCGACAACTCGAAGGTTAGTTGGTTTTCTGAAGAGATTCCTTTGCAAACCGTCGGAGTTCCTGGCTGTCGAATGAATAAGATTTGAATTTCAAATAGGTTACTTTTTTTGTTATTAGGCGTTAGTAGCAGTTATAGTTTGAATATGATTATATAGTTATTTTCTTAAGTATAAATAAGAGTTTTTTATGAGGAAAACAGGGTCACAAATCAAATACATAACATTCTACACACTCGAAGTATCCAAGTTACAGCGAGAAAAGAGTTACAAATCATGTATGATCCTTGTGAACAATCTTTATTTTGAATCAATGCAATTTACTTTACTTTAAGTTAATTCTTGCAATTTATCTTTATTCTGCAATCTTCCATTCGAGAAGTTCAAGCAACCGAACTTGAAAATTATCTTTATTTTCATATATTCGAAACACATAAAAAACAACAAAAGCATGCAGAGATTTCTAAATGAACTCGACACACAATGGCCTGAGATTACTGCTTGATCTCGCAAGCAATAAATCTATAACCAGCGGTTGTTTACCAAAAACAAAGTAAACAAGAGGATGGTTGTATAGAGGATGAGGGATCATAAACTGTCACCAGGTTATCAGAGCCTGATTGATCAGAAACTGTTTCTGGTTCAGGATGTGTCGAAATCTGCTCAGAGTCAGTCTCCATTGACTGAGCATCAGAGGATGACTCAAAAACAATTTCAGAAGCTGAAGCAGGGGATGATTTTGAATAAAGTATATCAAAAACAGGTAATTTTATGATGATGGAAGGTGGGGGAATGTAATATTGTTGTTGATAGCCATGTTTTTCTCTAGCTTTAACATATCCCATTGTTACTTCAGCAAAGACAACTTTTCCTGTCTCTTATCACTGATCTCATCAAACTTTGTTTAGAGTCATTGTCTGATGAAGAGAGGTCAGAAATATCAACTAGGATAAAAGGCATATTGCCTTTAGAGTCACTTGTGTTAACAAGTTTTTTCCTGGCCTTCCTCAATAGAGGAGCATCATCCTCAACTTCCTCATTAGGTTGAAGAACAAGTTTTCTAAAATTTTGTTTCTTGGGAAGAGGAGGAAGCTCTGATGCAGTAGGTACAAAAGCTCAATTTCTAGTGCTGATCTTCCTTGGATGAGCTTCCTTTACATGAATAGTTTTTTTAGGCTTTGATTTCGCTTCAGAGGAAGATTTCCTCTTCCTGCTCTGATACACATCAGGTGCCTTTCAGGGATGTCAGCCAAAGTGATATTGATGCCCTCCTTCCTGCGCTGCTTAATCCATTCATGGATTACCTCTTTGTTATCCTCAAGAGTGATAAGAGGATAATCCACCATCTGATCTGGTGTTTTAGTTCTGATGGAGAAGGGAATCTTGCTTGTCTTCAGTTCCTCTTTCTTTATCACGTTCATTTTCTAAAGATTGATGCTTGAGAAGGTTTTACAAAAATCTAATCCCAACTCAGCAGAGGCTCCAAAATCCTTCCGAATTTTGACAAACCTACTATGATAGAATAGTTCAAGAGCACTCTGGAGAATCCAAATGCAATCCTTCAAATGCTTATAAAGATCATGTGAGGCAGATTGATCTTGTAAATCTTAATAAAAGTTTATGATATAATTTTTTAATATCAAATTTATTATTTATATATTTAAATAATACAAACTTTTATTACTTAATACATTTGTTCATGAATACAACTGTTTTTAATACATTTTTTAATAATATTTCATACATCATTTTCTTAATACATTTTACCATAAATTTGAATTATTTCATTATTTTTTTAAAATTCTATTTCAAGCAAATTTCTTTACAAATTTATATTTGAATACAGCTTTTATTGTTTAATATTTTTTAATACATTGTTTCTTATTGAATATATTAAATACATAACCGTTTATATTTATATAATTAAAATAGTAAAATTTTGGTCAAATCAATTCATATAGATGTCAAACTTAATATTATTAGTTATTTTTCAATTTTTTGTAAAGTCTAAAAGCTGATTCAATAAATTTTTAAAAAACTTAATTATTAGGGGGTTAGATACTGAACTGGGTTGAGCTCAAGGATAAGAGTTGAAGATCATGGGTTTAAACTAGGACAAATTAATAAATACTAATCTAACAAATAACTACTAACATATGCCATTAAAAAAACTATGCCATTAAAAAACCACTTAATTGCGTTTGTTGTAAAATTATTAATATTTAATCTTAAAAAGGGAAAGTTTAATTTATTTTCTATTCATTATATTATATTAAATTAATGTTTTCCTCAGATCTTTAGTTCCCCTACACATTTTCCCTTTTTATATATTATGATGACTAACAGAGGGTGAGAGTTTTTTTTTTTTGGGATGCCGACATACTTGGGATGTCCAGGGTTATCCTTGTAAGACTCTGATCTTCGAGACTACTAATTAAGCGATAAATCATGCAACACGACTAATCGGAATCCAACAATCACCAAATAACTCATACAATTTCTCATAATAAAAATCTCATCAATATCATCACAACACAACGGAAATAATCATCTCAAACATAATAATCATCTCGGGTCTCAACATAAATATCTCATATAAAATACAACCTCATAAAATTCAACAATAAAAATAAATCCCGGACTCCTAGATCAGAGCACCTAATCTAGACATCCTTGGAAAAAAAGCGACAAAAGGAGAATGGGCGCGATGCCATCCTAGCACAACTCATCGAGCAACTAATCCTCAACCTGCAAGTCTACAATCCCAAGGGTTGAACCCACGGATGAGGCGACAATACAGCCACTAGAGGGTATGATATACATTCTGTA